>ML776875.1:53561-122758 GCA_009831015.1 Picea engelmannii | reverse complement strand
CGTGAAGACAAATATTGCAAACATTTTGGAGGTTTTCAATATGTGACACCATTATGAAGCTCTGTATCTTCGGTTCAAGTCGTATTCTTTAATCGGCACTTTATTTGAAATCAAACACGATAGCTTTTTCAGGTTTAAAATGGGATTTTTCTTATTTTAGTGTAGGTGAAATAAGATTAAAAATTTAATTGGTCGTTTTTAAAATGATTCATTTTTCATCCTTCCCCTCCTTTACCTGCAGGTTGCAATCGGGCCTTTGATACAATATATGCAAATAAAGGGAAATTTCAACAACTCTGCAATCAATCTTATCATTTGATATTATTATTGTTTTTCCCAGTTCTCACAAAGAGAATCTCAGAGAATCTTGGAATTAACAGGGATGGAATTGTTAAAATTTTAATTAAAAAGTATTTAGGCAAGTGTTTCTCATCCGTAGGCGTTTAAGGGGTGAGAAAGTGCCTAATGTGGGCCGTAGTCATTTAATTTGTGAGATGCAAATTAAAAGGTGACTTTATGACTTTAGTGAGGGTGAATGAAGAGACACTCAATCTCAACAACTCATCTAATCCAATCTCAACTGTTGGATTAAGAAACTCCTCACCTACCTCATGAGATCGATTAGAGTTGGAGGGTGCACCCATTGTTGGGTTGTTCATTCATTGTTGAGAGAGCAAGAGAGAGAGAATTTTCGAGCAACAAGAAAGAGCCCATTTCTGAGAGATAGGGCATGCATTCCAAGGCAAAATACTAGCACAAAAATCCAGGCAAAAGGTTCAGCATACATAGGAGGTCGTACAGTACGGTTTTCAGGCTCTGTATAGTCTTTTGTGTGCACAGAAATTGAGGCAACAGACAACATTTAATTCTATCCGTATGGTACAGATTTATCAGTCTGTTGAACCATGATTTGGCACAGATTTCGAGGAGTTATAGAAAGTTGTACTCAGGTCATACCATACAGATTTCGTACAGGTCCGTACAGTCCTTTCTTGGCACAAAAATCGAGGCATGTTGTTGTGTGGTGTTTCTAGAAAGATTGGCACGGTTTTCAAGGCAATCGTACAACCATTAATGCACCCATAAAATTGTTGAAGCTGTTGGCATGGATTTCTAGGCAGTTGTACAACCATTTGGTGGCACAGAGATCGAGGAGAAGACCTGTAATTTATTGTAGAAAATTATGGAAAGAGTTTTGAGGAGTTTGGCTCATTTTCTTGTGTGAAGACTTGACACGGTTATTGAGATAAGTTTGTCATTAAATTTCTAAAGATGAACATGTTGTATCATAATTTCTCTGAAGCTCCTAAATAATAAAAATCTCCCTCTCCCACTAGTTTTCCCCTTGTGGGTTTTTCCAGGGTCGTTGTTAGACCGAAAATCTCTGTGTCAATATTTTTTGAGTTTTATGTGTTGCTGATATGTTATTTCTACATTATAAATGATGTTTAGAATCCTCATGTTTCAGTTCTGAAAATTATTTCTACTGAGTTTTATTTGTTGTTATAAAACTGGGTTTGGGTATTAAACATTGGCTGAAAAATTAACGAGACTGAAACTGGGTTGGGCTCTGAAATTTAATATGGTATCAGAGATGAGTTAAGAGAAGCAAAGACATTTCAACAAGTCAGAAAGTTGGGACAACAGTCACTTCACAGGGAAGAATTTTGAATTTGTCATTTTCAATAGAAAAGGGTCAATGGCTACAGGTTTGAAATTTTGGTGCTTGGAAGTAGAGGATGATCTTGTTTTTCCAATAAAATGAGTTGTGGGACATTGTGAAAAATACCGCAATTCATCCTGTAGTGGTACCTACTGATGCTACTATTCTTGCATCTTACACTAAGAAGAGTATCAAGGCTAAGAGGGTTATTATTGATGCCAACAAGGACCATTTGATTCCTCACTTGATGGGGAAGGAAAATTTCTATGAGATGTGGGAGTCTTTGAAAAAATTGTACCAGAGTACTAATGGGAACCAGAATATGGTTTTGAAGGAAAAACTAAAGAGCATAAAAATGACCAAGGCTGAAAATGTGGTCACATACCTTACTAGATTGATAGGTGAGAGATGATCTTGGAGTTGTGGGCCATAATTGACAGTGATATTGTGAGAACATCATTGAATGGAGTTTCCAAACAAAGGGTTGTTTTTATGGAGGGCATTGTTGCTAGGGAGAATCTTCTCAATTGGGAATGTCTTTGGGATAAATTTGTTCAGGAGGAGACCTGAAGAGGTTATGTACATGGAAGTTTATCTACAGGTCATGAGGAGGAGAATGTGGCTCTTGCTACCACTAGAAAGAAGAAGTTCAAAAAGGGTCCAAAGGGAGTAAACAAGCCCAAGGGTGAAGGGAAGAAAGACATGAGAAAAGTCAAGTGTTTTGCATGCCATAAATTTGGGCACTGTGCAGGTCAGTGTCCTAACAAGAAAAAGAAACAAAAAATAGCTTCAATAGCGGTGGAAGAGTTTTCCACCAAGTTTGACAAGGATTTTTCCTTGGTTGTTTATCTATCCACGAGGACCACTCATTTAGATACTTGGTATATTGACAATGGTGACTCTCGCCAAATGACAGGGGTTCGTGAGCACTTCACATACCTCACACAGATTGGAGATGTTGAGGTGGTGCTTGGAGATGATCGAGAGGTCAAGGCAATTGGTTGTGGGACTGTATCATTGTAGAGGGAGTATTTGCCTCCCATGTCTTTGACAGAGGTTCTATATGTTCTGGGCTTGAAGAAGAACTTAGTGTCAGTTGCTATTATTGAGGAGAGGGGATATGAGGTCTTGTTATGTGATGGGTAGGTACTCCTTAACCCAAAGGCGTATAGTATCACTTCGTCCAAAGTGATTGGGACTAGACATGAGAAGCTATACAAGCTTATGTTCTAGCCAACAAGAGAATTGATTCATACTACCAGTAGTAGTGACCTATGTGAGCTATGACACAAGAGGATTGCACATTTTCACCATGGGGATTTTAGGGTACTCAGGGAGATGGTGACAAGAGTTCCATATTTCAGTTCATAGCACCATGAGTTGTGTGAGGGGTGTGCTTTGGGAATGTAAACCAAGACTGTTTTTTCGAGAAGTGATGGTAGAGAAACAAGGATTCTTGATCTTATACATTCAAATGTATGTGGCCCGATGTATTCGGCATCATTGACTAGTTTTTTATACTATGTTGTATTCGTTGATGACTTCTCATGGAAGTCTTGGATTTTCTTCATGAAGACCAAAGGATAGGTCTTCAGTCGATTCCAAGAGTTCAAATCTCTTGTGGAGAACCAGACAGGGAATAAAATTAGATTTCTGAGGATGAACAATGGGGGTGAGTATACCTCCAAGGAGTTCATGGACTTCTGTGCAGGAGAGGGCATCAGGAGAGAGTTGAATGTTCCTTAAAACGCACAACATAATGGGGTTGCAGAGAGGAAGAAGAGGGCCATTGTTGGGGATGCGAGAGAAATGCTACATGAACAGGGGATTCCACTATTTCTATGGGATGAGGCATGCTACACTGCAGTTTATCTGCAGAACAAGAGTCCTCACAAGGCTATGGGGAGCATGACTCTTGAGGAGGATTTTTCTGGGAAAAATCCTGAGGTGGGGCACCTTCAAATTTTTGGGTGCATCACTTATTCACATGTCCCTTCTGAGAAGAGGACAAATATGGAACCCACGATAGAGAGAGGGATCTTTGTTGGGTACAGTGAGACTTCAAAGGCTTTATGTATATACCTTCCTTCCTCGAGGAAGACTGTCTTGAGGAGGGATGTCAGATTTGAGGAGGATGAAGCCTTTAGGAAGTCTAGAGGGGCAAAGAATGGTGAGTAGTCTTCACCTCATATTCAAGTGAGTCTATAGAAGACTAAAGTGACACATACTTCGGGGCCACTAGTTTCAGGGACGAAAACTTCACTGGTGACAAGGCCACAAGATTCAAGTTCACAGTCTACTGGTCCATAGGTTTCAAGATCAAGTACTCCAGAGTCTACTTCAGGGTCACTGTCTTCAGGAGATGGGGTTGAGAAGGGAGAGTCCCCTCCATGGGACACTACTTGAGAGAGGAGGAAGCCCAAGCGGCTTCATGATACTTTGAGGGAGGCATATTGTTCGATGGGGAATCCTAGATAGGGAGTGAGGGAGAGTAAACTTCCCAAGAGGTTTTGCAGCTACATATCGATGGTGAGAAGTATTCAAGAGTCTGAGCCTTCCACTTTTGAGAAGGCTTATGGTAGACAATTTTGGAGATATTCCATGATGGAAGAGTACAATTCCATCATGAAGAACGATGTCTGGGAAGTTGTTCCTAGATCTGAGGGGAAGTCGGTGGTTTCTTCCAGATGGCTCTATAAACTAAATCATGCTACAGATGAAAACATTGAGAATTACAAAGCTCGCTTTGTGGCCCAGGGTTTTCACGGGTTGAGAGAGTCGACTATGATGAGACCTTTGCGCCATTTGCAACATATACTTCAATCAGGGTAGTGATCTCCATTGCAACAGAGATGGGTTGGAAGATCCCCCAGATGGATGTGAAGACCACATTTCTAAATGGTCTTATAGAGGAGGAGGTATATATTGAGAATCCATTGGGATTTTAGGTGCATGAGAGAGAGTCTCATGTGTGTAGACTGAAGAAGGCATTTTATGGGCTGAAACAAGCTCCCAAAGCTTGGTATTCAAGGATAGATGCCTATTTGGAGCAGTTGGTTTTTGAGAAGAGTGAGGGGGATCCTAACCTATACTACATTGTGGTTGGAGAGGATCCTCTGATTCTTTTTCTATATGTAGATGATCTATTCATTACAGGGGTAGAGAGGCTCATCAACAGCTGCAAGGAAATCCTTGCTTCGGAGTTCAAGATGACTGATATCGGACTGATGCATTACTTTTTGGGATTGGAGGTTTGGTAGGAGCCTAGACACATCTTCCTAGGACAAAGGAAGTATGTGTGTGACATTCTAAGCAGATTTTAGATGGAGGATTGTAGGCCCATGACCACTCCCATGATTACCAACTGGAAGAAGCTTCATGCTTCTGAGTCACAGTTGGTGGATTCCACTTTGTATCGTTAGTTGATCGGGTCATTGATGTATTTGGTCAATACCAGGAAATATATTTGTTTTGTTGTCAACACTCTCATTCAGTTCATGGTGGAGCCTAGGAGAGTGCACAAGGTATCTTTGTGGTATGATAGTTTATGGTCTGGACTATTAGAGAGGATATGGAGTTCATTTGGTTGGCTATACATATTCGGATTGGGCAGGATGTGTCAGTGACAGGAAGAGTACTTCAGGGTGTTGTTTTAGATTGGGCTCGAGAGATGTTTATTGGTTCAGTCGGAAGCAAAATTCAGTGTCTTTGAGCTCTATAGAGGATGAGTATATGGTAGCCAGTCAGGCCAGTTGTGAGGCCCTTTGGCTTCGCAAGTTGCTGTTGGGATTGTTCGATGTGCAGTTGAGGCCTACCATGATTTAATGTGATAATTAGAGTTGCATCAAACTCTTGGAGAATCCAGTTTTTCATGATAGGTCTAAGCATATCTAGATTCATTATCACTTCATCCGTGACTATGTTCAGAGAGGAGTTGTGGAGCTACAATACCTATCTACATAGGAGCAGGTTGTAGACATACTCACCAAAGCATTGAGCAGAAAAAAGTTTGTATTTTTCAGGGACAATCTTGGAGTGATGAGTAATACTTTCCTTGGTAAGAGGGAGTGTTAAAATTTTAATTAAAAAGTATCTAGGCAAGTGTTTCTCATCCCTAGGTTCCTAAGGGATGATAAAGTTTCGAATGTCGGCCCTAGTCATTTAATTTGTGAGATGCAAATTAAAAGGTGACTTTATGAATTTAGTGAGGGTGAGTGAAGAGACACTCAATATCAACCACTCATCTAATCCAATCTCAACTGTTGGATTAAGAAACTCGTCACCTACCTCATGAAATCGATTAGGGTTGGAGGTCACACCCATTGTTGGGTTGTTCATTCATTATTGAGAGAGCAAGAGAGAGAGAATTTTCGAGCAGCAAGAAAGAGGCCATTTCCTAGAATTAGGGAAAGCAATCCAAGGCAGAATACTAGCACATAAATTGAGGAAAAGGGTTCAGCATACACAGGAGGCTATACAATACATATTTAAGGGTTCGTACAGTCTTTTGTGTGCACAAAAATCGAGGCAGCATAAAACATTTAATTATGTCCATATGATATAGATTTATCAGTCCGTACAGTCATACTTTGGCACAAATTTCAAGGAGGGACAGACAATCGTACTCGAGCCATACCATATGGATTTCGTAAAGGTTTGTACAATCCTTTCTTGGCACACAAATTGAGGCAGGTTGTTGTGTGGTGTTTCTGGAAAGTTTGGCATGGTTTTCAAGGCGACCGTACAACCATTAAATCACCCAAAAAATTGTTTAATTTTTTGGCATGAATTTCTAGGCAGTCGTACAACCATTTGGAGGCACAGAGATCGAGGAGAAAACATGTAATTTATTGCAGAAAATTATGGAAAGAGTTTTGAGGAGTTTGGCTCATTTTCTTGTGTGAATACTTCTCACGATTATCGAGATAAGTTTGTCATTAAATTTCTGAAGATGAACATGTTGTAACATAATTTCTCTGAAGCTCCTAAATAATAAAAATCTCCCTCTCTCACTCATTTTCCCCTTGTGGGTTTTTCCAGGGTCATTATTAGAACAAAAATCTCTGTGTCAATATTTTCTGAGTTTTATGTGCTGCTGATATTTTATTTCTACGTTATAAATGATGTTAAAAATCCTCATGTTTCAGTTCTGAAAATTATTTCTGATGAGTTTCATTTGTTGTTATAAAACTGGGTTTGGGCATTAAACATTGGCTGAAAAATCGGTGAGATTGAAACTATGTTGGGGTTTGAAATTTTACATGGTATTAGAGTTGAGTTAAGAGAAGAAGAGATATTTCAGCAAGTCATAAAGTTGGGACAACAGTCACTTCACAGGGCAGAATTTTGAATTTGTCATTTTTAGCAGAAAAGGGTCAATGGCTACAAGTTTGAGAGTTGAGGATAGACTTGATGGGGCAACAAATTTTGGTGCTTGGAAGGAGATGATGATCTTGTTGTAGCAAGAAAATGAGTTGTGGGACATTGTGGAAAATACCGCAACTCATCCTGTAGTGTTACCTACTGATGGTACTCTTCTTGTAGCTTACACTAAGAAGAGTATCAAGGATAAGATGATTATTATTGATGTCATCAATGACCATTTGATTCGTCACTTGACGAGGAAAGAAAATTCCTATGAGATGCGGGAGTCTTTGACAAAATTATAGCAGAGTACTAATGAGAACCAAAAGACGGTTTTGAGGGAAAAACTAAAGAGCATAAAAATGACCAAGGATGAAAATGTGGTCACATACCTTACTAGATTGACACAGGTGAGAGATGAACTTGGAGATATGGGGGAGGCCATAGTTGACGGTGAGCTTGTGAGAACATCATTGAATGGAGTTTCCAAACAATGGGCTTTATTTGTGGAGGGAATTGTTGCTAGGGAGAAGCTTCCTAACTGGAAATGTCTTTGGGATGAATTTGTTCAGGAGGAGAGCCAGAGAGGTTATGTACATGGAAGTTCATCTACAGGTCACGAGGAGGAGAATGTGGCTCTTGCTACCACTAGCAAGAAGAAGTTCAAAAAGGGTCCAAACGGAGGAAAAAAACCCAAGGGTGAAGGGAAGAAAGACATGAGAAAAGTCAAGTTCTTTGTATGCCATAAGTTTGGGAACTATGCATGTTAGTGTCCTAACAAGAAAAAGAAACAAACAACAACTTCAGCAATGGTGTAAGATTTTTTCACCAAGTTTGACATGGAGTTTTACTTGGTTGTGTGTTTATCTAGGAGGACCACTCATTAAGATACATGGTATATTGACAGTCATGCCTGTCGCTATATGACAGTGGTTCATGAGAACTTGACAGACCTCACACAGATTGGAGATGTTGAGGTAGTTCTTG
The DNA here is from genome assembly GCA_009831015.1 of Picea engelmannii. Classification (NCBI taxonomy): domain Eukaryota; kingdom Viridiplantae; phylum Streptophyta; class Pinopsida; order Pinales; family Pinaceae; genus Picea; species Picea engelmannii. The sequence continues at coordinate 114,744 of ML776875.1, read as the reverse complement.
GAGATGACCGGGAGGTCAATGAAGTTGGTTGTGAGATTGTATCATTTCAGAGGGAGTATTTTCCTCCCATATATTTGACAGAGGTTCTATATGATCCGAGATTGAAGAAGAACTTTGTGTCAATTTATGCTATTGAGGAGAGGGGCTATGAGGTCTTGTTCCATCATGGGCTAGTGCTCCTTTACCCAAAGGGGTCTAGTATCAATTCAGCTAAAGTGATTGGGACTAGACATGAGAAGCTGTACACGCTTATGTTCCATCCAACGAGAGCATTGATTCATACTACCAGCAACAGTGACCTATGTGATCTATGGCACAAGAGGATGGCACATTTTCACCATGGGGCTTTGAGGGTACTGAGAGAGATGGTGATAGGAGTTCCACATTTCATTTCATAGCACCATGAGTTGTGAGAGGGGTGTGCTTTGGGAAAGTACAACAAGAATTATTTTCCGAGCAGTGACAACAGAGAAACAAGGATTCTTGATCTTATAGATTCAGATGTATGTGGCCCGATGTCTTCGACATCGTTGACTTGTTTTCTATACTATGTTGTAATCATTGATGAATTCTCACGGAAGTCTTGGATTTTCTTGATGAATACCAAAGGAAAGGTCTTCAGTCAGTTCCAAGAGTTCAAATCTCTTATGGAGAACCAGACAGGGAAGAAAATCAGAGTTCTGAGGATGTACAATGGGGGTGAGTATACCTCCAAGGCATTCATGGAATTTTGCATAGGAGAGGGCATCAAGAGAGAGTTGACTATTCTGGGGCTATGAGAGCCATGCTACATGATCAGGGGATGCCACTATTTCTATGCGTTGAGGCATGCTACATTGCAGTTTATTTGCAGAACAAGAGCCCCACAAGGCTGTGGGGAGCATGATTCCCAAGGAGGTTTTTTCTGGGAAGAAGCCTGACCTGGGGAACCTTCATATTTTTGGGTGCATCACTTATTCACACGTCCCTTATGAGAATAATACAAAGATACGACAAAGAGAGGGATGTTTTTTTGGTATAATGAGACCTCAAAGGGTTTTCATATATACCTTCCTTCCTCAAGGAAGAATGTGTTGAGGACGGATGTCAGATTTGAGGAAGACAGAGCCTTTAGGAAGTCTAGATGGATAGAGAAGGGTGAGAAGTATTCACCTCAGATTCAAGTGAGTCCACAACAGACTACAGTGACATAGAGTTTGGGGCCACTAGTTTCGGGGACGACATGTTCACAGGTGACAAGGCCACAATATTCAGGTCTGCAGGCTACTAGTCCATAGGTTTCAGGATCGAGTACTCTAGATTATACTTCAGGATCACTATCTTTAGGATATGGGGTTGAGCTCAAAAATTCCCCTTGATGGGACACTAATTCAGAGACGAGAAATACCAAGTGGCTTAAGGATACTTTAAGGGAGGCACGGGGTTCGATGAGGAATCCTAGACAGGCAGTGAGGGAGAGTAAACCTCCCGAGAGGTTTTGTAGCTACATCGCAATGGTGAGTAGTATTTGGGAGTTTGAGCCTTTCACTTTTGAGGAGGATTTTGGTAGACAGTTTTGGAGAGATGCCATGATGGAAGAGTACAATTCCATCATTAAGAACGATGTCTGGGAAGTTGTTCCTAGACCTGAGGGGATTTCAGGGGTGACTTCCAGGTGGCTCTATAAACTAATACATGCTGCATATGGTAGAATTGAGAATTACAAAGATCTCTTTGTGGCTTGGGGTTTTCACAGGTTGAGGGAGTTGACTATGATGAGACCTTTGCGTCAGTTTCTAGATATACTTCGATCATGGTAGTGATCTCCATTGCAGCATAGATGGGTGGGAAGATTCACTTAATGGATGTGAAGAACACATTTCTAAATGGTCTTATACAAGAGGATATATATATTGAGCATCCATTGGTATTTTAGGTGCATGAGAGACAGTCTCATGTGTCTAAACTGAAGAAGTCATTGTATGGGCTGAAACAAGCTCCCAGAGCTTGGTATTCAAGGATAGATGCCTATTTGCAGCAGTTGGGTTTTGAGAAGAGTGAGGTGGATCCCAACCTATACTACATTGTGGTTGGAGAGGATCCTCTCATTCTTATGCTAAATGTGTATGATCTATTCATTACATGTCCAGAGAGACTCATTAAAAGCTACAAGGAAATCCTTGCTTCAGAGTTCGAGATGACTGATATCAGACTGATGCATTACCTTTTGGGATTGGAGCTTTGGTAGGAGCCTGGACACATCTTCTTGGGACAGGGGAAGTATGTGTGTGACATTATGAACATATTTTAGATGGAGGATTGTAGGCCCATGACCACGACCATGATTACCAACTAGAAGAATCTTCACGCTTCTGAGTCACAGTTGGTGGATTCCACTTTGTATCGTCAGATGATCGGGTCATTGATGTATTTGGTCAATACAGGGCCAGATATTTGTTTTGGTTTCAACACTCTCAGTTAGTTCATCGTGGATCCTAGGAGAGTACACTGGGTGGAAACAAAACATGTGCTTGGGTATCTTTGTGGTACGGTAGATTATGGTCTCGACTATCGGAGAGGAGATGACGCTCATTTGGTTGGCTATACAAATTTAGATTGGGAAGGATGTGTCAGTGACATGAAGAGTACTTCAGGGTGTTGTTTCGGATTGGGCTTAGCAGTTGTGTCTTGGTTTATTCAGAATAAAAAGTTAGTGGCTTTGAGTTCTGCAGAGGCTAAGTATATGGTAGCTAGTTAGGCCAGTTGTGAGGCCCTTTGTCTTCACAAGTTGCTGGTGGGAATATTCGGTGTGGAGTTGAGGCCTACCGTGATTTACCGTGATAATCAGAGTTGCATCAAACTCTCAGAGAATCTATTTTTTCATGACAAGTCTAAGCATATTGAGATTCATTATCACTTCATCCATGACTATGTTCAGAGAGGAGTTGTGGAGCTACAATACATATCTATAGAGGAGCAGGTTGTAGACATACTCACCAAAGCATTGAGCAGAGCCAAGTTTGTATTTTTTAGGGACAAGATTGGATTGGTGAGTAACACTTTCCTCGGTAAGAGGGAGTGTTAAAATTTTAATTAAAAAGTACCTAGGCAAGTGTTTCTCATCCCTATGCGCCTAAGAGGTGAGAAAGTGCCTAATGTGGGCCCTAGTCATTTAATTTGTGAGATGAAAATTAAAATGTGACTTTATGACTTTAGTGAGGATGAGTGAAGAGACACTCAATATAAACCACTCATCTAATCTAATCTCGACCATTGGATTAAGAAACTCCTCACCTACCTCATGAGATAGATTATGGTTGGAGGGAACACCCATTGTTGGGTTGTTCATTCATTGTTGAGAGAGCAAAAGAGAGAGCATTTTTGAGTAGCAATAAAAAGGCCATTTCTGAGAGATAGGGCATGCATTCCAAGGCATAATACTATCACATAAATCGAGGTAAAAGGTTCAGCATACAAATGAGGTCATGTAGTATGGATTTTGGGGTTCGTATAGTATTTTGTGTGCACAAAAATTGAGGCAACATACAACATTTAATTATGTCTGTATGGTACAAATTTATCAGTCTGTACAGTCGTAATTTGGCACATATTTCGAGGACAGACAGATAGTCGTACTTAGGCCGTATCGTACAGATTCCATACAAGTTTGTACAGTCCTTTCTTGGCATAGAAATTGAGGTAGGTTGTTGTTTGGTGTTTCTAGAAAGTTTCTCATAGTTTTCAAGGTGACCGTACCACCATTAATGCACCCAAAAAATTGTTGAAGATGTTGGCACAAATTTCTAGGCATACAACCATTTGGAGGCATAGAGATCAAGGAGCAGACCTGTAATTTGTTGCAGAAAATTATGGAAAGAGCTTTGAGGAGTTTGGCTCATTTTCTTGTGTGAATACTTGGCATGGTTATCGAGATAATTTTGTCATTAAATTTATGAAGATGAACATGCTGTAACATAATTTCTCTTAAGCTCGTAAATAATAAAAATCTCCCTCTCTCATTGGTTTTCCCCTTATGGGTTTTTCTAGGGTCGTTGTTAGACTGGAAATCTATGTGTCAATATTTTATGAGTTTTATGTGTTGCTGATATTTTATTTCTGCATTAGAAAGTATGTTCTAGATCCTCATGTTTGAGTTCTGAAAATTATTTTTTCTGAGTTTTATTTGTTGTTATAAAACTAGGTTTGGGCATTAAACATTGGCTGAAAAATCATCGAGACTGAAACTGGGTTGGGGTTTGAAATTTTACAGGAATAAAATATTATGTGAATTTTTGTGTGAATTCATATTATCCTTTCAGTTCTTCATATATTTTCAATCTCATCTTGAACTCCGCACTCTCAAGTAGATTGAAATCCCATTCGGGAAAGTAAAACTAAATGGAATGACAAGCATCCCAATCGAAGTTCTTTCTTCCCTGAAAATCCAGTAAAAGAATTCCAAAACTATACACATATGATTTATATGTAACAAGGACCAAATCTCTATCACACACCTCTGGCGCAACATAACTCGACATCCCTCTTGTGGCAGTCATTGAGATATGGTTGCCTCCCTTCCCACAAAGTTTTGTGAGACCAAAATCAAAATTTTGGTGTGACGTCGACATCCAGCTATATATTGTGAGGTTTGATGTCGAAGTGTATGATGTGCTTCTCACAATCTTGGTGTAAATATGAAATTCCATGAGCAACACCCAAATCCATTGAGTACAATTGTTCCCAACTCAACACTCTTCCCATCTCCTTTTCGTCAAATATAAATTTCTCGAGAGATCCATTAAGCATGAATTCATATACCAATGCGCGTGTACATTACAATGAGCAATATTCTTGTAAAGTCCTAGGTAGAGAAAAGGGAATCTATAAGGCCACAACTTGAGGGTGGCAATGGTATGAGTCTACTCTGCTGCAGTCAGGAGCTAGAAAAAAAAAGGATAAAGTGAATGAGGATATTACCTGCATGGCCATTCAATGCACTGTCAGGACAAGGGTTAACATGGAACCATATATCAGGAGATGTACTACAAAACCCAACTAGAGAATATTATAAAAATTCAATGAATGGTGCATTGAGAACCTAAATCCCTCCAAATGTGACTGCAATAACGTTCTAATAATTTGTGTTTCCCATCACAACTATTTGTTAATCATTTTAACTTGTTGGGACTCGAGAAACTCCCAACTCTCTTTACATTGCCACCGCTTTGATTCGAACTATCACTCAAAAAGTGATTGTATGAGGTCATTAAAAAACCCCATGTCCCATTGCAGCTTTCTTTCCAATGAAGCGCTAGTTTAAATTTGAAATTTGAAATTTTCAATTATTTCTGTGAAGCGCGCTAGTTTAAATTTCAAATTTCAAATTTTCAACTACAACACGATGGTGGTTGTTGGAATTTTATGAGAGGTATTAGCATTTCACTGAGACCATTAATTCTATGTACCTTAACTCACTAGAGAAACTCATCGAAGATTTGGTGGATGGCATCGATAGGCTGGATGGAGGATGCATGCATTGCATGCACTGACAGATGCAACACACTGCATGGTCATGCTGACCCCATACCATCCACAAACAACCTAAAAGGAAATAGAAACTAAATTGACCCACCCGATGTTGTAGGGCGGAGGTCTTCGAGCTAAGAACAGATATCGAGGATGGCGACGAGATGATCATGCTCCATGGAAGCATGGATGGGAAGCTTGCTGACAGATTCTTAAAGACTTTGCAACATGATGGATATTTCTTGTTGACTTAGGGTGAGCTTGGGCAAAGATGAGGCGATGGGGAGACATCGACATTTTGACCCGACATGACGGAATGGACCCAACATGATGGAACAATTCAGTGGAACGAGTCATATTGAGGTGAACTTGGGTACACTTAATATGATGTAACTTTCTAAGTACATGGAAATGATCTTATGATGAGTGGATGCCTCTTTGAGCTAAATATCATTGATCAATAAGCTGGAAAGAAACAATAAACAAGGAAACATGTGGTAGTCTTGTTCAGGGGTTGGCACCCTAGGTTTTATTAGAGTGACTAAGTGACAAAGACAAAGACAATACCTACAAGACGTAGGCCTATGGATGATTCAATGATTTCTTTGTACGAAGTTGTAAGAAGTTGTGGGCAGTCTTGTTAAAGTCAATTTACCTTGATATATGCTTGATATCTTTGTATTGTTGTACTTGTGTTGCAGGAAATGGGCAATCTTCCTTCTTTGTAACATATGTAACATACACACACACACACACACATATAAGGGTGTCAAAATATAAGGATAACACCTTCTATTTGAGGTTTTTGTAGAGGTTTTTAGTGTTACAAAATTTGAAAAAAAATTCGAAAAAACCTCTTCTACAACCTCCGTTATTAGAATAAGTGACTCATCGTCATAAAAAATGGGATAACATAAAGGTCCACAATAATCAAAATTAAACCAATATGTGATTTTTACACTCATTGGTAACATGTCCTCATGCAATTGGGACAATATGTCGAGTACATTAAACAAAATCCCTAATTTTCATAGAGAAATATTACAAAACATACAACTTGTAGTAGCACTCAATTATATTAATTGTCATTTGACATAGTTTGAACTACTATATTTTCTAGAGTTCCTTGCATGTCTCTTTTCTTCATCACTTTTTAGGGGATATTGTACTTTGATTATTTAACCTAATGTTTTCTTGATCAACTTGTTTTTGATGCTCCAACTCTTCATGTTCCCTATACAAGCATATAAATAAAGTGTAATAAGTATATATACATTTATACATAGTAGAATATGCATGATTGCGTAAATAAAGAAATTTATGATAACAACAATTGTTTCATAAACAATACACATTCTTTTGAGACCATGTTGCATGTCGTCTCTCAAAATATGTTATGTTGGATGTACTCCATACTTTGTTTCTTGCATGTTTAATACACCAATTTTTCCATTAATTATAAAATAAATGAAGTTAAACAACATAGCTACTTACAAATTGTTCAATTAAACCTTGATACTTCAACATATACTCACTACCATAATTAACCCAATGTCTATCAACTCCTCAATTGACTCTTCTTTGTATGTTAGCACCTATTAGAAGATATCCATAGATGTATGTAAATTAATTATTTAAATATAAATATCATAACAAAAATGAAATTTTAAGTAAGACTGAAAAAGTAAGTACTCACAAACTTTGTGATAAACCCTTTTATTATGCATCGCCATGTCTTATGTCCTAAACATGTTTTGTTTCTTTTTATTTTATACAACAAAACAATTGAAAACTATTATTTCATGTGATAATTAAATTGTTTTACATAAAATAATAAATTAATGATTATGAATTTTATTTTATTTTGTTTTAATCAATTGTTGCAGTGCATTTGTTATATGAGCAGTAGTGCACTTTGTTATCGAGGGAGAACCAATGCACTTTTTTATCGAGAGATCATAGATATGATTTGTTATTGGGGGAGCACCGACGTTGGTGACAATAACATGCACATCAGTGCACTATTCATGTATAGTGCACACAACACACTGCAAAAACATTTTTTTAAAAGAAAAGTGATAGTGACAGGGTTTGAGATCCAGTGCAAAGAGTGATTGCATTGCACTAAATACCAAATGCTCCATATACAAGTAAATAAACCCTATAAAAATATATTCTTAAAAATAAATTCTACTTGTGAAATATAGAAAGGAAGAGGAAGAGAAAGAACCAGGAAGCTAGGGATTCCAATACTGAATGTAAATATGAAACCCTTTTATTTTATTTTATTTTATAATGCACTATTTTTTTTTTTAATTGTTCCGGGGAAAGATTAAGATGATGAATAGAATAAAGTCAGATACCTTAAATTTCTCCTCTACAAATTTGTATGTAAATTTGGCTCTTCAAAAAAATCAACCCACTCCAAAGACTCTGCTTGTAAATATCTCTTGCACAAATCTTCCCTCTAAATTTTGAAAAAAAAATGAAATAATGATTAGGATTTTCATTTATAAACACATTTTGAAAATATAAATTTTTTGATCATTTTTTCGTTGTTTAGTTTGACGCATTGATTTGATTTAGTAATTTTTTCTATTTTACACTTTCACAGTGCACTCGATAGTAAGGCACACCGGTGCATTTGTTATATGTGCACCAATCCATTTTGTTATTGGGGGATCATTGGTGTGATTTGTTATTGTGGGAGCATTGATACAATTTTTTTATTGCAAAGAGTACCGATGCACTTTTTTAACGGTTGAACATAGGGGTTGTTGACAGGAACATGCACAGCAATGCACTATTCATGTACAGTGTGCACTGCGAACCACATAAACATTTTTTTTTAAGAAAATTAACAATGGAAATGTTTGGGATCCAATGCAATGAGTGATAGCATTGAAATAGATACCAAATTATCCATATACAAGTAAAGAAACCATATAAAAATGTGTTTCTTAAAAATAAAATCTACTTGTGAAATATAGAGAGGAAAAATAAGAGAAACAACCAGGAAATTAAGGCTTCCAATACTGATTGTAACTATGAAACCTTTTTTTTTATAATGCACTGAAATTTGTTTGAATCAATTAGGGGAAAGATTGAGATGATGAATAGAATAAAATCACGTTCCTGAAATTTCTCCTCTACAAATTTGTATGTAAATTTGGCTCTTCAAAAAAACTACCCACTCCAAAGAGTTTTCTTGTAAATCTCTCTTACACAAATCTCTCCTTAAATTTTGGCAAAAGAATGAAATAATGGTAATTTTTTGTATTTTACACTTTAACGGAGAACTCAATAGTAATATGCACTGGTGCACTTTGTTGTTGGAGGAGAATTGGTAGGTTTTGTTATTCGGGGAGCACCAATAAAAAAATTTAATAGGGAGAGAATTAGTGTGCTTTATTATTGGGGGAGGACCGATGTTTTTGACAAGAACATGGACACTGATTTGCTACTCCTGTACAAGGTGCACCTCAAACCATGGAATAATTTTGTTTAAATAAAACTGACAATGACAAGGTTTGGAATCCAATATAATGAGTGATCCCATTGCAACAGATGCCAAATTCCCCATATACAAGTAAAGAAACCCTATAAAAATCTATTTCTTAAAAAAAATTCTACATGTGAAATATAGAGAGGAAAACCAAAAGAAACAACCATGAAGCTAGGGCTTCCAAATACTAAATATAAATGTGAACCCCTTTTATTTTTTTTATAATGCATTGAAATTTGTTTGAATCAATCAGGGGAGATATTGAGATGATGGATAGAAAAAAATCACATACCGAAAATTTCTCCTCTACAAATTTGTATGTAAATTTGGCTCTTCAAAAAAATCTACCCACTTGAAAGAATTTTCTTGTAAATATATATTGCACAAATATCCCCTGTAAATTTTAGCGAAGGAAGGAAATAATGATTAGAATTTTCATTTATAAACACATACATTTTGAAAATATAAAATTCCCGCACATATTTTTGTTGTATATTTAAACACCTTGATTTGGTTTGGAAATTATTTTTTTAATTTACCCTTTAATGGTGTGTCTGATAGTAAGATGCATTGGTGCATTTTTTATATGATAACTGATGCACTTTGTTAATGGGGGAGCACCAATGTGCTTTGTTATTGAGGGAGAATGGATGTGTTTTATTATTGGGGAGCATTGGCAATATTTTAATATTATATTAATAGCAGTGATCGATGAAATCCATTTGTTAAGAATAAAGGCATTATGTTTTGGAGCATCGGTGGGCTTTGTTATTGGGGTAGCACTGGTGCACTTTCTTTTGGGAGCACCGATGCTCTTTTAGTTGAGGATCACCGATACTATTTTAGTATTTTATATTAATAGTGATTGTCGATGTGCTTTATTTGTTAAGCACCGGGACATTATATTTTGTAATAGCATCGATGTGCATAGGAGACTTAGAAGCACTGGTGTGCATGGTCAACATAGTGCACCAATGCGCACCATTGAATTAGGTGCACTGGTGTTAAAACCTCCACATAAAAATTATCCTCCCACATCTGCTATAAATGTATAAGGGATAAATGTTTTTTGGGGGGTTCCGTAAAAAACTCCACTAGAAGGTGTTATACTTGTAGTGTTAGGCACTTGGATTGGGTGTCGTCCATCCACAATTTTGGTGTACTACGAATGTTTTGTATGTATTGAATGTTTCCTTGTTCCTTGTATGATTATGTTTTTTCTTGAATTGTAAACTTAGATAAGTACTGCTAGGAAATTTTAAAGCCATGGTTGGAGATGTTCATGGTATGCTTGTTGGATAGAATAAGTTGATTATGAATTCTTATTTAATTTTTTTAGATCAAGGTGAGGTTATGAGCACAGTTTGAGTGAAGAGGCATAGTCTAGTTGTAGTAGGTTCAGGTTGGTCAAGTCAATGTAGTCGAGACAATGTGGGGCCACATAGACAAAGATGACGAAACAAGATATTTTAGGCAAAACTCTTAAGTCCTTGACACATGAGCTCTACTAGTTAAAAAAAAATGGCTTGGTTGAGAATAGAAGGGAGGAAGGTTCTATCATTTTGTCATTTTAGGAATTAAATGACATCCTATATTTAGATTTTCCATTAACATCAACAAAATCCAAACCTCAATGTTTCCATATATGAAATTTTATTTTATTTACATAAAGCATCGGTATTTAATAGATTTATCAACACAATCAAAACCTTAGTGTTGTGATTGATATACCAGAATTAGGTATATACCAATGCGCTTATACATTACAACGAGCAATATTCTTGTACAATCCTGGGTAGAGAAAAGGGAATCTATAAAGACACAACCTGAGGGTGGAAATGGTATGAGTCTACTATGATGTAGTCAGGAACTAGACAAAAAAATGAAAAAGTGAATGAGGATATTACCTGCATGGCCATGCAATGCGCTGCAATCGAACATGACATGTGTTAATAAGGAACCATATATCAAGAGATGTACTACAAAACCCAACCAGAGCATGTTATAAAAAATCAATGAACGGTGCATTGAGAACCTAAATCCCTCCAGTTGTGACTGCAATAAGGTTCTAATAATCTGTGTTTCCCATAACAACTATTTCCTAAGAATTTAAACTTGTTGGGACTTGAGAAACTCCCAATGCTCTTGTCATTTCCACCAATATGATTTGAACTGTCACTCAAAAAGAGATTGTATGAGGTCATTCAAAAACCCCATGTCTCATTGCAGCTTTCTTTCCAATAGAGTGCTAGTTTAAGTTTGAAATTTGAAATTTTGAATTCTTTCCCTGAAGTCCGCTAGTTTAAATTTCAAATTTCAAATTTTCAACTGGAGCACGATGGTGATTGTTGGAAGTTTATGAGAGGTCTTATCATGTCAGTGCAGCCATTAATTATTTGTACCTTAACTCGTCGGAGCAACTCATCAGATATTTGGTGGTTGACATCGATAGGCTAGATGGGCGATGCATGCATGGCATGAACTCATCGATGCAACACATTGCATGGTCATGATGACCCCATACCATCCACATACAACCTAAACAGAAATATAAATTGAGGTGACCCACCTGATGCAGTAGGGCGGAGGTCGCCGAACTAAGCCCAAACACTCAGGATGGCGATAGGATGATCATGCTCCATGACATCGTGGATGGGAAGTCTACTTACAAAGTCTTAAGTATTTTGCATTAGGCTAGATATGGCTTGCCAACTTGGGGTGAGCTTGGGCATGAATGAGGCGATGGGGCGACCTCGACATATTGACCCGACATGACGAAACAAACCCGACATGACAAAAATGTTCAGTGGAACGAGTCATATTGAGGTGAAATTGGGTCCATTTAATATGATGTGACTTGATAATAACATGGAAAGGATATTATGAGAAGTGGACGCCTCTTTGAGCTAAATATCATTGATCAATAAGCTAGAAAGAAACAATAAACAAGGAAATATGTGATAGTCTTGTTCAGGGGTTGTCACCGTAGGTTTTATTAGAGTAACTAAGTGAAAAAGACAAAGACAAAAACAAGACCTACAAGATGTAGGCTTATGGATTATTCAACAATTGGTTTGTATGAAGTTGTAAGAAGTTGTGGGCAGTGTTGTTAAAGTCAATTTACCTTGATATCTCCTTCATATCTTTGTATTGTTTTAATTGTGTTGCAGGAAATGGCCAATCTTCCCTCTTTCTAACATATGTAACATACACACACACACACACACACATAAGGGTGTTACACTATAAGGAGAACACCTTCTAGATGAGGTTTTTGCAGAGGTTTTTAGTGTTACAAAATTTGGAAAAAATTTCGAAAAAACCTACTCTACAACCTTTGTTATTGGAATAAGTGACTCATCGTCATAAAAAATGGGATAACATAAAGGTCCACAATAATCAAAATGCCACCAATATGTTATTGTTACACTCATCGGTAACATGCTCTCATGAAATTGGGACAATATATCGAGTACATTAAACAAAATCCTTAATTTTCACAGAGAAATATTACAAAACATACAACTTGTAGTAGCATCAATTATATTTATTGTCATTTGACATAGTTTGAACTACTAACATTTCTAGAGTTCGTTGCATGTCTCTTTTCTTCATCACTTTTTAGGTGATATTGTACTTTGGTTATTTAACCTAATGTTTTCTTGATCAACTTGTTTTTTATGTTCCATAAACAAGCATAGAAATAATGTAACATCACACTCTGGTGCACGGAGAAAACTTATTATTTGAGGACACTTGCTCGCAAGTGATCTGGACTTTTATGATGTTAGACCATTTATACTTGATTGTGATGCGATTGACAGATGACATGATGTGTTACTATTTGATGTGGACAGGTGCTATTGACTCAGTTCTATTGAGTGTGCATGGTTTTTGACCTTGAGGATGCAGAGGCATCGGTAGAACCCCCTTGGACTCCGCACTGAGTCAGGGAGTGTGATTTTGGGTTGATATGTTTACTATGATGTTTCATTTAATTTGATGATTTGATGTTGACATTTATGACATGATTGTTGATGATGCAGGCTGACGATAGCTTGCCGACCAGACTCACATATGGAGTGAAGGGGCCACACATGATTTGCAGAGAGGTTGAGGGAGACGGGTGGACAACAGCCCTGCCACTGCCTACTAGCACTCCCGCCATGGCTCGAACTGTAGGTTAATGATTACCTAGTTCGAGAGGATCCACGATGTCGTGAGGGAAGACTGCAACAGTTGTTCACGATGACTCTAAGGGGTGCACAATAAGGCGGGGGCCTTATTCCTTAGAACCCTTAGTCTCCCACAAGTTCACCTGGCGGAGTGTTGACTCCAGGGGTTATAGATGTCTACCAATCAGTCCAATTGTCGAGTGGCACACTTGGAGCACATGGTGTATCCTGAAGGGCATGTCGCACAAAAGAAACTCAGTTGGCGAGTGGCACCCTTGGAGCACATGGTGCATCCTGAAGGGCACGTCGCACAAAATAAATTCAAGAGGTGAGTGGCACCCTTGGAGCACGTGGTGTGTCCTGAAGGGCACGTCACAATAATGTGGATGAAGGAGTCAGCCTAAATATCCCTAAGTCGTCTACACTTGAATAAATCCTCAAACATTTCCCCTAGCCAGGCGTCGCCAGTTCAGAAATTGAGCCCTTTGTCAAAAAAAAAAAAAAACATAATTCAATACTATACATTAAATATTCATTCCCCCTATGATTTGAAACCTCTACCTAATCCAAGGAGTTTCCTTCCTTAATTAAATACTTTAAACAATTACTTCATTAATTTAATTCATACAGTAATTCTGTCCTTAATTGCGTACATAAGGCCTTTCCTCATTCCCAGTAATAAGTTTGATAATTTATCTTTTAGTGAAGGTACTGCTACTTCGCTCTAACATAATAAACAAAACTTAACCATCTCCTAATAACAATGTCATTATATTCCACTCACGATAGCTCAGCCATTCAAATAACATTAGAAATTCATTTCCTACTAGCTAGCATTAACAATACAGGTGCTAATAATAAAGTTAAACAAAAAAACAAAACCCACTTATGCTAATGTGAGCCTTCATAAGGTGTGTAGGGTAAAATAAAGAGATTTAAGAAATTAATTCATTTAGGTGGTTGTAAATTTGAAAGGAAGAAATTAATTAGTTAACTAATGGAGATTAAAAGAAAAATATATTTATATATACATATGAATTTAAAAAATATAATGAAAAAGATGCTTAGCGCCTTTACCTTATTGAGTTTTCAAAAAAAAATATACATAAAAAAAGGGGGGGGGGGAACTGAAAAGAAATAGGATTTAGGGTTTTTGAGGAAAACCTAATGGGATTAGGTCAAAAGAGGATAAAAGAAAGGAGATGGGGGAAAAGAAGGGGATCAACTATGAGGGATTGTTATGCTGCCAAAATGGCAAACTGGATGGATTGCTTGTAGGCGTTGGGGATTTTCTCAGCTGACTTCAGTGGTAGCTCAACCTTGGAGGCGAGATGGGAAGCTAGGCTACTGTTTGGATTGTGTGTGGTCCCTTTGCGGATTGGGGGGCTGAGGGTGAAGCAGAGTACCCCTAGCGTATGGCTGGGAGGTACCGGTGAGTCCTCTATGGTCGGCACGGAGCAGGATTGCACGGAACACGCGGACAAACCTTCGAAGAAGGCGAACAGGCAAAGGTACACCCTTCGGTAGAATGAAAGAAAGTGTAATAGTTATTGTTTACATTATAGATGGTGGTTATGTTTTTTTTATTTTATTTTCAATACTCAAGTCTGCATAATGTTTTATTATCATTCTGGATGGCGTGAATTTTATTCTACGACTGTGTAAAATAGCTGTTGACCTCGTCCTTAGGCGAATCTGGACTATGTAAATAAAAATGAAATTGCATTGGGGTTTATATCAGTGTTTGTGGGTGAAAATTTCTCTGCGTTAGGGTTACATTTCCCAGCTGTGTTATTGTGATGTTTCCCTACGTGTTGGGTTAAATTCATCCTGCGATTTTATGAAAATTCTCTATGTTAAAATTTTCCCTTGCGTAAGACGTGCGTGCTCTCTGAGGGAGCTGGGCATCGTGTGCTTGTTTCCAGCATTTTTCATCTTCCACTATCCCATTTCCAGCACTCTATTATGAGAGCATCACATGGCTTATCATTAATGCAGTCTGCATACGACCGGGTCGATAAAGAGATTTGAAATCATTGTCTGTCACATGAATGTTTCTGGTTAAAACTTCTGTAAAACCTCATAAGAAAAATGGTGTTGATCGTGTTACATCTTCTACGTCTGGACTCATTTACAGGTAAGGAAAAAGAAAAAAAATACCCACCGTTACCAAAAATAACTCATTTTAGATTTGTTGCGAGAAAGGGTAGTTTAGACTGTAAAAGTTTATGGCTAGTCGCCATTATTCTCTTACTTCTTGGATACGATAAATATTGTTTGTATAGAGATTATATAGCTCATTTTGTTTGTTTGCAAGGAAAAAAATGATTACCATATTTTGGTATCTACCCTGATCTTACATTTTAAAAGCTTTTCTTTCTTCCTTTTTGGTCGAGCTAGGCCCTCATCTGAGAGTTAACCTGAGTCCTCTTTAATGAGGGTTTTAAAACTTATAGTTCGTTTCTCCATTCATAGATATATATATCATATTATGAATAAGGTGTTGATTATGAAATAAATACTCTTGTAGCAATGGTATTTCTCTCCTTCTGCGGCACTTGGTATAATAAAAAATTTCGTTAGGTTAATCTAAGTTTACACCAGAGGCAACCGCATCCTTGCGAGGATAGGAAATACTGGGAAACTATTCGACCATAATTTGGTCGGTGGCACGCCCTTGTTGTTCCTGGTTCGTTAACTTCAGTAGTTCCCCTCTTGCCCTAGCTGGAGAGTTAATCGTAAACACCATTGCACTACCCCTGTCAGCGTTGTGAATTGGATTTAAGCCCTGTGTGTCTACTGTGTACCTGACAACGTATTCAATTGTGTTAATTCCATCACCGGTGCTAATTCCAAAACAAAAGTCATTGATATGGATTTAAGGATAGAGAAAAATTTACCTACGCATTTGAATGAAAGTAGCTTAATCATTTAAGCTTCAATCTATTCCAAAAGGCTACGCATTGAAAGAAGGTGGAGGTATGCATTAATAGTAGGAATTCTCTGTGTTTATAAAGGTTAGGTAATGGAAGAATTACTGTTTTCTACTTTTCATTGCATTATTAGTGAAGTATTAGATGCTCTTAATTAAATTTAATTATATCCATAGCTTAAATACTTTTTAGGGTTTTCTATTCTTCATTGCATTGTAAATGATGTATTAAATGCGCGTAATTAAATTTAATTATATCCACAACTTTATTACCTTTTAATGGTGCATTAAATGGGCTTAAGTAAATTCAATTATATCCATAGCTTATTTACCCCTTTAGGGTTTTTCTACTTTTCATTGCATTATTAGTGAAGTATTAGATGCGCTTAATTAAATTTAATTATATCCATAGCTTAAATACTTTTTAGGGTTTTCTATTCTTCATTGCATTGTTAATGATGTATTAAATGCGCGTAATTAAATTTAATTATATCCACAACTTTATTACCTTTTAATGGTGCATTAATTGGGCTTAAGTAAATTCAATTATATCCATAGCTTATTTACCCTTTTAGGGTTTTTCTACTTTTCATTGCATTATTAGTGAAGTATTAGATGCGCTTAATTAAATTTAATTATATCCATAGCTTAAATACTTTTTAGGGTTTTCTTTTCTTCATTGCATTGTTAATGATGTATTAAATGCGCGTAATTAAATTTAATTATATCCACAGCTTTATTAACTTTTAGTGATGTATTAAATGCGCTTAATTAAATTAAATTATATCCATAGCGTTATTATCTTTTTAGTGGTCTTTCTATTTTTCATTGCATTTTTAAGGGTGCATCAAATGCGCTTAATTAAATTAAATTTATCCATAGCTTTATTACCTTTGTAGTGGTATTCTATATTTTTCCTTGCCTTATCCAATGGTGTTTTACTATGGGTGTTAAATTTATTCATAAGGGAAAGGCTATTGGAAGAAGATTGCATTTTTAATTATGAGTTAACGATTCTTGATTAAAACCTAAGTGAGTCATTGGATTCGTACATTGCGTTATTATGGCATTCTCATCTTAGACTGATGTTAATATTGCTTTAAACAATGATTCATAACTATTCCTTGTTATTCCGTGAAGGAGACAATTGATTTTCGAACGTCGCTTTAATTATTAAAAAAAGGGTAAATTCCGCTTTAATTGATAATTTGTCCCCAGTGATTGTTTGGATTTAAATTGATTTGAGTTCATTGATTAGGAGGGTGTTTTATTTAGGACCAAATACTTATAGATTATATCCCATTGATAAGTCATAACTCTTCATTTTATTTATAGTATATGCATGAGTAGTGGAATTTAGACTGTTGCGCTAACCTTAAGTCAAGAGTTAATATTTTTGTAAAAGAAAACTTTTAACTAGTCTTTTACTTGTTAAATATGGATCAATTATTTGGTTAAATGATAACCCGGTTGAGAACAGGCTTGCACTATAAGGCCTGGAATGATTAATTTTAGAAGGTACCTAGACGACAATTGATCTATAGTTTCACAATGGAATGGTCTTAAGATGAGGGTAGATTGTAGTCCTTTTTCATCTAGGTGGTACCGGGTAGTAAACTTATGTGTGCTTAGTCTGTTAGTGTCAAGCGGAATGTGGACGTATCAAAAGTGATTATTTTTGTGTAAGGAATCCAGTGCCGTATCAAGAGTCTCGGGCCCTTTAAAGGCAGGGTTTCCACTCTTGCGACACATCTGAGGGGATTCTAGTTTATGCCTGAGCAGTCGGCCAGGAGCCTATCTGACCTTCTCTCTCCCCAGAGCAGAGAACTAAGATTAAACGCCCTGCTTTCCTGTGTAGAAATAGTAATCTACCATGATGGATCCTTCCTTAGGTCTATGGTCGTTTAATGCTTGCAGTTGTGCACCTAATGTCCTCTTGTTGTGGTCATCGTGGTTGCGTCTTGTTGGTTGTCAAGTGGCGACGTAGAATCTAGAGTGTCGGTTACTTCTACACGTGCGCACACACCTTAAACAAAAAAAAATAAAAAAATTGCACCAGTTATCAGAGTTGTTATCATAACGAGGAGGGTCGTTACAAATAAAGTGTAATAAGTATATATACATTTATATATAGTAGAATATACATTCTTGTGTAAATAAAGAACTTTACTATAACAACACTTGTTTCATAAACAATACACATTATTTTGAAACCATGTTGCACGTCGTCTCTCAAAATATGTTATGTTGGATGCACTCCATACTTTGTCTCTTGCATGTTTAATACACCATTTGTTACATTAATTATAAAATAAGGGAAGTTAAACAACATAACTACTTACAAATTGTTCAATTAAACCTTGATACTTCAACATATACTCACAACCCATACTTAACCCAATCTCTACCAATTCCTCAATTGACTCTTGTTTGTATGTTAGTACCTATTAGAAGACATCCATAGATGACTATAAATTAATTATTTAAATATAAATATCATAACAAAAATGAAATTTTAAGTAAGACCGAAAAATTAAGTGATCAAAAGCTTTGAAATAAACCCTTTTATTATGCGTCGTCCTGTCTTATGTCCTAAACATGTTTTTTTTCTTCTTCTTTTCTACAACAAAAAAATTGAAAACTATTATTTCATGTGATAATTAAATTTTACTACATAAAAGAATAAATTAATGATTATGAATTATTTTATTTTGTTTAAAAATCAATTGTTGTGGTGCATTTGTTATATTTGCGGTAGTGCACTTTTTATCGAGGGAGCACTAATGCAATTTTTTTATCGAGAGAGCTTCAATATGATTTTTTATTGGGGGAACACCGATGTTGGTGACAAGAACATGCACACCACTGCACTATTCATGTATAGTGCACACAACGCACCACAAAAACATTTTTTAAAAGAAAAATAACAGTGACAGGGTTTGGGATCAAATGCAAAGAGTGATTGCATTTCACTTAATACCAAATGTTCCATACACAAGTAAATAAACCCTATAAAACTCTATTTTTAAGAATAAATTCTACTTGTGAAATATAGAAACGAAAACAAAGCGAAAGAACTAGGAAGCTAGGGATTCTAATACTAAATGTCACTATGAAACCCTTTTATTTTATTTTCTAATGCACTAATTTTTTTTTGAATTGTTCAGGGGAAATATTGAGATGATAAATAGAATAAAATCACATACCTTAAATTTCTCCTCTGCAAATTTGTATGTAAATTTGGCTCTTAAAAAAAATCAACCCACTCCAAAGACTCTTCTTGTAGATATCTATTGCACAAATATTCCCTCTAAATTTTGAAAAAAAAATGAAATAATGATTAGGATTTTAATTTATAAACACACATTTTGAAAATAAAAACATTTCGATCAGTTTTTTCGTTGTTTATTTTGATGCATTGATTTGATTCGGTAATTTTTTTTATTTTACACTTTCACGGTGCACCCGATAGTAATAAGCATTGGTGCATTTGTTGAATGTGCACCAATGCACTTTGTTATTGGGGGATCATTAGTGTGATTTGTTATTGTGGGAGAATTGATACACTTTTTTTTATTGCAAAGAGTATTGATGCACTTTGTTATTGGGTGAGAAGAAGTGTTGTTAAAAAGAATATGCACACTAGTGCACTATTCATGTACAGTGTGCATCGCGAACCACAAAAGCAATTTTTTTTTAAGAAAATTGACAATGGAAATGTTTGGGATCCAATGCAATGAGTGATCGCACTGAAACAAATACCAAATTCTCCATAGATAATGAAAGAAACCATATAAATATATGTTTTTTAAAAATAAAATATACTTCTGAAATATAGAAAGGAAAACCAAGAGAAACAACTAAGAAATTATGGCTTCCAATACTGAATGTAACTTTGAAAACTTTTTTTTTTTTTATAATGCAATGAAATTTGTTTGAATCAATTATTGGAAAGATTGAGATGATGAATAGAATAATATCACGTACCTGAAATTTATCCTCTACAAATTTGTATGTAAATTTGGCTCCTAAAAAAAATACCCACTTGAAAGTCTTTTCTTGTTAAACTCTCTTACAGAAATCTCTCTTTAAATTTTGGGCAAAGAATGAAATAATGGTAATTTTTTATATTTTACACTTTAACGAAGAACCCTATAACATCCCGCTCTGGTGCACTGAGAAAACTTATTTTTTGAGGACACTTGCTCGCAAGTGATCTGGACTATTATGATATTAAAACATTTGTCCTTGATTATGATGTGTTATGATAGATGACATGATGTTTTTCTGCATTGACATAGGCATGTGCTATTGACTCGGTTTTACTGAATGTGAAGGGTTTTGTACCTTGAGGATGCAGAAGCATCGACGAAACCCCTTGGACTCTGGATCGAGTCAGGGAGTGTGCTATTGGGGTTTGATTGTTTACTGTGATTTTAGTACATTTGATTAGATGATATGATGTGGAAATGTACTGACACGATTGTTGATGATGCACACTGATGATAGCTTTCCGACCAGACTCACATATGGAGTAAAGGGGCCACACACAATTACCAGAGAGGTTGAGGGAGAGGTGTGGACAACAACCCTGCCACAGCCTACTAGCACTCCCACCGTGGCTCAAACTGTAGGTTAACGATTACCTAGTTCGAGAGGACCCACGATGTCATGAGGGTAGACTGCGACAGTCGCTCACGATGATTTTAAGGGGCACGCAATAAGGCAAGGGCCTTATTCCTTAGAATCCCTTAGTCTCCCACAAGTTTACCTGGCGGAGTGTTGACTCCAGGGGTTATTGATGTCTACCAATCAGTCAAGAGGCGTGTGGAACCCTTGGAGCACGTGGTGCATCCTGAAGGGCACGTCACGGAAAAGAAACACTAGAGGCGAGTGGCACCCTTGGAGCACGTAGTGCGTCCTGAAGGGCACGTCGCAATGATGATGAAAAAGGAACAAACCTAGATGGCCCTAAGACAATTAACACGTTAAGAATTTTTTAAACAACTTCCCTAAATAATGTCGCCCAGTTCAGAATCTAAGTTCTAAATCTAAAACTTCTCTACGGGTAAAATTTTGTCTAACCTTAAGAAAAATACCCTATAAAAATTAAAATTAAAATTAAACTAAGAACCACTTAAGTAATAGTTTTTTCTTCATAAAATTATTGGGGTAAATTGAAGAGAATAAGAATTTAATTAAAATCAATGGCTTTAAAATTGTAAAGAAGAATTTAATTGTTTAACTTGTGAAAGTGTAAAAGATATTAAATTATTAATAAAAAGGAAAATAGGTTAATTTGTGCAACTGCCATTTTGGCTCTAATAAAAAGGGGAAAGAAGGGAATAATAAAAAATTAGGAAACTAAGGAATGGAGGAAACATAATAAGGGAAAGAAAGGAACTTATGGTAAAAAGCGAGGTCAACTTAGTAACAATTCTGCAATTAAGAACCTTCTAATTTGAACTAAATTAGCAACTTCATTTTAGAGAAAGTATTTAAACCTGTGAGGGAATTTGGGAACACCTAGGAGTAAATTTAGGAGAAACTCTAGATGGGTGAGGGAAATAAGACAATTTAATAAATTAAAGAAAATAGTTAATGGAGAAACGTGGAGGATGGATGACACTTGTGCGAAGGAGAATATTTAGAAGATTTTTATTAAAACTTAATTTAAATGTGATTTAGGGAAAGATGGAAGTTCTAAAAAACTCTATAAAATAAATGGAAGAGAAGGAAGAGGGGGATCGGTTGTTAGCATAACGTTACGCTGCCGGATTTGTGACTTGACTGATTACTTGTGGGGAGTTGGGATTTCCCAGCTCGGATAGGAGTGGTAGCTTGGCCTTGCGAGGTGAGTTGGGAACTAGACATACCATCTGGATAGTGTGTGGCCCCTTTGCAGCTCGTGGGGATAAGGGGGAAGTAGAGTACCCCTAGCGTTGGATGGGAGGTACCGGTGAGGTCCCGACGGTCGACGAGCGGGAGCAGGAGCGACAAGGAGCTCAAGTGAAGAATAGTGTCTTCGGGTTATTCGTCGTCGGTCACAAGTACGCAAGTGCATTTGTTTGTTTAAGAATAAAAGGAAAATTGTTTAAAGTTGTATATGAATCCTTATGATGATGATTGATGTGTTAAATTTGGGATCATCCCGTTTCCTTGTTGTTGTTTTCTGCGCCTAGACTGTAATAACCCCGCAATCCTTTCGATGATTTATCCTTGGCTCTGGCATTCTCTTACTATTGGCTGCAATTTCTTATTGGTGTTCTTTAGGCATATATAAATTACGGTGGGCGTTATATCTGACTGTGGGTGTTTTGTTTTAATTTGCACATTTATATATGATTGTGGGCATTTGTATCTGACTGTGGGCGATTTTATATATGGCTATGGGTATTTTGTAATGATGGGGGCGTTTATATATTACTGTGGGCATTTTGTATTGCTGTAGGCATTTATAAATTGTGGTGGGCGTTTTTATATATGGCTATGGGCGTTTTGTAATGATGGGGGCATTTATATATTACTGTGGGCATTTTGTATTGTTGTAGGCATTTATAAATTATGGTGGGTGTTTTTATATATGACCGTGGGATTTTTGTTTTAATGTGGGCATTTATATATGACTGTGGGCGTTTATATCTGATTGGGGGCGTTTTTAAATATGGCTATGAGTGTATTGGCATTTTCGTATTGTAAAGTTAGTTCCTAGAATTCGTTTTGGCAATGAGTGTATTGGCATTCCGTTTTTGTAAAATTTAGTTATGAGAATTCGTTCTAGCAATGAGTGTAGTGGCATTTTTGTTTGTAAAATTTGTTCTGAGAATTCGTTCTGGCAATGAGTGTATTGGCATTTCTGTTTTGTAAAATTTAGTTCTAAGAATGCATCCATGAGAATCAATAGTTGTTGGCAGTCCGTAAAAGAAACAGTAATAATTTAAAAAAAAAAATTATCCAAGTTGGCTGAAAAAAAAAATATTGATTTTTATCCATAAAAATTAGAGTTGGCTGAAGAAAAAATATATTGATTTTTGTTTAAGTTTTATTTATTATATTTTGATATAGGCCATGGCATGGAATTAGAAAAAAAATGAGTGCATTGGACAAGAGTATTATGGATGTTATGTTGTAATTAAGTACGTGAGAGATACTCTCCAGTGATTAATTCGAATAGGACAATTATAGTTAGTCTTCAATGACGAGGAATATTGTCATGAATACGCCTCAGAGAAGTGGGTGGCATGTACAATAGACATCAGAGGGTGGCATGACTTCAAGAAGCCACAACAATTGATGAGTGTTGTTCTGTTTGTGAGGTTGGCTGCAAAATCATGAATATGTTTTAGAAAGATCATAAATTGGGGAAGAAGAACTACTAGGATGTTAGGAATTTAACTTAAATCCCGATTAAAGCAACATGAGAAGATGTGGGAGATCGAACAATAGTACTGAATCAGAATTAGTATTGAGACATGCAGCTTATTTGAAAAAACTCAGACATTCTGACATGCGGACTATTTGAAAAAAAACACAGAAATTCTGAAGCCCTTTTAGAGGTGAATGGTGACAGTAAGAAAGGTTTTGGTGTGGATGGTGAGAAATCAACAAATTCTACATTGGTTGGGAAAGCAAGCACTGTCTATTATTTTTATCTCGTAATCCAAGATTAGCAACAACTGAATTGAGAATTTACAAGGGAAACAATCAGTTGAAGAAAAAAGGAAATGTAAGGATTACAATATTTGCAAAAGCACAATATGATTCCAAGGGTATGATATATAAAAAAGATTGAGAACTAAGAATAAAAAATAAAAATAGATTGATAACTACAAACCAATGATGCATAGATTAATCACAAAACTCAATGAAAAGAAGAAAAAGACCCTGAAAGCAACATGGTGTTAAGGAGCAAAAAAAAAAAAAAAAAATAAAAAAAATTGTATATTACTAGTAGCAATGAAAATTTTGAACCTCCATAAGTTACTTTTAAGATGGGCTTTAGGTTAGAGCTTTGTTTGGAAGCAGTGTGTATCATAGTTGACTAGAGGACAACATTCTTTTTAACTGTTTTTAAATATCGTGTAATGGATTGATTAATCATAGTAGATTTCTTTATTATTTAGTATGATTGCAGTATATAAATATTATAAAAAATTTAATTAGATATCCTTATATGGCTATGAAATGGTTAAGTTTTTGATGGGTTAGTATATTAGAGTCATGAAGTGTTTTCATTATTAATATTAGTGGGATGGGAATTTGGGTAAAGGTTGATAAGATGTACATAATATACTACTGGGGACATTGTTATACATATCTACCATGATTATTACATATCAACTTTAAAATAGAATACTTATATCAATAAAAATAATTTAAGGCAATTTGTTTAGATGGGACCCTGAGCACATTACAATTTAAACTTGCGCAGTGAAATTATTTAAGACTAATTGATTATATCCTGTTGACATTATGCACTTTAGACATGCAAAGTCGGGCTCGAGTTGGAGGTTGAACGGACTGTGTTAATTACCTTACTTGCTAATTTAATTGTCTTTGTCTTTTAATTGATTGAAGGTACACCTCCCATGCAATACTGTAATAGTAGTGAGTACCTTAATAAGATAATAATGTTTTACTATCACATTTTACCTTAATGTAGATAACCTTGTTGATTGCGATTAAAGGTTATGTCATTATCATTAGCTTAGTAGGCTTGGTCTACTTGTGTTGGGCGGGATGTAGACACCTCCATGTTTCTCAGAATAGTCGCCAGCCCTGAGACCTTAAATGGTTAAAATCGATGGGAACCTGGGCTTGAGAATTTCTTATGTGTCTTGGAGGTCCTAACCATTGAGGGGTAGGACAAGAGGGTAGTCAGGCTTATTTTGTTGTCGGTTGATTGTCGTTCTTTGCTTTCGGATGCTTGATGTGCATTCTAGGTCATTATGTCGTGGTTGGAGTTTCATGCATCTTGTTCATCGTCATGTTGTGACATAAGTATAAGGTCCTTATTACCCTTGTACACACACAAAAATAAAAATAAAAATTTCACTTGTTATGAGAGGTTGATGTCGTGATGAATGGGAGGTTCGTTACATATGGTATCAGAGAGGGTTCGACCTGCGACTTGGGATCGCTACAGATTTTGTTGACATGATTGTATTATACTGTTGCTATTCGAGTTGATTGTGTGCATGCAGGTAATCATGGTTAGATGGCGCCGCGGTGCTAGGGGAGAAGGCGTGATGCCCCCAGTAGCATCCACGTTGGAGGGGTCTAACCCCCAGGGAGATGAGCAGGTTCTCGGACATGAGAAAATAGAGGTTGGTGATGTAATCAGGATGATGAGATCCTTTTAGCGCATGTCCGAGGAACTGATCATCCATTGGGATAGAGATGAGGCCAGGGCATCGGCCCCCGCTGAGGTTCCACTGCACGCACTGGCCGTTACTGGTAGCATTCACCGTGAACTCGAGAAGGTCAAATTTTCCAAGTTCTTTGGTGCCCCGGACAGCGCAGCCACCGAGGCATGGTTGGAGAACATGGCGATGTGCTTCGTACTTCACGATTATACCTCCAACATGAAGGTCTGCATGGAAGTCTTTCAACTGAAGGGGAGTGCTCTTCTATGGTCAAATACACTCCTACCATAGCTAAACATGGTCGTTGAAGATGTGTCATGGGAACTGTTCAAGGAACGGTTCCGAGAGAGGTACCTTTCAGAGGAATTCATTGAGCGTCAGCTCAATGAGTTCAACGCCTTACGAGAGGGAGGTCGAACGGTGTCCGAGTACGAGGCCCATTTTATGGAGCTGCTCCAGTATGCTCCGCACCTTAACACAAAGAAACTTAAGGTCAACAGGTTCGTGGTTGGCCTTAACGACAGCCTGCATGTAAAGGTTAGGATTTTGATGCCTCAAACCTTGCACGATGTCGTCCAAAAGGCCCTCATAGAAAGGGAGGAGCTTATTAGTGGGAGGTCAGACCAGGACTCCAGCGAGACTAGCAGGGAAGGTTTCATCTGGAACACGACAGCACCAGACACTAGTGAGACATACGTCGAGATATCATGGCTTCCAGACGGGATCCACTTTCACCACACCCCAATGACCACCACCTCATTAGCGGATGCCTTATCGGGGACCACAACATCAATAGTAGCGTCGCCGGCAACAACAACAGTTTAGGCCTGTTCAACAAAACAGACCAGGGTTCCAGGCCAGTGGGCCATCATCTTCTACTTCGGGTACTAGGACTACTGGGCCAAAGAAGGGGTGTTGGATGTGTGGGGAGCCACACGAACAACGCGACTGTCCTGTGGAGAGGACCAGAGAGTCCGGATCAACCAGACCCACTACAGTGGGAGATATGGGCAAGGCCCATTGGATTCATACAGTGGTGAATAACCGCTAGGAAGAGCATCAGTCAACTGTGCTCGAGACGACAGGTACTGTCGCTAACCAAACCCTTAGTATTTTGATAGATCCCAGTGCTACCGAGAGTTTCATTTCTTGTGCAATGCTAAAAAGGATTAAGGTAAAGGCAGTCAAACAGAATGAGTTTAGCTTCATGGAGATGGCCTTGGGAGACAAACAGAAGGTTGGAGGAAAGGTTACGGGTTGTGCCCTTAACCTGGGAGAGTTTGTCATGAGGGCCAACTTGTACGTCACGATATTAGGATCTTATGATGTCGTAATTGGTATGGATTGGTTGGAATCGCATGAGGCGATACTCAACTGTAAGATGAAATGGTTGAGCTTAGTCGATGACGAGGGACAGAGATGTGTGATTGTAGGATGGAACCAGGTAGTTTCCCTGAGGTTTGTCTCTTCCTTACAACTACGGAAGAGTATGCGTAAGGGGTGCAAGATTTATGCGATCCTTGCGTTAAATGAGAAGGGAGTAGCAAAAGGTATACAACACGTTCCAGTGGTGAGAGAGTTTGTGGACATATTTCTAGAGGAGTTACCTGGGATGCCGCCAGAGAGAGAGTTGGAGTTTTCCATAGACCTAAAACCGGGGACTGAACCGATAGCAAGAATGCCTTATCGGATTTCTACCCCGGAGTTACAAGAGTTGAAAATGAAATTGAAGGAGTTGTTGGACTTGGGACTGATATGTCCTAGTGTGTCACTGTGGGGTGCACCTATTATTTTCATTCTAAAGAAGGATGGATCGTGGAGGCTTTGCATTGACTACCTTCAACTGAACAAGGCTACGATCAAGAATCAATATCCCTTATCGAGAATTGATGATCTGTTCGATCAAATGAAGGGTGCGACGATGTTCTCCAAGATCGATTTGCGATCAGGGTATCGCCAGTTATAGATAAAGGAGGATGACGTCCCTAACACCACCTTTAAGACTAGTTTTGGACACTATGGGTTTACTATTTTACTGTTTGTACTGACAAACTCCCTAGGGGTATTTATGAGTTTGATGAACTCGGTGTTCCGCGAGTACTTGGACAAGTTCGTCCAAGTATTCATTGACGATATTTTGATCTACTCTCGGATGACGGATGAGCATGACAAGCACTTGCGCTTGGTACTATAGTGTCTGTGAGAGCACAAATTGTATGGGAAGTTGTCCAAATGCTCTTTTTATCAATCGAGGATTCACTACTTAGGCATGTCATCTCCGGCAAAGGTATCGTCGTGGATCCAGCCAAGGTCGAGGCTATTATGGAATGGTCTGCGCCGACGAATGTCATAGAAGTGCGTAGATTTATGGGTTTAGCAGGATACTATCGATGGTTTGTCAAGGGATTTTCAAAGATAGCAAATCCGATCACGAAATTGCAGAATAAAAATAAGAAGTTTGTTTGGACCGAGAAATGTGCAGAAGCATTTCAGAGGCTTAAGTAGTTGTTGACGACAACACCAATAGTAAAGGTCCCTGACATGGATGCAGACTTCTTGGTATGCACAGACGCATCCAAGGAAGGTTTAGGCAGAGTCTTGATGCAAGACGAACGAGTGATTGCTTACATTTCAAGGAAACTAGGGAGGCATGAGGAGAACTACGCGACACACAATTTGGAGTTATTAGCCATCGTATATGCCTTGAAGGTTTGGAGACACTACCTTGTTGGACGAAAATTTGAATTACAAACTGACCATTGTGGACTACAACACATTTTTACGCAAAGCGACCTGAACACACGAAACAACGTTGGTCGGAATTTCTTAGCGAGTACAACTTTGAGATTTCTTACATAAAAGGAATAGTGAACCAAGGGGTGGATGCTTTAAGTCGGAGACCACGCATATTTTCGGTGTTACCTCTTCAGACTAATCTACGTGAGAAGATTCTCACTTTACAGTGTGATGATGATTGGTACAAAGAGGTCGAGGGTTTTATCGGACAAAACACCATGATGGTACCACGATATGAGAGATTTTCATTTGATAGCGATGGGTTATTGAGGTTTAGAAGTCATATTTATGTATCGCCAAACGACGAGTTGAGGATGTTGATCCTGAGCGAGGCTCATAGAGAAGTTTACATGGCTCACCCAGTAGTCACGAAGATGAGGGAAAACCTTAAATCCTTATTATTTTGGAAGGGAATGAAGGCCGACATAGTCAACTATGTGGCCTAATGTTTAGAGTGTCAGCAGGGAAAGCCTAAACATAGACACCCAGTGGGATTACTTCAACCACACGTTATTTCGGAATCGAAATGGGAAGTTATTTCGATGGATTTTATTATGGGATTTCCACTGACGATAAGGAGACATGACTCAATTTTTGTAGTAGTAGACACTCTGACGAAGAGTGCTCACTTTATTCCTATGCATACGACATATCAGGCACCTAACATAGCTAGAGTGTTCATCAGTGAGATTGTGAGGCTGCATGGCGTTCCTAAGAGGATTATATCCGATCGAGGATCGATGTTTACAGGACGATTCTGGATGAGTTTCCAAGAGGCCTTGGGAACCCAACTTAACTTTAGTACTGCGTATCACCCATAGAATGATGGACAGATCGAACGAATGAACCAAACCTTGGAAGACATGTTGCGCATGAACGTGATGGACCAACAAAAGCGTTGGGAGGAATTCTTACCACTAGTAGAGTTTTCTTACAACAACAGTTACTAGAGCGACCGTGTCAGATGCCCTTGAGTTGGGATGGGCTTGAGGATAGGGTATTTTAGGCTCCAATCTATTGATGCAAATTAGAGTGGAAATGATTGTCAATCTAATGTTTGTAAGACTTAGAGGTACATCCAAAATATATGGATTTAGAGATAACTTTTATTCTTTAATGGGAATAAACCAAAACCTATTCTAAGGGCTGAATATGGAAGAGATGCTAAGCTTCTGTTTATAAGTCATATTCATAGATCTCATAACAGTAATCGACAATTGTTTTCCTAAAGAGTATCAACAATAAGCATTCAAGAGATGTTTGAACTAGTTCTAAGGCTTAACAAATGCTAGAAGGACAAAACTCTTATTCGAGAGATGCATTCATTGTCTTCTTTCATTCATTAACAACTATCATCAATTTAAATCAAAAGTATTGAAAGCGTAAATAACTCAAAAAGCATTCATGATTATCTTAATGCTTGAAAGCAAACCACACATTGAATTCTTATTCAAGAAATTATTCAGAATATGAGTAAGGCTTTGAAACATTAAGCATACGAATTAGATATGGAATTCATCTAACTACAACAAGATATGAATAAAACTCATCTAAAACAAGATCTAATCTAAAACATGTATCAAAGATTACTTTGAAAAGAACATAAAGGAAAAGTGTACTAGTTTGGCAAATGGGGCCCTCCAATGCTTCACTTGTACACTTGAGTTGTCTCAGCTAAGAAAAAGCTCCAGTAGAATTCACATCATCATATCATAGTCATTGTCAAGATCAAAACGCAGGACTGATCTCAAGATTGCAAATTCCAAAGTTTCTTCATTCACATTCAAGGTTGTCATACTAGTCTATGCTTTAGAGTATTTATACAAGAGTTTTAAAACTAATAATGATAATAAATATATTAAATATCATGATAAGATCCATAATATATTATAGGAAGGTGGAATTCCCCCTTCGAATCCATAATATATGACCAAATCCCATGAAAATCCAAAATTGTCCATGATTTAAGGCTAAAATAGGGTATTTTCTGCTGAAGTGGCCCTGTTTGACCAGCGTTGACCAAACACCTGGAAGGCTCAGATCTCGAAGATGATAGATCTTCATCCATCCTTGTACATAAAGGATCATGACCCAAGTCTCATATTTCTCCCAGGTGTCCTGCAAGTACACGAACCTAGGAGCAATTACGCGATTTAGTCAAATCCTGTAATTTCTGATAAATTTTCAATCTTAATGCCAAAAATTAGAAAACTCAATTCTTAAGCTAAAGAATGATAAATATACCTTGCATAAGATGTTTTATGGAAAATATGGAATGAAATGGAGGCAAAATGGATGGTTATAGAGTCAAAAGTGTAGTTTATAGAGTAAAAATGAAGCATCAAAATGTACTCAACATCTCCCCCAAGAAGAAGTTTGTGCATGCCCTCATGCACAAAAATGTCCCTGAACCTCTGTCAATGATCTTCTGCCACCTCTTTTGTCTGCAATAATGTATCCACATTAACCTGAGCTGTATGAAGAGATTTCATTCCTTGATATTTCTCTTTATATGTCTTTTTCTGTTGAAACCACTTATAGGCTTGTTTGGAGATTAACTTGTTTTGCTTTTGAAGCTTCTTGTTCTTATTCTTCAAAGTTTCATTCTCGTCCTATGTTTTATGGCTTTGGGTCCTTAGCATTTCATTCTCTATTTTTATGTATCTTTCCAGGACATCAATTTCCTTGATTTTTCTCTTTATTTTCTTTATTTTCTTATTTTTCCTATCAAGTTTTGATGTGGACCCACCAACCACTTCTTCTATTTGGGTTTCTTATTTCATGTCTTTAATTAATTGTTCCACATCTTCTCTCATTTGCTCATATGTGGAAGTTTCTTGTTCTTCAAAACCATCATTTTCTGATGATTGTGCCTCTAGAGTATGAATATGTGCATACTGTTCTTGTTGTGCTTCATCATCACTTTCTTGTATTTGGCCCCTTTGAACTTGTTCGTGTTTCCTTGATTTTCTTTCGTATGTGGTAAAAATATTTTCTTTTTCCTCAAATTATTTCTCCTTTATCACCATGCTTCTTGTTCTTCTCCTCCCCATAGGCGGTTCTGAGTTTGTTGCCTTGGGGTTCTGTATTTCTTCCTCATCATCGGTCACAACCAAGATTTTTTCCTGTTCTTCTTCCTCCTTTATTGTTTCAAACCCATTTTCAATGATAAACTGTTGCCAAGTCAAATTTTGCTTCTGTAGTTCATATATAATGATCATTTTAATACAACCACAATGATATAAACTCGTTTATGTATTCCTCCCTTTTTTTTGGACAGCCTTAGCCATCTTAGAAAGGCTTTGCAGTAGAAAATAAGACATGTTGATTTCACGGTCACCTTTTAAATGTTGTAGCAGCTTAATTTGATATAGGTAGATGATGCTAATTCTTCCCTCACAAGTTATAAATTTCTATATGAGATATGTTAATTCATCCCAAGGATGAATCAACCAACTCCTTGGGATTCCCTTCTTCCAATTTACTACTGCTACCCTCGATCTGGAAATAAAAGATGTCGATGATTTATCTTTGAAATGCTTAGTTTTGAAATATCTTTCTCCTATTTGAGGAAGTCCAGTGACATGTGCAATGATATCTTTAGAGATCCTAATGGTAAGGTTTCCAATAGTAGCCCTTTCCCCATCAGATGAGTGAGCAAATTCTAAAGCAACTTCTTCACAAGATCCATCAAATTTCTCAAATAAACCTATCCACTATTTTTGCTCCAAAATTTGTATACAATCCCTATGAATTTATGATGTAACAAGCTTCCCTGGTTCATATCTAGACACCATTCTTCCAAGTTTTAAGAGAAAGACCCTAAAATATTTCCACTATTTATAAAAAGGAGGTCTAAAAGTTTCAGCCCTACAATTCTTTAGACCAAGATTTTTTAAACTTGCAGACTCTGTTTGGATTTAATTCTGTGCATGGTCTTCAATAAGATTTTTCTGTTCAAAAGCAAAGGAAATCTCATATTTTTCAAATTTCTAAGTTGCTCTCTGTTCTTCAATAAAAAAAAATTTTATATGCATGGGCATACCTGGTAATTCGAAAAAATTCTGAAGCTTCTTGTTGAATTCCATCTCAATTTTCCTTCTTACAGTCGGCCTTTGCTAGAAATGAACTATCTTGTTTTCAAAATGTACCACAGGAAGTTGAATTTTGCACTTAGTTGTACAATTATTTGAGTTCGAACTTACCTTCATTGGTTGACTCCTATTTGAATACGTTCTCTTTCCTTTTCTCACCACATATCTCCTTCAACTTCCGCATTTTCTTCCACAGGGCGAGAATGTTGTATGTTGACAGTGAAATTGTCAACATACAATTCGTTTTTATCAGAGATTTCAGGATAGGAAGGCGTAGGAGGGAACAATTTGCTAGGGCGTAGGGATTTGGAATGGCGCTGGTGTGGTGAAACACAGCATACGTTTTGAAATGGAGGTAAGTGTACACAGGAGTGCGTCGGTGGTTCGAGTCTGTGGAGCGTGTAAGTGAGACACATGAAATGAAAAGAGTTTGAGTCGTATCACTTTTATGAAGGGAGAAAAATCGTTGGAGGAGACTTAGACAAGGGTTTTTATCATTTAAAAAAAAAAAAATGGGTTTGTACAATGATCATAGATGAAGTTGTTGTTGTATTTGTACCTTTGTACATTCCCTCTTCATTGCAATCATCATAAGAACTTTTATTTTTTTTTAAATGTGTTCACTTGAATTATAACTCCTTAATTCGTTTCCTTGAATAACCATCCTCTTCATCAAGCATGAAACCTTCTTCTTATGACCCCTTTTAAATGTATATGCAAACAACCTTTTACCTATGCAAACAAAAATTCAGTCTGTGTATGCAACTTATGTCTTCAGAAACAGAGCATTTTACAGCTCAAAAAAAATCAATTTGTTTGAATTTGAAACCCGATCCTTCCTTATAACTCCTTTGGAAACCAAAATTGGTTGCTTTGAGTACCATTTTTTATTCTTTTGAGGGTATATGAAAATGGCGTGATGAAAAGATGATGTAGGGGAAAGGAAAGATAGAATATTTATCATTGCTTAGCTTATGAATAATTTCCCAAACTTAAATCATTAACAAGGAAAATATATGCTAACTTGTTTGCTCATTGTGTTTGCCTGATTGAAGTTGGATGGAATGTTGCTATAAGTCTTCAATTTTGATAAATTCCCTCTTGTATTTCTTTTTCTTAGTATCTCAGGTCCCTCTGTTGAATGGAATTGATACTCTTCTCAGGTCTCTTGCTGAATGAAATTGATATTTTTCTCAAGTCCCTCTACTGAATGGATTTGATATTTTCCTCAGTTCCCTCTGCTGAATGGAATGGATACTTTTCTCAGGTCCCTCTGCTGAATGAAATTGATATTATTCTCAGGTCCCTCTGTTGGATGAAATTCCTTTTTGAAAAGCATGTTGTCATCTGTAGAAGGCTTGAAAGGTTTTCAAAATGTATACCTTATCCCCCTCAGCCTTATTTATTGACTTGTCCTCAAGTCTCAGAGATAAGTATTTGTAAAACGTTTGAAGCTGAAAAATGAAACTAGAAGTTAATAATGAAAATTATTATATTTTTTTGAAGAATTTTGATTGGCCAATGTTACTTGGTTTTCAAATCAAAATTTGAGTTTATATTGTGCCAGTTTCCTGGATTTTCACAACTAAACTCCCTTTTTTCCTTTTTCTCTTTTTTTTCTTCTTTTATATATATATATATTATATATATATATATATATATATATATATATTATATATTTTTATTATTATATATATTTTTAAGGAGAATGTGAAGGAGACACATGATTATGTTTGTCCAACACTTTCATCTCATTCTGTTGAGATATCTCCTGCAGAAAGTCTTCCTTGTTTATAGGCTTATGAATGAGCTTGCCTGACGCAACCTGCCTCCCTCACTCGATGCACGGTCGCTCCACCAGGACCTTCTGTTTCTCTCGGGCCCGAAGAGTCCAAGCCCTTTCTATTCCCCTCGGGAATGATTTACCCACAGAGATACTTCCGCGCGATCCTCCCTTCGGGACTCGGGAGATCGGACCTCGCGATATCGCGAGACTCACAACAATGTTCCTTTACCTCTTTAAACGCCGATCCCCGATCTCCAATAGTAAATGGTCAACGCTCGGGTATCGGGTTTTTACCTATCGGGATATCGCCACTGGCGATGTCAATCACTTGACTTTCCAAACCCCGAATGTCGCGGTGCCGAGCCCTCGCTACAACGCCACCTGTACCTGACTATGCCTCCGGGTCCCACGCTGCCACGTCAACCTCGGGGTTTCGCGGATCGCGAACCCACGATGCAAAGTTCCCTTGTTGCTGGAAACCCCGAATGCCGAAACCCCGATATGCTGGATCTTGAGCCACCTGTCCGTGCTCAAATCGACGACCCCAATCGAGTCGGGAAATCGCACTTCGCGATTTCAACGTGCATGGGATTTTTGCGCTCGCCAACCCCGATTTTCCGACACCCAATGGCCAATGGCCCTACTTGCGCTTGAGGTTAAACTTCTCTCTCCTTCTCCCAGATCCAACGATCCTCGGGACTTCGCAAGCATGCACGATGATTCAATTCGTCGATTCTCTTCCTCTATGAAGAGATCTCTGCTCCACCACCTTCATCCTGTGTGACCTCAACTGGGTCGATTTCTCCTGCGAACAAAAGGAGCTATCCCTCCTGAGCTTTCTCTAACTCGAACTCCTTCAAGAAATTCTCGAACCTGCACCCTTTGCACAATCTTCAATCACTTCCTTAGTGATGAAGTCTTCCGGCTCCTGTGCATTCACTCTTGCAACAGTTCGCCCTTTCCTCTCCCCAGAATTGCCACTGAGGTTCACCCTCGACCTGCACTCACCTACACGGCTCGAATCACCCAACTTCACTCTGAACGAAGTTAGAACAAAGGTTCAACTGTTTAGCCTCCTCGACGCACTCTATGCGGAGGTATTCAACTGCCTCTATGCAGGAATCTCTCGGCCTAAACAGAGAAACAATGGAAACCCATTCCTTCACTCTCTCTGGTTTCAAACCTGATATGCAACCACATAAGCAGCATATAACAAATAAGCATAGAAAGAAGCAAACATGCACAAGCATAATATCAGCAACACACAGAGATCAAACGTGTCCATGGAATTGAATCAGGGCTCTTCCTATTAATTCAATAACTGTACATGGAAGGTTCTTCACAAGCTCTCTGCTCTGATCTCCTCTTTTTTCCTGTATGAATAAATGAGAATTGATACAATGATACAAGGGAGGGTGTCTATACTCCGTTTTCCCTCTCAAACGGTGACTGTCTAATCTATGTTTAATTATCCTATCTACCTGCACTAAATCTAAGTAAATGCCTCAACTACCTAAGGACGAGAGCTTATCCGCTCAAGGTCCGTTACAATCTATAAGTGCGCTTCATCACATCAAAACATTAATGCTTGGCGCAGCCATATATTACAATGGTTCAAAATTTTGGATGCTGGCGCTTTCCAGCTGTTCCTTTTCCTCCACGCGCTGCTCGCTTGATGGTTTGTGGATGCTCTCGTGGATGCTCCTCCATCATACTCCTCGGCTCAAAAGGTTTCATGGGCTCCTGCTCATGAGCTCCTATACAGTCTGCCCATGTTTTCGTATAATTGCTTCTGTCTCCCAGCTGGCATCCTCCACTGGGTGGTTCTTCCATTTGACCAGGTATTCAAAATATTGCTTCCTCCTGGTCTTTTTACCTGCCCGTTTACCCAGTATTCACTCCATCTGCGGCTTCTATGCAACTGGTAGCTGTTTCTGCCACTGGGCTACCGGCTCCTCAGTTCCAGTGCCTGCTTCGTCAGCCCTGTAGGGGTACAAATCCGAAATGTTGAAAATCGGAGATATTCCAATGCCCTCGGGCAACTCAAGCTCATATGCATTCTCGCCAAATTTTCTCAGAATTCGGCATGGCCAGATCTTCTTCATCTTGAGCTTGTTATATGTTCCCCTTGGGAACCTTTCTTTTCTCAGGTGCGCCAGAACCATGTCTCCAACTTCAAACTGAAGTTGTCTCTTCCTCTGATCGGCTCTGCGCTTGTATTCTTGATTGGATTTCTGCAATCGCTGCTTCACCTCCGCGTGAAGTTCTTGCATTGCCTCAGCGAATTCTTCAGCCCTTGCGCTGCTGGTCTCAGCTTGTTCTGGCTCCCTAAGCTCAGATACTCCTCTCGGCTGAGTTCCATACAAAATTTGAAATGGGCTCTTACCTGTACTCCGATTCACCGAATCGTTGTACGCAAACTCGGCCTGGGGTAAGATCTGATCCCAACTGTTGTGATGCTCTGTCACCAGGCTCCTCAACAGATCTCCCAAGATTCTGTTTACTACTTCAGTCTGCCCATCTGTCTACAGATGGTAAGCAGAACTGAATGCTAAGTCAGTCCCTAGCTTCTTCCATAGTGTCCTCCAAAAATGACCTATGAATTTTGTATCCCGATCCGAGACTATGCTCCTGGGTAATCCATGCAATCTCACGATCTCTTTGAAAAACAAATTTGCGATGCGGGTTGCATCGCTTGTCTTATGGCACAGAATGAAATGCGCCATTTTCGAGAACCTGTCCACCACAACAAAGATGGAATCCACGCCTCTCTGTGTTCTCGGCAAGCCCAACACAAAATCCATACTGATCGCCTCCCAAGGCCTCTCAGGTATGGGTAGTGGCTGATATAACCCAACATTCTGTCTTCGGCCCTTCGCGTGTTGACATATCCTTCACCTGTCAACAAAACGCTTCACATCTGTGC
Organism: Picea engelmannii; assembly: GCA_009831015.1. Classification (NCBI taxonomy): domain Eukaryota; kingdom Viridiplantae; phylum Streptophyta; class Pinopsida; order Pinales; family Pinaceae; genus Picea; species Picea engelmannii. The sequence continues at coordinate 77,660 of ML776875.1, read as the reverse complement.
GCATACCTGGCCAGAAATATGATTCGCTCAGCTTGGCGAATGTTTTGTCATGTCCAAAATGACCTGCTAAACCCCCGCTGTTCTTTTCCCTTACCAAATTCTCTCTCATAGAGCAATATGGAATGCATAGTTGATTGCCTTTGAACAACAATCCATCCTGGATTAAGAAATCAATCCACGGGCTCCTATCCCTGAGAACTGGGTTCTCAGCTGCTTCGTATGCCTCGCCAAAATCTGCGTCGCTTGCATACATATCCTTCAGGTTTTCAAAACCCAAAGTCTTGACACTGAACTCCTGCAGCAACAAGCACTTCCTGCTCAAGGCATCAGCTACCTTGTTCGCAGCCCCTGAAATATGCTTGATCACGAATGTGAAATTCTGCATATACTCTACCCACTTCGCATGCTTCTGGTTCAACTTCTCCTGCTGACTCACGAATTGCAGTGCATGGTTATCACTGTACAAAACGAATTCTTTGGGTATAAGATAGTGCCTCCACTTCTTCAATGCCTGAATGATGGCATAGAACTCTTTGTCATACGTGGAGTATTTCAGCTTTGCATCATCCATATTCTCGCTGTAATATGCAACAGGTCGGTCATCCTGACTCAAAACCCCTCCAACAGCATATCCACTGGCATCACATTTCACCTGGAAGGTTTTCTGAAAATCCGGCAGCACCAAAATTGGCTGCTCAGTTATCTTCCGCTTCAACAGATTGAAGCTCTTCTCAGCCTCGACTGTCCACTGAAAAATCTTATGTCGCTTCCTTACAGTGTCCATCATCGCTGCACTGATTTCGCTGAAATTCCATACGAATTTTCTGTAGAAGCTTGCCAAACCATGGAAGCTCCGTACCTCAAAAACATTTCTCGGCGATGGCCACTTCCTGATCACGTTTACCTTCTCAAGATCCATCTTTAACTCATTCGCCGAAATTACAAAACCCAGGTATATGAGTTCTGTCTGCATGAACGAGCATTTCTTCAAATTAACCAGCAGCTTCTCCTGCTGTAATCTTCTCATCACTATGGCCAAATGCCTCAAGTGTTCTTCCATGGTTTTACTCAAAATTAAAATATCATCCAGGTACACCACAACAAACTTGCCAATGAATTCCCGCAGGACTTCATTCATCAGCCTCATAAAAGTGCTGGGTGCATTTGTCAGCCCGAATGACATGACCAGCCATTCATACAAACCCTCGTTTGTCTTGAAGGTTGGTTTCCATTCATCTCCCCCTATCATCCGGATCTGATGGTATCCGCTCTTGAGATCAATATTGGAGAAATAATTTGCCCCAATCAGGCAATCCATCAAGTCGTCCATCCTCGGTAGTGGAAACCTATACCTGATGGTGATTTTATTAATCGCCCTGGAGTCTGTACACATCCTCCAGCCTCCATCCTTTTCTGGGCTTAGTACCGTTGGAACGACACACGGACTTAGACTCTCTCTCACCAATCCCTTATCCTGCAGATCCTGAACCTGCCTCTTAACTTCCTCATTCTCTTGAGGTGTCAACCTGTATGCTGCCTTATTTGGCAAACTTGCTCCGGGTATGAGGTCAATGTGATGACTCACACTCTTCATCGGTGGCAATGAACGCGACATTTCATCCACGATGATGTCAGCAAACTCTCCCAGCAGTTTCTGAATCTCCTCTGGCAAGTCGTCCACTCTTGTTCTTGTCAGAACAATTCTTGGTTTCCTGACAACAAAGAACTGTGGATCCTCATTCTTCTCCAACTCTGTGAGAAGCTCCTTCCCACTCATAAGAAGTATCGTGCTGCTAACTTCTGGTTTCACTTCCTTATCTTTTATCGGCAGCAGTTTATGATGTCTTCAATCCTTCTCCAAGGTGTACGTGTTCATCCTCCCATCATGAACAACATTCCTATCATACTCCCATGGTCTACCCAACAGTATGTGGCACACGTCCATGGGAATAACATCGCATAGGATCTCATCATGATAATTCCCAATTTTAAAATTGACTAAACATTGGTTTGTGACACTTACCCAGTGTCCCTTCTGTAACCACGAGACTTTGTATGGACTCGGCTGTTTAGTCATTGGCAGCTCCAATTTCTCCACCATCTCGGTTGAAACGAGATTATCGGTGCTCCCGCTGTCAATGATGACTTTGCATTTTCTGTCCTTGGCTGTGCAAGCCGTCCTGAACAGTCTGCTCCATTGTACTGAGCTGTCCACCTCCTTTTCAGGTGCCAAAAGGATCTTATGCATCCCCAGCGACCTCCCACTGGTTGCATATCCGCTGTCCACGTCATGCCTCTGCGCCTCAACGATGTGAGCTTTTCCTCCGTCCATTTTCCTCTCTGGACAGTCAACGGCTTTGTGCCCATCTTTACCACACGTAAAACATGTGATAACTCCTCCTCTGCCTCTTCCTCTACCTCGGGTATGAGGAAATGCGTTGGCATCAGCATATCCTCCCTGCTGATCCTCTTGCTGCCTCCTCGGCTCAGAAATTTGCTGTCTCTGCTGTGAGGTTCCACCTCTCTCAACTCTACCCTAAGCCCTCTTCCAATCCTCCTTGGGTTTCTGTGTTCTCTCTGGAACAACAGCTTTTCCTCTAGGCTGGCTTCTGCCTCGGCCTCGCTGACCTTGTTTGCGGCTCATCTTTTCTTCGGCTTTCAGAGCCATCTGATACGCATCCTCAACTGTGCGGATGGTCAGCATGCTCAGCTCGTCCTGAATTTCATACCTGAGGCCATTCAGGTATCTAGCCACCTTTTCGTCATCACTCTCCCGATGACCAGCTCTGATGTTGAGCCTATAGAATTCCTCGGTGTATTCCTTCACCATCATCAACTTCTGTCTCAGGTTTTGCATGCGCCTGAACAGTGTGATCTGGTAATCCCTCGGAATGAACTTCGCCTTCAACTTGGCGATCATCCGATCCAAACTTTTGATCTTCTGTTTGCCTTTGGAACGCCTGTCTGCCTATAGCTCGTCCCACCATAAGGTTGCATGTCCCTTCAGCTTGGTGACAGCATGTCTTACCTTCTTATCCTCTTCGATATCTTCATAATCGAAATATGTATCGAGTGCCCGGATCCAATCCAGCAACTCCTCTGCATTTAGACTCCCCTCATAAGTCGGGATGTCCATCTTCGTCTTCGAGCTCATCCTCGAAATGGCTTTGATCAACCTTTTGGTTGCAGCATCCTCTGCGGAGACTTCCCCTTCATCATGTCCAGCTTCCTCCTCAATCTCAGGATCATTGAATTCCTCTGCGTCGGCTCCACGCCTTTGGGTAGTCTCCATAACCTCGAGTCTCGCCCGAAGATCTCGAATCTGACGTTTCATCTCAGCATTACCTGTTGGCCTACCTCTTCTCCTAGCATCCCTGTCCTCACGATCAGGTGACTGTCTCTCCCTTCTGGGCGGCATTATGCCTCTTCTCTCTCTGCTTCAGAAAGCAAAGACACTCCTGCTCTGATACCACTCTGACGCAACCCCGCTCTCTCAGCAGGCGCACGGTCGCTCCACCAGGACCTTCTATTTCTCTCGGGCCCGAAGAGTCCAAGCCCTTTCTATTCCCCTCGGGAATGATTTACCCACAGATATACTTCCGCGCGATCCTCCCTTCGGGACTCGGGAGATCGGACCTCGCGATATCGCGAGACTCACAACAACGTTCCTTTACCTCTTTAAACGCCGATCCCCGATCTCCAATAGTAAATGGTCAACGCTCGGGTATCGGGTTTTTACCTATCGGGATATCGCCACTGGAGATGTCAATCACTTGACTCTCCAAACCCCGAATGCCGCGGTGCCGAGCCCTCGCTACAACGCCACCTGTACCTGACTATGCCTCCGGGTCCCACGCTGCCACGTCAACCTCGGGGTTTCGCGGATCGCGAACCCACGATGTAAAGTTCCCTTGTTGCTGGAAACCCCGATATGCTGGATCTTGAGCCACCTGTCCGTGCTCAAATCGACGGCCCCAATCGAGTCGGGAAATCGCACTTCGCGATTTCAACGTGCATGGGATTTTTGCGCTCGCCAACCCCGATTTTCCGACACCCGATGCCCAATGGCCCTACTTGCGCTTGAGGTTAAACTTCTCTCTCCTTCTCCCAGATCCAACAATCCTCGGGACTTCGCAAGCATGCACGACGATTCAATTCGTCGATTCTCTTCCTCTATGAAGAGATCTCTGCTCCACCACCTTCATCCTGTGTGACCTCAACTGGGTCGATTTCTCCAGCGAACAAAAGGAGCTATCCCTCCTGAGCTTTCTCTAACTCGAACTCCTTCAAGAAATTCTCGAACCTGCACCCTATGCACAATCTTCAATCACTTCCTTAGTGATGAAGTCTTCCGGCTCCTGTGCATTCACTCTTGCAACAGTTCTCCCTTTCCTCTCCCCAGACTTGCCACTGAGGTTCACCCTCGACCTGCACTCACCTGCACGGCTCGAATCACCCAACTTCAATCTGAACGAAGTTAGAACAAAGGTTCAACTGTTTAGCCTCCTCGACGCACTCTATGCGGAGGTATTCAACTGCCTCTATGCAGGAATCTCCCGGCCTAAACAGAGAAACAATGGAAACCCATTCCTTCACTCTCTCTGGTTTCGAACTTGATATGCAACCACATAAGCAGCATATAACAAATAAGCATAGAAAGAAGCAAACATGCACAAGCATAATATCAGCAACACACAGAGATCAAACGTGTCCATGGAATTGAATCAGGGCTCTTCCTATTAATTCAATAACTGTACATGGAGGGTTCTTCACAAGCTCTCTACTCTGCTCTCCTCTTTTTTCCTGTATGAATGAATGAGAATTGATACAATGATACAAGGGAGGGTGTCTATACTCCATTTTCCCTCTCAAACAGTGACTGTCTAATCTATATTTAATTATCCTATCTACTTGCACTAAATCTAAGTAAATTCCTCAACTACCTAAGGACGAGAGCTTATCCTCTCAAGGTCCATTACAATCTATAAGTGCGCTTCATCACATCAAAACATTAATGCTTGGCGCAACCATATATTACAATGGGTCAAAATTTTGGATGCTGGCGCTTTCCAGCTGTTCCTTTTCCTCCATGCGCTGCTCGCTTGATGGTTTGTGGATGCTCTCGTGGATGCTCCTGCATCATTGCCTCATCGTCTATTGTTTGTAGTTTGACTGAGCCATTGTCATATACTTCTGCAATCTCATATGGACCAAACCAATGAGTTGTAAATTTAGCTTTGAAATCTTTGAATTTTGAATCAAATAACAAAGCCCGATCTCCTACCTTGAATTGTTTCTTCTTGATGTACTTATCATGCCAATGTGCCCTTTGTTGTTGTATCAAAGTGTTGTGTTCAACTGCTGCCTGTCTCATCTCATCCAATTGATTTAATTGCATGATCCTCTCTTTTTGTGCTTCGAAAAGATCTATTCCTAAATCAGCTGCTAGTTTAAAAGTATGAAGTTGAAATTCTATAGGTAACAAAACTTGCTTAGCATAGACCAGCTGATAAGGAGTGAACCTAATACTATTTTTATAGGTGATTCTGTATGCCCATAATGCTTCTTGAATCTTGTCTGACCAAACTTTTCTATTTGTTTGGACTGTCTTGGTCATGATTGCTTCTAAAGTTTTGTTAGTAGATTCCACCTGTCCATTTGCTTGTGGATGATAGGGTGTTGATTTCCGATGCTTGATCTGATATTTGCTTGCTAAGTCTTTCACCATTTTAGAAGTAAACTGTGCTCCTTGGTCTGTTACAATCTCCCGGGGTACTCCAAATCTGACAAATATTTCTTCAAAGAGGAAGTTGACCACTGACTGTTTGGTGGCTCTCACTAATGCTTTGCCTTCCACCCACTTTGTAAGATAATCAGTACATACTAAGATGTACTGCTTCCCTTTTGATGGTGTATTTATTGGACCAATGAAATCAAGTGCCCATTTTTCAAATGGATCAATGTGAACTTGTGGTTTGAGAGTCATCTCATCGGTTGGAAGTGGCTTTCCCATCCTTTGGCAGTTATCACAACTTCAGACATATTTCTTGGAATCTTTGAAGATGGATGGCCAATAATACCCTAAATTGAGTATTTTGTATGCTGTCCTCTTATCTGCAAAATGACCACCACAAGGTTCATCATGAAAATCTTTTAATATTTCTAAAATCTCATCTTGTCTTACACATCTTCTAATTATGAGGTCATATCCTGTATAAAAGAGATCTCCATCAATCCATGTATATATAACACTTTGTTTAATTATCTTTTTTTTTTCTTTGGATGTGAGAGATGGAGGTAGCATCCCTGATGATAAATAGTTGGCTATATCGGCATACCATGGAGTTATAACTGAAATTGCAAATAGGTGCTCATCAGGAAAATTATCTGAGACAGGAACAATCTCACCAAAGGTTTTTAATAAAGATAGGAAATCAACTACTTGATTTTCCTTTCTAGGTCTATTCAAGACTGTGATGTTGAATTCCTGCATCAATAACAACCATCTTGTTATCCTACCATTAGTAATAGGTTTGTTCATGAGATATTTTATGGAAGAATGATTTGTATGGATAAATACTTCATAACCAGTGATGTAGTGACGAAATTTATTCACAACATGTACTACTGCCAACATTTCTTTCTCTGTGACTGTGTAATTCAACTCTACAGGGGTTAGATGTTTGCTAATGAAGTAAATAGCATAAGTCATAAGATTTTCCTTTTGAACCAACGATGCCCCTATTGCAGTATCTGATGAATCTGTAGAGATGTGAAATGACAAAGCCCAATTAGGCCCTCTTAATATAGGTGTTGTTGATAGCTTGTCTTTGATCTTTTGAAAGGCATTTTCACAATTAGTATTCCAATGAAAATGTATATCTTTTGCAAGTAATTTGAATAATGGAAAATCTATTTTACTAAAATTTTCAATGAATCTCTGGTAATAGCCTGCATATCCAAGAAAACTTCTCACATCTTTTTGGCTGATTGGTTCCAGTAGATTTACAATGATTTGTGTTTTTACAGGATCCACTGTTATTCCTGATGATGAAATATGATGACCTAATACTACTCCTTCAATTAACATCATAAAACATTTTTCATTGCTAAGAGACAAATTTGTTTCTATGTATCTTATTAGAAAAATTTCCAAAATTTTCAAGGATTTGTCAAAATAATCACCATGCACAGAGAAATCATCCATATATACCTCTACACATTCATGTACTAAATCAACAAAAATGGCCAGGACTGTTGTTTGAAAAGTAGCTGGAGAATTACATAAACCAAAAGGTAATACCTTATAAGCATATGTACCCCAGGGGCATGTAAAAGTAGTTTTGTCCTGATCCTCTAATGCTATATTGATTTGGTTATAGCCACTAAATCCATCTAGGAAGGAAAAATATTTTTTTCCAGCTAGTGAATCTAAGACTTGATCTATGAATGGTAATGGAAAATGATCTCTAAGTGTTGCTTTGTTCAATTCTCTATAGTCTACACAAATTCTCCATTTCCCATTTTTCTTAGGTACAACAACTAATGGAGAAACCCATTGACTATCAGAGATAGGGTAGATGAATCCTACCTTTAATATTTTTTGTAATTCTTCTTTGACTACCTTTTTCAATATTTGATTCATTCTTCATTGTGGTTGTCTAAGTGGTCTTATGTTATCATCTGTGTAGATATGATGAGTGCATGTTTCAGGATGAATCCCCTGCATATCAGTATATTCCCAAGTAAATGCTTTATGATATTTCTTCAATAGTGCAATCAATTGTTCTTCCTGAGATGGTTCAAATTTTGTGCCAATATTCAAATATTTCCGAGGACTAATTTCAATTATCTTGCTTTGAGTATTTTCCATAGAGATAACTGGAAAAATGTCATTAAATGTTGACTCTAAAGAATGAATTGTGCAGTTTTCTTGAAAAGTTTGTCCTAAGATCTCATCTACAACAATGTATTTTGTGTCTTTTAATTCTTCCGAGATATCTGGTTCAGAAATGAAAGAGTCTAATAGAGCTTCATTATTTTCCTCCCTAAAATCAAAGGCTTGATTAATACTTCAATTAGGTTGAATTACTTCTTCTTGTTGCTGCTTTGTTTCATCAAGCCAAGGTAATTGATCTATTACATAAGGTTTTTGAGCAGGGGGATAAATTGTGATTTGTTTCCTTTCAGTTCCATGTGAGATAATCATATTCCCTATTCTACAACCGATGAAAGCATCCGTTGTGGCCAACCGAGGTCTTCCAAGGATCAATGGATGGCCTCCTAGATTAGATTTTGGTTGAAGGAACAGGAAATCTACTGGATACTCCCAAGAATCCAAAGAAACTGTGATATCTTCAAGTATACCTTCGGGAACTACTTTAGATCTATCAGCTAATTCTAGGACCGTAGTGGTTGGTCAAAGATTTTGTAGATTCAAATATCTCATTGTCTCTAATATCATCACATTGATAGCTTCTCCTAAGTCAATTAATGTTTTAGAGATTGAAAAATTGTTGATTTTTATGGTTACCATTGGAATTCCTGGGTCATCATATTTTTCAATTGAAATGGTATTTGACATTAGGCCTGCTAGATTTCCAATTACATGAATTGTTGGTAGATCTTACCTTATTCTGTTAATTTTCTTTGAACATAATTCCTTAATTTCTTTTGTATAGATTGGGATATCCTTAATAGCTTGTAGTAAAGGAATTTTCACATAGACATTTCTTAATTCATCTAAGACATCAAACTCAAGAAGAGAGATTGGTAATTTCTCTTTAACCAACCTTTCTGGAAAAGGAGGTGTTTGGATATTTAATGTTTTACTCTTCTGGATTTGATTGTCTATTGGTAGCTTTTCTATGCTAGGAATCTCCTCTTTTTCGATGTGTTTTTCTATGATAACAGGAGAATCCTTTGGTAGAACTTTCCCAGACCTTAAGTGGATATTTTGAAGAGTAAGGATTGAGTATCATGGTCCTTCATCAATGTTATACATGGGTTTTTCCACTTTATTATTAGGATTGGAGATTGGTTGGGATGGTAATTGAGTTGTTATAGGTGGAGGTTGGTTAGATGGTAGTTGGAGTTGTTGTGGTTGGGTTAGTTGTGGTGCAGGTTGTGATAACTGAAAATATGAATTTTTTGGTTGATTCTGTTAGAATTGTTGATAAGGAAAATGTTGGTAGGGCTGTTGATATGGCTATTGGTATGGTTGTTGGTATGGTTGTTGGTATGGATGATTTCCTTGAGAATAACCTCATCAACCTTGAGGAGGTTGGTTTTGGCTCTGCTGAGGAGGCCAATTTTTCCAAGGCATGGGTGCATTCCATGAATTTTGAATAGGATTTTGAAAATTCTGAGGAAATTGTTGAGAGAATTGAGGAGAAAAGTTTTGAGACATACCTGTGAAATGTGGTTGCCAAGGCTTCCTTGGTGCTAAGTAGTAAAGAGATTCCATTCCTTGTCCTTCTTCTATGTGAGTATCTTGCAATTCTTTTAATCTTGGACAATCATTAGTGGCATGGTTATCTGTACATAATCCACAGACTTGAATTTTGTCTAAGGGACAATCTCTCGGTGCATGTTTTTTTCTGCATCTAGGACAATAGATGGATAACATTTGATCTCGTTCCTCTTGCTTCTTTGTAGCTTTCAATGTGTCGATTTGTGAACCAAATGTATTCATAATATTAGTTTTAAAGTTCTCAAACAGATTCCATAATTCGGATTTAGTAACACCATTTGAAATTGATTCAGTTGCCTTTGTCACAATATCTCTTTGTCCTCGTCCTATTTTAGATTTTCCCCTTGAATATTTCTTACATAATTAAACAATTTTTGGGAAAGGTAGGTGAGAAATATCCCCTGCCCCCATTAAATTAAGAGCATCCAAATTTTCATCTGAAATCCCCTTCAAAAAGATAATATGAATGACATCCAAAGGAAGATTAGATTACTTAGATTTGTGCATATTATATAGAAATTTTTCTAGATATTCTTCTAGGCTTTCATCTTCACTTTGAGACATTTTAAAGATATCTTCTTTAGAGTCTTTGGACTTACAATAAGGTTGATATTTAGCAAGAAATTTCTTTTTCATGTCATCCCAGTATACTATGGTTGCTTCTCCCAACCCCATGAACCATTTTAATGCATATCCTTTCAAAGTTGCAGGAAATAAACGAAGTTTTTGAGCATCATTGGTATATCCATATGTTCGACAAGCTATGCCAAATTCAAACATGAAAGAATCAGGGTCTTCAGTATACAAGCCAAAGAAATTTGGAAGAACAGAGAGAGGAATATTCTTCATTTTTATTTCATCTCCTAAAAGAGTTGGTGTATCAACTATAGGAAATGCAAATGTAGTATGTTCCTCTTCCTCCTCTTCATCATTTCCTCCTCCTCGTGTCTCTTCTCGATGTGATTCTCTATCCTCTCATTCTTTCCTTCCTCTTTATTCATTTCTTTTCCTTTCTAATTCCCTGTCCATTCTCTCCCTTTCTTGTTTATCAGTTTCAGACATTGCAAAGAAGTTTTCTGTTGTACAGTCAGATATTTCTGTTGGACAAAGAGGTTGTCCTATTTGTTCAAAAATAGTTTTCTTTTCTTTTTGATTTCCTACAGAAGATATTTCTGATTGTGTTTGTTTCTTCTTTACTTCATGAACCAATATAACTTGTCTTTGTATGAGAGTTAACCTTTGTCCTGAACATTGTTTTTCCTCTAATTCTTCTAAAGTAATTTTTCCAGCAGTTGGTGTAGTAGATTCGTATTTTTCAGTTGTAGATGTTTTTGCTCCTACAAATGGTTGATTAGTTTTTGGGGGGTTTTGTTTTAAAAATATTACTTTATCATCCCTAAGTTTAGACATAAAGAAACATAACTTAAAATTAATTATATTCTGTGGTTATTTTATTTTATGTTATGTATATATGTTTTTTTTAATCCTATCTCTAAATGTGATTCCCTAGAAACAACGCCAAAATGTTAGGCTCCAATCTACTGATGTAAATTAGAGTACAAATGATTGTCAATCCGGTGTTTGTAAGACTTAGAGGCACATCCAAAATATATGGATTTAGAGATAACTTTTATTATTTAATGGGAATAAACCAAAACCTATTCTAAGGGATGAATATGGAAGAGATGTTAAGCTTCTATTCAGAAGTCCTATTCATAGATCTCATAACAGTAATCAACAATTGTTTTCCTAAAGAGTATCAACAATAAGCATTCAAGAGATGTTTGAACTAGTTCTAAGGCTTATCAAATGCTAGAAGAACAAAACTCTTATTCAAGAGATGCATTCATTGTCTTATTTCATTCATTAGCAACTATCATCAATTTAAATCAGAAATATTAAAAGCGTAAATAACTCAAAAAACATTCATGATTATCTTAATGCTTGAAAGCAAACCACACATTGAATTCTTATTCAAGAAAGTCTTCACAATATGAGTAAGGCTTTGAAATATTAAGAATATGACTTAGCTATGGAATTCATCTAACTACAACAAGATATGAATAAAACTCATCTACAACAAGATCTAATATAAAACATGTAACAAATATTACTTTGAAAAGAACATAAAGGAAAAGTGTACTAGTTTGGCAAAGGGGGGCCTCCAATGCTTCACTTGTACACTTGAGTTGTCTCAGCTAAGACAAATATATTGTAGCATTCACATCATAATATCATAGGCATTATAAAGAACAAAATGCAGGACTGATATCAAGATTGCAAATTCCAAAGTTTCTTCATTCACATTCAAGGTTGTCATACTAGTCTATGCTTTAGAGTATTTATACAAGAGCTTTAAAACTAATAATGCTAATAAATCTCCTAAATATCTTGATCAGATCCATAATATATTCTAGGAAGGTCTAATTCCCCCTTCAGATCCATAATATATGACCAAATCCCACAAAAATCCAAAATTGTCCATGATTTAAGGCTAAAACATGGTATTTTCTTCTGAAGTGGCCATTTTTGACCAACGTTGACCAAACACCTTGAAGGCTCAGATCTTGAAGCTGATAGCTCATCATCCATCCTTGTACATCAAGTATCACGACCCGAGTCTTAGATTTCACCCAGGTGTCTTGCAAATACACGAACCTAGGAGCAATTACGGGATTTAGTCAAATCCTGTAATTTCTGATAAATTTTCAATTTTAATGCCAAAAATTAGAAAACTCAATTCTTAAGCTAAAGAATCATAAATATACCTTGCATAAGCTGTTTTATAGAAAATATGGAATGAAATGGAGGCAAAATGGCTGGTTATAGAGGCAAAAGTGTAGTTTATAGAGTAAAAAGGAAGCATAAAAATGTACTCAATAGGATCCTAGTGGGACCAGAACTGATCCAAGAAATGGAAGAGAAAATGCAAACCATAAGACAAAGGATTAAAGAAGCGCATGATCGACAGAAGATTTATGCCGATGCGCACCGAGTCAACTGTAGTTATGACTCCAGCGATCAAGTCTTCTTGCGGGTTAAACCACATAAGAGTTCAATCAAGTTTGGAAAGGGAGCTAAACTCTCTCCTAGGTTCATGGGACCTTTTGAGATTGTGGAGAGAAAGGGGCCCGTGGCCTATCAACTAGCCTTGCCTGATTCGTTGAGGCATATGCACGATGTTTTTCATGTATCTGTTTTGAGACATTATATTAGTGATCCTACACATGCGATTGACATGAGTTCCTTGTAGGTATCAGACGAGGGAGCACTCACGGCTGAGTCGGTCCGCATCTTAGATCACCGTGTTTGACAGTTACGAAGTCGAATGGTAGATCAGGTCAAGGTCTAGTGGGACAATTATAGTCCACACTCGGTGACCTGGGAGGACGCATATGATATGCACCGACAATTTCCATTTTTGTTTGATAGATAGAATTATGATACTATGATACATTTATTTTAGCATTTATACTATGAAACTTTGGGACGAAGTTTAGACCAAGAGGGGGTGTATGTAACATCTCACTCTAGTGCACTGAGAAAACTTATTCTTTGAGGACACTTGCTCGCAAGTGATCCGGACTATTATGATATTAAAACATTTTTCCTTGATTATGATGCGTTATGATAGATGACATGATGTTTTTCTGCATTGACATAGGCAGGTGCTATTGACTCGGTTTTACTGAGTGTGCAGGGTTTTGGACCTTGAGGATGTAGAGGCATCGATGGAACCCCTTCGACTCTGGATCGAGTCAGGGAGTGTGCTATTGGGGTTTGATTTTTTACTGTGATTTTAGTACATTTGATTAGATGATATGATGTGGACATGTTATGAAACGATTGTTGATGATGCAGGCTGATGATAGATTGTCGACCAGACTCACATATGGAGTAAAGGGGCCACACACAATTACCAAAGAGGTTGAGGGAGAAATGTGGACAACAACCCTGCCATAGCCTACTAGCACTATCGTCGTGGCTCGAACTCTAGGTTAATGATTACCTAGTTCGAGAGGACCCACGATGTCGTGAGGGTAGACTACGATAGTCGCTCACGATGATTCTAAGGGGTGCGAAATAAGGCGGGGGCCTTATTCCTTAGAATCCCTTAGTCTCCCACAAGTTCACCTGGCGGAGTGTTGACTCCAGGGGTTATTGATGTCTACCAATCAGTCAAGAGGCGAGTGGTACCCTTAGAGCATGTGGTGCATCCTGAAGGGCACGTCATGCAAAAGAAACACTAGAGGTGAGTGGCACCCTTGGAACACGTAGTGCGTCCAGAAGGGAACGTCGTGATGATGATGAAAAATGAACAAAACTAGATGGCCCTAAGACAATTAACACGTTAAGAATTTTTTAAGCAACTTCCCTAAATAATGTTGCCCAGTTTAGTATCTAAGTTCTACGTCTAAAATTTCTCTACGGGTAAAAGTTTGTCTAACCTTAAGAAAAATACCCTATAAAAATTAAAATTAAAATTAAACTAAGAACCACTTAAGTAATAGTTTTGTCTTCATAAAATTTTTGGGGTAAATTGAAGAGAATAAGAATTTAATTAAAATCAGTGGATTTAAAATTGTAAAGAAGAATTTAATTGTTTAACTTGTGAAAGTGTAAAAGATATTAAATTATTAATAAAAAGGAAAAGAGGTTAATTTGCGCAACTGCCATTTTGGCTCTAATAAAAAGGGGAAAGAAGGGAATAATAAAAAATTAGGAAACTAAGAAATGGAGGAAATATAATAAGGGAAAGAAAGGAACTTATGGTAAAAAGCGAGGTCAACTTAGTAACGATTCTGCAATTAAGAACCTTCTAATTTGAGCTAAATTAGCAACTTCATTTTAGGGAAAGTATTTAAACCTATGAGGGAATCTGGGAACACCTAGGAGTAAATTTAGGAGCAACTCTAGATGGGTGAGGAAAATAAGACAATTTAATAAATTAAAAAAAATAGTTAATGGAGAAACGTGGGGGATGGATGACACTTGTGCGAAGGAGAATATTTAGAGATTTTTATTAAAACTTAATTTAAATGTGATTTAGGGAAAGATGGAAATTCTAAAAAACTCTATAAAAGAAATGGAAGAGAAGGAAAAGGGGGATCGACTGTTAGTGTAACGTTACGTTGCCAGATTTGTGACTTGACTGATTACTTGTGGGGAGTTGGGATTTCTCAGCTCGGATAGGAGTGGTAGCTCGGCCTTGCGAGGCGAGCTGCGAGCTAGACGTACCATCTGGATAGTGTGTGGCCCCTTTGCGGCTCGGGGGGATAAGGGGGAAGCAGAGTACCCCTAGTGTTGGCTGAGAGGTACCGGTGAGGTCTCGGTGGTCGGCGAGCGGGAGCGGCACAGAGCTCAAGTGCGGGATAGCGTCTTTGGGTTATTCGCCATCAGTCACAAGTACGCAAGTGTGTTTGTTTGTTTAAGAATAAAAGAAAAATTGTTTAAAGTTGTATATGAATCCTTATGATGATGATTGATGTGTTAAATTTGGGATCATCCTGTTTCCTTTTTGTTGTTTTCTGCGCCTAGACGTTTATAACCCCGCAATCCTTTCGATGAGTTATCCTTGGCTCTGGCATTCTCTTACTATTGGCTGCAATTTTTTATTGGTGTTCTTTAGGCATTTATAAATTACGGTGGGTGTTATATTTGACTGTGGGCGTTTTGTTTTAATGTGGGCATTTATATATGACTATGGGCATTTATATCTGACTGTGGGCATTTTTATATATGGCTATGGGCCTTTTGTAATGATGGGGGCATTTATATATTACTGTGGGCATTTTTTGTTGCTGTAGGTGTTTATAAATTGTGGTGGGCGTTTTTATATATGGCTATGGGAGTTTTGTAATGATGGGGGCGTTTATATATTACTGTGGGAATTTTGTATTGTTGTAGGCATTTATAAATTATGGTGGGTGTTTTTATATATGACTATGGGCGTTTTGTTTTAATGTGGGCATTTATATATGACTGTGGGCGTTTATATCTGACTCGGGGTGTTTTTAAATATGGCTATGAGTGTATTGGCATTTTCGTATTGTAAAATTAGTTCTGAGAATTCGTTCTGGCAATGAGTGTATTGGCATTTCGTTTTTGTAAAATTTAGTTCTGAGAATTCGTTCTGGCAATGAGTGTAGTGGCATTTTCGTTTGTAAAATTTGTTTTGAGAATTCGTTCTGCCAATGAGTGTATCAACATTTCCGTTTTGTAAAATTTAGTTATGAGAATGCCTCCATGAGAATCAACGGCTGTTGAGAGTCCGTAAAAGAAACAATAATAATTTAAAAAAAAAAATTATCCAAGTTGGATGAAAAAAAAAATATTGCTTTTTATCCATAAAAATCCATAAAAGTATTATCCATAAAAATCAGAGTTGGCTGAAGAAAAAATATATTGATTTTTATTTAAGTTTTATTTATTATATTTTGATACAGGCCATGGCATGGAATTAGAAAAAAAATGAGTGCATTGGACAAGAGTATTATGGATGTTATGTGGTAATTAAGTATGTGAGAGATACTCTCCAGTGATAAATTCGAATAGGATAATTATAGTTAGTCTTCAATGACGAGTAATATTGTCATGAATACACCTCAGAGAAGTAGGTGGCATGTACAACAGACATCAAAGGGTGGCAGGACTTCAAGAAGCCACAACAATTGATGAGTGTTGTTTTGTTTGTGAGGTTGGCTGCAAAACCATGAAAATGTTTTAGAAAGATCATAAATTGTGGAAGAAGAACTACTAGGATGTTAGGAATTCAACTTAAAGCCTGATTAAAGCAGCATGAGAAGATGTGGGAGATCGAACAATAGTACTAAATCAGAATTATTATTTATACATGCAGCTTATTTGAAAAAACTCAGACATTCTGACATGCAGCGTATTTGAAAAAAACTCAGAAATTTTGAATCCCTTTTAGAGGTGAATGGTGACAGTAAGAAAGGTTTTGGTGTGGATGGTGAGAAATCAACAACTTCTACATTGGTTGGGAAAGCAAGCGTTGTCTATTATTTTAATCTCGTAATCCAAGATTAGCAACAACTGAATTGAGAATTTACAAGGGAAACAATCAGTTTGAAAAAGAAGGAAATGTAAGGATTACAATATTTGCAAAAGCACAATATGATTCCAAGGGTATGCTATATAAAAAAAGATTGATAACTAAGAATCAACAATAAAAATAGATTGATAACTACAAACCAATGATGCATAGATTAATCACAAAACTCAATGAAAAGAAGAAAAAGACCCTGAAAGCGACATGGTGTTAAGGAGCAAAAAAAAAAAAAAGAAACTTTATATTACTAGTAGCAATGAACAATTTTAACCTCCATAAGTTACTTTTTAGATGGGCTTTAGGTTAGAGTTTTGTTTGGAAGTGGTGTGTATCAAAGTTGACTAGAGGACAACATTCTTTTTAATCGTTTCTAAATATGGCGTAATGGACTGATTAATCATAGTAGATTTCTTTATTATTCAGTATGATTGGAGTGTATAAATATTATAAAATTTTTAATTAGATATCCTTATATGGCGATGAAATGGTTAAGTTTTTGATGGGTTAGTATATTAGAGTCATGAAGTGTTTTCATTATTAATATTAGTGGGATGGGAATTTGGGTAAAGGTTGATAAGATGTACATAATCTACTACTGGGGACATTGTTATACATATCTACCATGATTATTAGATATCGAATTTAAAACATAATACTTATATCAATAAAAATAATTTAAGGCAATTTGTTTAGATGGGACCCTGAGCACATTACAATTTAAACTTGCGCAGTGAAATTATTTTAGACTAATTGATTATATCCCGTTGACATTATGCACTTTAGACATGTGAAGTCAGGCTCGAGTTGGAGGTTGAACAGACTATGTTAATTACCTTACTTTCTAATTTAATTGTCTTTGTCTTGTAATTGATTGAAGGTACACCTCCCATGCAATACTGTAACAGTAGTGAGTACCTTAATAAGTTAATAATGTTTTACTATCACATTTTACCTTAATGTAGATAACCTTGTGGATTGCGATTAAAGGTTATGTCATTGTCATTAGCTTAGTAGGCTTGGTCTACTTGTGTCAGGTGGGATGTAGACACCTCTATGTTCCTCAGAACAGTTGCCATCCCTGAGACCTTAAATGGTTAAAATCGATGGGAACCTAGGCTTGAGCGTTTCTTATGTGTCTTGGAGGTCCTAACCATTGCAGGGTAGGATAGGCGGGTAGTCATTCTTATTTTGTTGTCGGTTGATTGTCGTTATTTTCTTTCGGATGCTTGATGTGCATCCAAGGTCATTATGTCGTGCTTGCAGTTGCATGCATCTTGTTTGTCGTCGTGTTGTGACACATAGTATAATTTCCTTATTACCCTTGTACACACACACAAAAAAAAAAAAGCACTTGTTATGAGAGGTTGATGTTGTGACAAACGAGAGGTTCGTTACACACCCGATAGTAATATGCATTGGTGCACATTGTTATTGGAGGAGCATCAATACATTTTGTTATTTGAGGAGCACCAATATAATTTTTTACTAGGGAGAGAATTGATGTTCTTTATTATTCGGGGAGCACTGATGTTTTTGACAGGAACATGCACATTGATGCACTATTCTTGTAGAAGGCGCACAACGAACCATGGAAGAATTTTGTTTAAAGAAAAAAAACAACGACAAGGTTTGGGATCCAATATAATGAGTGATCCCATTGCAATAGATACCAAATGTCCCATATACAAGTAAATAAACCCTATAAAAATCTATTTCTTAAAAAAAAATTCTACATGTGAAATATAGAGAGGAAAACCAAGAGAAACAACCATGAAGTTGGGGCTTCCAAATACTAAATATAACTATGAAACCCTTTTTATTTTTTTATAATGTAGTGAAATCAGTTTGAATCAATCAGGGTAAAGATTGAGATGATGGATAGAATAAAATCGCATACCGAAAATTTCTCCTCTGCAAATTTGTATGTAAATTTGTCTCTTCAAAAAAATCTACCCACATGAAAGAATTTTCTTATAAATCTCTCTTGCACAAATATCCCTTCTAAATTTTAGCGAAAGAATGAAATAATGATTCGGATTTTCATTTATAAACACATACATTTTGAAAATATAAAATTGTTGTGCATTTTTTTATTGTATATTTCGACACCATGATTTGGTTTGGTAATTATTTTTTTATTTTAACCTTTAATGGTGTCCGATAGTAGGATGCACCGGTGCATTTGTTATATGACCACCGATGCACATTGTTATTGGGGGAGCACCAATGCTCTTTGTTATTGAGGGAGCACCGATGTGCTTTATTATTGGGGAGCACCGACAATATTTTAGTATTTTATATTAATAGCAGTGATCAGTGAAATATGTTTGTTAAGAACAGAGGCATTATGTTTTGGAGCACCGGTGCGCTTTGTTATTGGGGTAGCACTGGTGCACTTTCTTTTGGGAGCACCGATGCACTTTGTTTTGAGGATCACATACACTATTTTAGTATTTTATATTAAATAGCGATTGCCGATGTGCTTTATTTGTTAAGCACTGGGACATTATATTTTGTAAGAGCATCGATGTGCATAGGAGAATTAGAAACACCAGTGTGCATGGTTGACATAGTGCACCAGTGCACACAATTGACTTAGGTGCACCAATGTTAAAACCTCCACATAAAACATCACCTTCCCACCTTTGTTATAAATGTATAAGGGATAAATGTTTTAGGGGGGTTCCGTAAAAAAATCCACTAGAAGGTGTTCTCCTTGTAGTGTTAGGCACTTGGATTGGGTGTTGTCCATCCACAAGTTTGGCTTAATAAGAATGTTTTGTATGTATTGACTTTTTCCTTGTTCCTTGTATGTTTATATTTTTTCTTGGATTGTAAACTTAAATAAGTACTACTAGGAAATTTTAAAGCCATGGTTGGACATATTCCTGGTATGCTTGTTGGATAGACTAAGTTGAGTATGAATTCTTGTTTAATTTTTTTAGATCAAGGTGACGTTATGAGCACAATTTGAGTGAAGAGACATAATCTAGTTGTATTAAGCGCAAGTTGGTCAAGCCAATGCAGTCGAGATAATGTGGTGCCACATGGACAAAGATGACGAAAGAAGAAATTTTAGACTTGAGACTCCTAATTCCTTGACACATGAGCTCTACTAGTTAAGAAAAGATAGTTTGGTTGAGAATAAAAGGGAGGAAGGTCCTATCTTTTTGTCTTGTTTTAGGAATTAAATGACATCCCATATTTAGATTTTCAATTAACATCAACAAAATCCAATCCTCAATGTTGCCATAGATGAACTTTTATTTTATTTACATAAAGCATGGGTATTTAATATATTCATCAACACAATCAAAACCTTAGTGTTGTGACTCATAAACAAATATTTTGTTTAAATAAAAATAAGTAAATTTTCTAAATTTACTTTCTTAACCTTTTCAATTATGAGATTAGATTCTCCTTTGATAATTATAAATTTGGCAATGTTTAAATGTTTATTTGATAATTATAAATTTGGCAATGTTTAAATGTTTAATTACAGGTTAACCTTTTCAATTATAAGATTAGAATATCCTTTGATAATTAAGAATTTGGCACTCATAACAGTGAATGTTCAAGTCCATGTGAAGGGATAATGTATCTACTTCATTAGCAATCGATATAAATATATCGTGGGAATAGTAGGCTACTGTTAAACAAATATAATTTCTTAATATGCCTCCCATTTTGGTGCGCACTAAATTATGATTTGCAACATCATCAAAGTTCTGCTCGATTGAAGGATGTCCCCGATACACCCACACTATATGTTTTGAGTTGTATTCCAATGCACTACCTTGCCCTTATAAAAGTGTATGGATGTCCAAAAAATAAAATCTCGGCTCAACCTCTAGAATGGTTGGATGGAAGGATGCCCCAAATAAATCGACGCTATATTTTTTTGAGTTGCATTTCAATGCGTTTCCCTATGCTTGTCAAAATGTATGGATGCTCCCAAAAGCCTTACCAGGTTGATCCTATGAAATATTTATTATATATTTTCGATATTGTTTTTTACATAATTATTTCATAAACATTGAAAAGGATTTAGTGGTTTTTATTTTACTATGAAATCATCACCTTAAAAAAAAACTAATACAAACAACAAGAATCTCTCCCCAAAATGTAAAATAAAATTTCTCTCTAGCCATAGTCGAATGAAACCAAGGACATCTTACTATGTAGGAATTACTAGGAGTTGAGAACCAATCTCATATATATTATTCATACAAGCAATGGAAAAAGAGAAGACTTATTGTCTCTCGGTTATTTTACCACATGAAACATTGTGATGGCCTTAAAAATCCATTTTACAATTTTTTTATTACAATAAATTATGTTTCCATCCAACTATTAAAGAAGTGTAGAAATAGAAATATTAGACCAAAAGGAAGAATCCCTAATGGACCTTGGACCTTTCGCTAACAACCTAAAGGTAAATTCACAACACATCACCCCATCTAGTGTATTCACTATTTTTTTTGTTAATAATTTCTAGTTCAAGTCTTTATTAGAAAGTTCAAAACTACCCTTATGAGCTTCAATAAATCTTCATTGATATCACCACTGCTATCTTCAAGAAAAAACAATTGTATACTTTGATTTTAACAAGTATCATAGTGGTGATGTCAATGCCATTAAATTATTGTGAAATTTTCATGAAGGTCAATATGATAGAAGGTAGGAGGAGATATTGCATCTTTATATAAAATTATAATTCAGTGCTTGTAATATTAAAGGGAGTGTGTGGGAAATGTACATTTTGATGACAAGTATTGTGAAAATGAATACTTATTCAATCACTAAATCTTTTTTATTTTCTACAACTATTCATAAATAGATGATGAGCTATATCCATATGTTTTTAATGCAAATGAAAGCTAATTCACAACAAATTCTCATAGCAATACGTGAAATGAATAGATTATAAGCTATATCCATATGTTTTTAATGCAAATGAAAGCTAATTCACAACAAATTCTCATAGCAATACGTGAAATCGGTATTTCAAATTTTCTTGATCATAAATGAATACAAAAAAAATTCTATGCACTCATAACTCATGTATCATAAAGATAGTACTTGGATATCTTTGAAGATATACATCATATGACATTTGTTTTAGGCTAAGAAATAACTCTTGCAATAGACGGTCCTTAATAGTGCATTGTACAATAGTTTTGTTTATGGTTTTGATAGTACCATTTACACAATGTCCATACATCATCTCATCTTCTATTAATGTAGATGTACCGATAAAAAAATTACATTTGGGATAGACAAGATCAAAAGGAGTTCAGTATACATTTGTTGTTGTTAATGTACCTTCAACACGTTTACATAATACAATAGTTAATATATAATACAACATAATATATATGTTTATAAATAATCTTGAATATGATGTTTGTGACTGCATTTTTATATTGGTACATGCAACACTTATCAAGCTAACTATTAATTTTTTTTTTTATATCTCCCTTCTTTGTTATATTTTTGAACAATATTATAGGAAATTCTGCTTTTTGTATTTGTGGTTCCATTGAAGTGAAAAATGGTGCAAATGTTTCAAATAAATGGGGTTGTTACATAAATTTTTTTTTATGATAGTTATGCTTTTTTTTATTGAAAACATCCAAACATTTAAAAGTTAAAAAAATGAATATGGAATATACTATGAATATGGTGTTACCATTTCTTTGTCATTGTCTAAATTGTCATCTCTTATATGTAGAGTGTATTGCATCCTTACTTTTTTTCCAAATTTGATACTAATGCCAATTGTCACAATTGGGTAGATATTTATCTTTTCTGCAAGTTGTTTAATTGTTGTATCTAGGATGAAGTCGGTTTTTTTTTGCAAATTGCAAGTATTGTTTCCATAATACTTGATTTGTCTAGTGATATAATATGATCACAATCACTACAATCATAGTTAGTTTTTGAAAGAAAAAAAAAAGTTCGTAATGGATATGTCAGTACCCAGTAAAATAATGTATGTTCATGTTATTGAATAAGATGTGGAAGGACATTCAGTGTAACTATCATCATGTCCTTTTTCTATGTCATATCAACACACAAAATTTAACGTGTTCTATGTGCTTTATCTAAATATATATTACCATAACCTCTCCAATGAATACTTATCCAGTTTTATGACTATTGAAATACTCAATTAATACACTACTTGGAGATGTCAACTTAAACCTATACATGAAAATTGTAAAAAATAAAAATAAAAAACAAATAAATATACATTTATTTAAAATTATGTGAAACTTGGAATTTGGAATGTTCTTCAATTAATATTATACTTTGGGATGTTAAACTAAGGATCGCAATATTAAAAAAATTAATATAAAAAATTAATTAAAACTTGGAAATTGAAATGGATTATATTATAATTTTTTTTTATTCATCATAAAATAAAAATAAAAAAAACGTAATAAATGTAAAATTTTCCATAGCTATGTCAAAATTGAAAATTGAACACTGTTATAGATGTTCTTTTAACTAAACAATTAAACTTTCATATACATATTGTTCGTATATCACTATGTTTGTGCTTGATATTATTTATTTTGAGATGAAAACAATAGGTGTGTATGACATCCACATTTGAATTAGATGATTCAAAATTTACTTTTAAAATGAAATAAAGACACAATTTATAAGTATTTATCTTTTTATTTATTTATTATTCAAGTGAATTTTCTGATCCTCAATTGCCAATGCGTCGTTCACTTGTGTTTAAGAAATTGAAGATTAAATATGTAAGATCTAATAATATATAATCAATTGTTGAAGCCATCGTTTCAACAAAGAAAGCAACCGGCATAATTTATGATACCCACTAGTCAAAGGATATTGAGCAAGGGGCACTCTACTCCTTTCAAATCAAATGGGAACCATCAATGTTAAAGGAGTCACTAACACCGATAGCCATATAAAGTAAAGGCTACTCTATCACTATAATAGTAGCAATAAATATCAAGAAGATAGGTCTAGTAAAATAGCTGTTTTAAAGGAAGAGTCGTCACTAGGTCTATCATATAGTCGCCGCATGAAATACATGTACAGAACCTTAAGCGAGGAAGCATCTAAGAGATGTTATAAATCCATATACATCCACCAATGTAAAACCTAAATTATATCTGGTGTTATACCTACCTTTTAGTTTGTGTTACACACAAATAATAGTTGGTGTTATAGCGTGTTATACTTACCATGCTGATGTTATCACTGTTTAACCAACCTTTATGAAAACCTATTTAAAGGGGTCACCTTATTATATTAAATTTTTTCGATTAATGTTGATGGCTCTATTAATGCTCGTATGTTGATGACTCTATTAATGCTCATGTAGTTGAGACACCTAGAGAAAGAATAGGTTGTTAAACCATTCGACAAAAATTATAGGTAATATTTTTGCAATGATGTTGTGAATATTTTTTTCCATGTAAGTTAACAAAGTCATCATTGCACTACACAAGGCTAGTCTTGCTATCTGAGTTAGATTTCAATAAAGATTCAATTTTCCTTTAACATCATTGAA
>ML776875.1:15751-47877 GCA_009831015.1 Picea engelmannii | reverse complement strand
TATGTTTTTAATTCTTAGTAAGAATCAAATACAATGGAGGATGTTCTTTATAGAGAAAATGTTAGTTAATTTGACATTTATTATCCACATATTTGATTATTTTTATGTATTGATTTATAGTTGTGTTTTTTCAATATTATAACTTGTATGTTTTTTTATTCTTAGTAAGAATGAAATATAATGGTTTGATGTTCTTTATATAGAAAATGTTGGTTAATTTGACATTTATTATCCACATATTTGACTCCTTTTATTTATTGTTGATGTTCCTTGTATAGAAAATGTCGGTTAATTTAACATTTATTATCCACATATTTGACTCCTTTTATCTATTGATTCAAGGGTTTCAATTTGATGCCCTGATTGAATTCGACGATGATCATGATATTGTGTCGACATTATATATTATGTTAGATATTATATCTTATATTATTTGTATTTTGGAGGATGAAGAAGAGTTGGTGGTCAAACAACATGGTAAAAAGGCATTGGAGGAAAAAACACATAAGGTCATTCGTTGCCAACATTTTGAATTTATGCAAGTCATGTTGGTGTTATATCATCTTTGTTTATATTTGTCCATATAATTGTGTTCTTTCATCTTGATTTATAGTTGGCCATGTAGTGTGCCTTCTAGAGAAAATGGTGGTTAATCTAACATTGATTATTATAAATACATTTGAAGATAGTGAAGATACAAGTTTGGTATTAGTTGGCTAGTTTTTCTATTTTATAAAATATTGGTATTCTTACATATTGTATGTTCAATTGGGAACTAATGATGAGATGGTCACTAATGATGAAGTCACCTGAGTGGAACTAGGGAATGGAGTCGAGGAATTATATCCAAATATTGCTAATGTCGTGATCTAGATTGATGTCAGTGGCCTCCCACCTATTCCAACTGGCTCATTTTGGCAGTTTTCCAGTTTGATAGTTTTTTCCTAGTTTTTGGGTCCCCAACTTTGGGGGCCATTTTGAGGCTCTAAACAACCTTTTTAGGGCTCACCATAGTCGAATTATGAATGGAGTAAAAGTATGATGGAAACATGTGTAGTCCTTGGATATACCTTTCCAACTGGCTATCGTGCACCTAAAATGGAGATAGTATGCAAAAGTTATGACCACGAGAAGTTGATGTACTAGTTACTTTCCCCAATGAGGCCCAGATGACTTTTGTCACTTCACCTCCTAAGGTTAAGTTTTTGGATGTCTAGGGTTTTGGATTTCTTTTTTATTGTAAAAATTCTTGGAGAGCCTCATTGTAACCATCTTCTTGTGAATGAGCATAGTCATCACATCTCTTCTCAGAGATAAGCTACCACCATTCTAGCAAGCTTGTTTTCCGCTGCATTCTACAGTTTCAGCACATTTTCTTATTGAATAGAAACCAATTTTACTGCATCTGTGTTATTGTATCTCTATTATTCTTGTGTTTCTATGTTAAAAATAATAATAATATGTATTCATTTCATTCTTCTCGTAAAATACGGATCAGTGGTATTAGAGCGGCCTACTCCTTCTCGTTCTTAATGCATGTCCCGAACGAGGTTAGGGTATAAAGAATTGGATCTTGAGCTTGTTTCTCGTGAGGAAAAAATCTCTCATACACCCAAGTGACCTATCATGGTAGGAGAAAAAAAAGACGACGGGACAGGGATTCTTTTGAAATGTTTCTCGAGGAATCCCTCATGCAATAGAGGAATGAAAATATGTATAGTTTTACGTAAATTCTTTGGCGGCTACCAACATGCAACACATCTTCCTCGAACGGAAGCATCTCCCCCTTCAAGGTATAAATCAACTTTGATATTCCCATATTTAATGTTTAGATAGACGCAGATGTTGTAGACAAATGGTTGAATCTACTAGAAGGGTGTTTTTTTGTCTATAACTTTTCGAGAAGAGAAAAGATTATGTTTGCACTCCTCAAATTTGTTCCCCATGTCAAATATTGGTGGAAGACTTTCTATGAGAAAAATGAAACAGAGGAACCCTCATTATTTATATTCGCAGTCACCTGGGAATCCTTCAGGGATGCTATCAAGGAATAATACTACCCTGTCGGCAGCTATGATGACCTGTATACAAAATGGATCACACTATGTTAGGAAAGAGACCAAGAAGTGCCAGAGTTCACAAATATCTTCCATACCTTGCACACCAAGCTGGGTATCAAATATTTTGAGTGAAATCTAGTGCTCAAGTATCACAATGGTCTGCATAGATACATCCATCATGAAATGGAATTTTTGGACATCTTATCCTTGGGCATGACCTATTCATATGCCATCAAAATCGAGCAAAATATTAAACAAAAGACGCGACAATTTGGGCCTGGGAACCCCTAACATCAGAAGTAAGTAAAGGGAAGCCCCAATCCGCAGAACAAAGGACAGAGAAAATACAGACAACCTCAGGACAACCAGTCTAGGCCACAAGAAAAGAAGGATACTGGAAAGACAAAGAAAGATACAGTGAAGTCGTGCGACTTCCATAAGAGCCCCTGGCATAACATTGTTGATTGTATCTCCAAGAAATCATTATCGGCTAAGGTGAAAGCCTCTGAATCAGATGTGAGTTCCGACTCTAAGTCAGAACCAGAAAGGGGCAGATAGATCATTGATACAGAACCTAGTGCCATTGTTGCTACCACCAAGGTCCAACCCATTGAAGCAAACGAGCCAAAAGAAGGCGAGTACCTCTTTCATTCACAGATGTGGGTAAAATATACCCCACTGAACTTTGTCATTGATAGTTGTAGCCAGAAGAACCTCATCTCAGAAGAGGTCGTCCAGAGGCTATCCCTGTCGACTACATCGCACCCACATCCCTACACCATTGGATGGCTCCACCAAGGAATCAATCTCCGCGTCAGCCAACAATGTCACATGTTGTACGACATCAAGCCCTTCAAAGATGAGGTATTTTGTGATGTTTCTCCTCTCAAAGTTTGTAATGTTCTTTTGGGCCAACCTTATTTATGGAAACATCATGGTGTATATGAGTCTAGTCCTCGCAGTGTTACTATTAATTTGTAAAGGAAATTATACAGGATACCCGAGGCAATCCCACCTCGTGATATTTCCTTAATCTCTACCATGCAATCCAAGAAAGTCATATCTCAGACCGAGAAGTTTGTCTTCGACGTGATTCTCTCTCAGAGTTAGAAAAAGATTGTAGCCACATCTAGGGCCTTCACAACCGACCTCTCCACACAGCAGAATCAAGTGGACAAGGTTGTGGTAGAATAAAAAGGTATTATCCTCACCTACCAGGGTAACTCTGCACTATCAGGTCAAACATCCCATCGATCTGACCCCCGACGCACTGTTTCCCAATTATCTAGTCTATCGTCGCTCTCTGTTAGAGAATGAGGATATCAAGCGACAGATCCAATCACTGCTCCACAAGGGGAACATCCATCTCATCTCATCTCCTTGTGGGATCCCAATCGTGCTAGTGCAGAATAAAGATGAGACCTAACGACTCTGCATTTATTACCAGGCCCTAAATAAAATCACAGTCAGGAACCGATACTCGATTCCCATAATCTACAATGTCCTTGATCAACTCAAGGGGGACAAATACTTCAGTAATATTGATCTGAATTCCAGCTACCACTAGGTCCCCATAGAACAAATAGATGTATGGAAGATTTCCTTCAAGACAGAAGAAGGTCTTTTTGAATGGATGGTCATGCCCTTTGGTTTAAAAAATGCTCCAAAAAATTTCATGAGGATGATGGACGATATCCTATGACCTTTCACCAATATTTTTCTAGTGGTGTATCTAGATGGCATCCCCATCTACACCTAGACTTGGGAGAAACACTTGCATCATATTCAGCAGGTTCTGCACACCATGCGAAAACAGAAGCTCTATCCAACTTGGAAAAATGTTCCTTCGACATCGACATGGTCTAATACCTAGGCTACATCATGGATCAACATGGTGTGCATGTGGATCAAACCAAGATCCAGGTCATCCGTGACTGGCCAGTCCCAACCACAGTCACTGAGATTCATAGCTTCTTAGGCCTCACCAATCTCTATCGCACATTTGTGTTAGGATTCTCCCATATTTCATGGGCCCTTAGCCAAGTAACCAAGGATGGTGGTAAAAAAATATTTTTGTGTGGCCTGTCCTAACAATAAGAGTTCTATGATTTAAAGAAGATCTTGTGCTCAACCCCAGTACTTTCATTACCAGACCTGCAATGATCCTTTGAGATCAAGACAAATGCTCCATACTATGATGTGGGCGCAGTTCTCCCTCAACACAGACACCATGTGGCCTATCATAATGAGACACTATCAAATGTTATTTGTAAGTACCCTACTTATGAAAAATAAATGTACTCAATTGTGCAAGACTGTCGCCAGTAGATACATTACATGCTTTAGAAGGATAAAATTATCCACATGGATCAAAATCCACTGCATTTCATGCAGACACAAGGAAAATTGCAGAATGACCACCATCAGAAGTGGTCCACATGTAGCAGTTCCACCTCAACATCAAGTATAAAATAAGCAGTACAAATCGAGTCCCTGATTTCCTCTGTCGACCTCCAGTCGCGACACTCACCATGGTGCTAGACTCTTGCAAGAACGAGACCTCTGGATGGCCCAACATCTATGAGACAGAACCTGATTTCACCACCACATACAAAATGTTGGGCGGAAAATTAGTTTTCGTTAATTTCCATATTCAAGACATGCTACTCTATCAATTGGACCATCCATGTGTTCGATCAAGTGAGTGAGTGGAGATGATTTGGGAAGGCCACTGCAGTCATGTGGTTGGACACTTCCACATCAAAAATACAATGGAAGTGTTGCAGAAACATTTCTACTAGCCGAAACTTTGACAGGATGTCAACAAGAATTTTAGGTCTTGCACTACCTGCGTTATTGCTAAACTAGCCACTAAGAAACAAGGTCTATACACCCTCATGCCTACTTCTGAAGGGCCATGGGAATCCATCTCAATGGACTAGATGTCAGGATTTCAATCCACCAAGAGGGGAAATGACTCTGTCTTTGTGGTTATTGATTGCTTTTCCAAGATGGTGATCCTAGACATCTGCAAGAAGAGCATCACAATAAAGGTTACTTCCAAGATCTTCTTCGAATGCATCTGGGTACATTTTGGAATCCTGCAAACCATTTTCTCATATTGGGAAAGTAAGTTCCTCAAGACATTCTGGTTGATCCTATCGTCACTGTTGGAAACCAAGCTCACCAAATCCACTACCTTCCACCCCCAAACAGATGGCCCAACTAAGGTCGTCAATTGAATGATCATGCATATCATGCCTGTTATCCCCAATTTCTAAGGATAACTAGGAGATCATGTCTCCAGGCCCACAGGTCCTAGACATGGAGTACTGAGAGCAAGATTGACTTGAGCATGGCCCTGGAGGGCCCATATTTCTTCTTCTTCGTCAGACTTGTCCTGTCAGCAACAACAACATCCATCACTTTCAACTTGGATTTGTATCAGAGAAGACTCTTGCTCCATGAGGTAATCGGTCCAGGTATCATGGTATGTGTCATATTTGATAATTATAACCTTTAGATATATGCATCAAATTCCTTTCATTTCTGATGACTGCTTGGATCTTACATTAACCCACTTGACCATGCTTGGGGGGATTGACAGGGTACCCTAGCAAGCTTGTACTCATAGGTTTTGGTTTGCCACCAGGGGGGATTTTGAAGGGCCATCATCCACTCCCATCATATCATCACTCTTACATCTTATCTCTCACTCATCTATCCCATTCCTCTAGTTCGGACATTAGGATGACCTGTTTGTGGGGTTAGACCTTATCTCATGGGAGGAAGGGGAAAAAGGCCCAGGAGGTAAAAGCAGCTGGTAAGAGATAAAAGCCATAAAAAATAAAACCTAGAGATGTCTCGCCCAGGGATCCTCGAGAAGGCAATAAAAACCCTCTCAACAAGAAACAAGAGGGACCCAAACAAAAATGACAAAACAAGACCTAGCCAAGAGGATGGGGGGTCTCATCATGAGCCAGTCCATTATGTTCATGGGTACCTAGCAGTATGACATTTCCATTTTCTGGTTACCATGCCAGGGCAGTGACCTTTGGTTGCATGGCCAAGGGAAAGGGGGTCTCATCACGAGCCAGTCTTATCATCTATGTGAAAGTACTTGTGGGTAACACTATCAGCTCTCATCACCACGCCAAGGTAGTGTCCTCTAGTTAGACCTTGAAATAAAAAGAAAGAAAAATTAATAAAGAAAAGAAAGAATAAAGGCAATAAAGGGCTTGGAAAGAATTGCATCCATGACAGGTACAACTCACCTTCTACAAAGGCACCCACAGATAATATCAGCCCCGTCTTTCACTCTACCTGTATGTCTGGACATCCTTTGACCACACCACCTCGTGTTACATGAATTGGATGATATCCTCTAGAAACTTTCCTTTTCTTATGGATGTTGGCCCAATAGGGCATTTTGTCTTTTTCTTGAGCTTTGTATGGTAGGTCATTGTAATGTCTTTGAGCTATTGGATGATATGATAGGGGTTTTATGCATGCATTTGATAAAATTAATGATGAAATATGATTGACATTGCTATGATCCCTATGACTAATGAGCCCATGGAGGGCGAAGTTTTTGATGTGCAGGACCATGCTCGATGGACAGGTAGTTTGGAACTCCATGGGGATGAAGATCTCATCAGATGGTTGTTGAGACCCCATCAGGGGCAAAGATAGGATAGTGATTGGTCGAGCCTTTGCACATGAGAAGAAGACAGACATTTCATCCAGGACGCTTTGACTAAGCCCAACCCAGGGTGGTTGACCCATTGTAGGTGGAACGTGTCCCTTTGATGGCCCATGATGTCATCTAGGGGCCCTTGACGTCAACTCGAGTGCATGGCAGTTTGACAAGGCAGTTTGTCACGTGTGACAGAGTTTGGAGGCCCAAAGAGGGCCAACGTTTGTCATCTTGTGTTGCATTTTTCCCTAAAAAGGGCCAACGTCTCCCTCAGAAGGGCTTGACGTCTCATTTATTGCTCATTTAGGGTTTTATTTGACAATTTAATGTAAAACAGTATGATTTTTGGTTTGTAGCCTTGTCGACTATTTTTAATGACCTAAAATTAATTAGAGGTCATGATACACTATATATTGAGGATGTTTTCCCCTCATTTGAACATAACACAACTCACTCACACTTTTGAGGTCTGATTTTTGCGCCCTCCTAGGGTATTATTTATTTCTAAGTGAGGTGCACTTGTTATTGGAAGGATTTTTTGGCATCTTATGGCATTTCTCTCCAAGGAAGGTTTACAACTAGGGTTTGCACATGCTTTATTCATGATATGTAAGTGATTTTCTTGCAAAAATTCTTAATTGAATGGTTGTAGGTTTAATTTCTTGCATTTGCTTATTAAATTGCTGAATTAAAACCCTAGGTAACAAGCACACAAGTAGGTCTTTGTTTCATGTCCCCTTAGAGAGAAATATTTCAGCCATTAAAGAAGGAGGATTGAGCCTAGCCTTTTCTACACTCATCTTGTTTCTTCCTCTGAGCTAGCACTGAATTTTATAGGTTGAAAAGGGGGTGACGTCCTAGGCCTAGGTTATCTAGACCTAGGGCCATCATCTTCTAGGGTTTGAAAGCCTTGTCTTTACAACACTTTCTCTCACCTCATCCTTTAGTAAAATTTATCATTGATGCTAGCCGTTTTTCCAAGTTGACCTAAGGAAGGAGGAAAAGAGCACAAGGCCTTGCTTAAGCAACACCGGAATGATCCTCTTTCCCCTAGGGTTTTGATTCTAGGGCCTTGCCTTTGTAGCAGTTTAGAACCCTACGCTCTTGTCTTTAAGTCTTTATCCTTTCAAAACCTTGTGCCCTTATCTTGTTTGACTCCATATACCCTAAGGCACTTATCTCTAACCTCCAACGTTGATGTCCTAGTGTACACAACCACTTTAAAAACTCTAAATTTTGAAACCCTAACTAACAAACTAACCTAATTAAGGATGACGTCACAGTTGGTTATCTCATCTTGACGCATCAAGTGTTGAATATATGCAATTAAATGATGATTTGAAGCATTTATTGAGTAAAGTGTTGGCTGGATACATTGTTAGCTTGATCATCTTGATAGTTATTAATGAATTGATGCTTTTGCCATAGCTAATTGATAAAACGTTGACCTCATTAATATCTATTGTTTTACATTGCTTATTAATTAATAGCAGATAGTCATTGAAGTACCAACCCATTGAGTTACAACCTGCATATATATTGTATTATTGTTGTCTTATTCCAGGCAGGTGTTTTCATTTGGGCATACACTTCTTTATTGGCTGATTAGCCAGACTGTCTGACTTTGGTGGTAACCTGTGAGGGGGAAACTTTAATCTTGACTTTATACCTTAGCCTCTTCAAAACCCCAGGTTTCTGGGGACGTATCCCCTAGGTTAACCTCCCTAAACAAAAAGAACCTCCCCATTGAGGTGACATTGGGTGGGGAAGGTTCCTGTTACGCCAGTTTGCCTTCAATTCTCTAGCCATTTGACCTAGCTACAAACTGTGCTATAACAATGCCCATGTACAATTCCAAGCACCCGTGCACATGGGATGAGAGTCTTCCCTATGTTCATCATAGCTACAACATATCCATACATAGCTCAAGTGGCCACATCCCCTTTCAAGTTGGGTTGGGATTCCAACCATTGGGTCCCATGGATGTTGCACTACCTCTCGTAACCACTCCAGTCTATTCATCACATGCTCTAACTGAAGCTGAAAAATCATCATAGTTCATTGAACGGATCCAACACATCTGCCAAGAGGTTCAAGATATTATATAGAAGTCCAATGCCAAGTACAAGTAACACCATGATCAACACCGGGTGCCACATAAGTTTTAGGTGGGAGACAAAGTGTGGTTGCACTTGCAGAAACAATGCCTTACAGGGCCCCATCGAAAGCTTCGACCATTTCGTTACGGAACTTACACTATCACCAAGGTTGTGGGTGATAATTCTTTTCATCTCAACATTCCCCCTTTCCTTGGAATGTATCCAATGTTCAACGTGGATCTCCTTCGGCCATACTTCCCACCATTATTGGACACCTAAGAGATAGAGAAGAGTTGATACCAACAAAGATCAACCATGACTGCATGCAACATGCATGCAATTATTATATTGTTGACACATAGGTCAAGGGCACTCATCAGCAAAGGATCCAACTTTGTCAAGTTGTCAAAGCAAGGCAACTCCTGCGCCAAGGCAAGTGGCTCACCCAGGGCTAAATTCAACAGAAATTTCCTCATCTGATGGGGTAACTCAATGCAATGGAGATCATTTCTTCCTAATGGGGAAGGATTCATCCAGATGGATTTTAGTGGCCTCCCACCTATTCCAACTGGCTCATTTTGGTAGTTTTCCAGTTTGACAGTTTTTTCCTGGTTTTCGAGTCCGTGACTTCCGAGGCCATTTTGAGACCCTAAACAACATTTTTAGGGCTTGCCACAATCAAACTGTAGATAGAGTCAACTTCTAACGGAAACATGTGTATTCCTTGAGTAGACCTTTCCAATGGGCTATCATACGCCTAAAACGAAGATCGTATGCAAAAAGTTACGAACCTGAGAAGTTGATGTACTAACTTACCCCAACGAGGCCCACATGACTTTTGGCGCTTCATCTCCTAGGGTTAGGTTTTTGGATGTCTAGGGTTTTGGCATTCTTGTTTATTGTAAAAATGATTGGAGAGCCTCATTGTAACCATCTACTTGTGAATGAGGGTAGATGTCACATCTCTTTTCAAAGATAAGTCACCACCATTCTAGCAAGCTTGTTTTTAGCTACATTCTAGAGTTTCATAACATTTTCTTAGTGAATAGAAACCAGTTTTATTATATCTCTATTATTCTTTTGTTTCTGTGTTAAGAATAATAATAATATGTATTCATTTAGTTTTTCTCATAAAATATGGATCATGTGGAACCTTAACATATAATTGTGCATCTAGGGAATGGAGTTAAGGAGTTAAGGAACCATATCTAAATGGTGATGATGTGAAAATTGAACATATAATTGTGCATTATATACATAGATGTCCATCTTTTAAATGAAAAAAGTTCCATAGAATGCACATCAAACCCCGAGAAGTTCGAGAGGTGAGGAAAATAGTGGAAAGTGCACGGAGCGGTACAAGGATAAATAAATGGTCACCATTTCCAAAGTAAACAATCATGTTCCATAAATCTGTTTACGAAATAATCCTACATGTATCCTCATACCCGAGAGATGCATTAACAAGTCCAATCTCTCTTTGGGGAGAAAGCATGAGCAAGGTTAAACTTGTTATTATTTCATGTACTAATTGGGTAAGGAGATTAACCGTAATGTGCTCCTCCAAAACATTTTGATACTTTGTCACAAAATTTTGACATTACATCTTTAGTAATTACAAGGTCTCTTTTATTACATGAGTTTTTGTCACAAAATTTTGACATTACATCTTTAGTAATTACAATGTCTCTTTTATTACATGAGTTATTGTTATATTATGTTATGATTGAATTTGTTGTTGTTCCAGTTTGTTATTGATTATCATGCCTTTCTCCTAATTAGTTACTTGTATATGCTTTTCTATCATGTCTTTTGTTAGGAGGTATTTTTCCCTAGTTTCCTGTAAAATTCGAACCAGAAATTTCCATTCGCATCGGTTTACTATTATTGACAATTATTAGGAGGTATTTCACCTCGATTTTCTGTTAATGGCCATTATTCCGAGGCATTTCTCCCCAGCTACATGCAAATTATTAAGTATTAGTCGTGGATTTGTTTTCTTGCGTGACATCAAACCATTGGACGCGTGATCTACAGGGGTTCGACTATCTAATAACTGTCTTTTGACAAGCATATACAAGAAACTAATAACAAAAGACAAGCTTATACAAAAACTAATTAGGGGTTCGACCATGATTATTTTTCTCAAAAGACAAGCTTTGCAATATGAACTTGATAAATTAAATTGAAGTAATTTTGTGACTGGCTACAACTTCAAAGGCACGTTGAAGTTATGAAGTGGCTAGGCCCCGAACTCATTTCTGCCTCTGAACTAAATTAGAACTAAATTCATTCATCTCATATTCAATCCTTGTGTTTTGGGTACCTTGGAAAAAAAAATTATGTTGTCAAGAACATTATGATGCAAATCCCCAGCTGCACCTGTAGGTTATGCCTGAGAACAAAATCAAAGCACATCTATTATTGCTATGTCTGTATCTCTTAACCTTTTGATACTATAAGATTTTAGGTTTTCTAATTGTGCCTATAGGTGCATTCGATAGCCCAGGAAAGGGATGTTGTTCGTTTTTTAGTGTTCATCTGTGTAGCGTTAATGTTGGTCCTTTTCTTCAACTATGAATATTAGCAAATGTGTACATTTATAGCCACAACAAGCTCGGGAAAAGTTGGCTTTAAAAGGCCTTTGAAACTATAAAAAACATGCCTCAATAAAATTACCACTTGACCATGCAACAGTTGAACAAGATGTCTTCAAAGAACCATATGGTGTGATAGCAAGTTAGTATAGACTTGATAAGAAAAATATAGAATAGTGATTACTACCAAAAACCCTACATCTTAGAATGTTACGGTCTATAATCAAACTCTTTTATCAAAATGTTTGGAGAAAAATGGCCAAACCTTCTCAATAATAAATATTAGGCAGCTTGAAACATTATATCAGTAACTAGTTCTCCCTAGTAAATTTTGGCTACAGGGTATAAAGTACAGGTTCCGAACAAAATTTGGTGGAGTTAAAATGTCTAATGCAATGAGGCTTTGCTCTTGAAAGATTGTGGGGAAAGTTTTTATGAAAGGAAGTGTTGTTCTTTACTCATGTTTGAAATTGGATTGGATAAACTTTGTTGGTTATATTGATTGTATGGTTCTCTTGATTAAATTCCAATCCCACACCTTCATACATATATAATCCAATGGAAACGTTGTAGCCCTGCCAACTGTGAAATTGTGAAAATTGTTGTTCATTCTATTGTAGCATGCATTGTCATTTTTCTGTTTTCAAAAGAAAGAAACACTGAAACACACCTTCTAGAATATGTAGTTTCAGTGTCTCACTTACACTAGGATTGGATCGCAGCAGAGTATTTATGTTATTTGTAGACTCACTCCAGTGGAAAGCAGCAGTTTTGGTATATAACTAGATGATCAGACTCCATGTCCAGAAAATTTGGAATACCCGAGCAGTTTTGGTATACAACTAGATGATCAGACTCCATGTCCAGAAAATTTGGAATGCCATCCACCTCACAGGCCTCTGATTCTTATGGAACATGTGTTTTCTTGGAATCTCATAAACTCTTACAACTCTAATTTTTCTCATTAGATTCACTGTGTAATATCATTCATGCAGTTTGGATTATAGCTACATGTGTAAAGATTTAAATTTTTCATGTCACATCCTGCTTAACATTGTTGGTACATTCACTATTGTGAATGGAGTATTTGGGTTTCAGTAAAAAAATTTCATGTATAGGCATTTCAAAACAACCTAATACATATAAACTTATTGACTCGGTGCACTAATTGGTTAAATTGTAAGGTTTTAGGGTGTGTTTTATCTCTTATTTCAATCATCTAGAAAAAGTTTTTCATGTTTACTTTGGCGTAAACACAGATTAAATACTAAGACTTAATTTTTTCGTGGGTTAGATTGATGTTAAGGAATGTTAAAAGAATCACATATATACATGTGGTTAAAGCGATTTTTTTTTAAAAGTATATGTTGTTTGAATAAATCTTCATTTGTTGGTGTATCTTTCTTCAAAATATGAAGACTTAAGACGTTAAGGCAATATGTACCAAGATCAAACATTATGTATTACCCTAAATCATTTAAACAATAAATGAAGGATTAACTTTTGTAAATGATGAATTCGATGAGTTGAATGACTGAATATTGGTAAGCATTTGGAACTTTGAAGTGTTATAATTTTGAAAATGGGTAGGTCTGCATGGTGGATAATATTTATCATGTCCAACGCTAATGAACAAGAAAGGATAATGTTTGTCATGTCTAGGTTAATGGATGACAAAAGATGCAAGTCCTGGGTCAATTTTGATGGGTAAACGCCGTGCATATGTAGCGAGATTATTATGTTAAGATTAGTGATTTCTGTTTGCATCAGTCAAAGTATGACCTTAGGAGCATAGTTTTTTGTTAAATATGGATATAAACCTCATACATTTCCATAAAAGAACAAACTTACAATGCAACCTTCAAAGAGAGTATAAAGCGGATGAGTGAATGAAATGTCAAAGATGAGAGAAACGAATTGGAACAATAAATTTTCTATCTCCAAGGGAAGCCACACTTCAATGGATGTTTCCTTGAAAGAGGGCAATGATTCTTAGTTGTGCAATCTTATAACATGTCTGGAAAAAGGGCACTCCCAGAAGATGAGTCTCACTATCTCAACCTTACCATAATGAGGGCATTTGTCATTTGTTAATACACTTCTGACAAGTCTGAATTTTGTGGAAATCCTGGGTACAAGACAAACCACATGAAGACACTGAGTTTGTAGAATGTCATGTATGACTTCATATTGCTTAATCTAGTTATCCAAGGGAGTTTTCTATTTTAGGAGTGCCACCTTTTCTTTAGAATGGGAGCAAACCGGATCTTCCTATGCATAATAGCATAAATCTTTTTGCTGTCATAATTGAAAATATCTTTATTACGAGTTCATAGCTAATATCTCTAGACAAGTCTACAGAAAACACCATTCATTTTTATTAAGGCCTCAACTTCAATGAGTGATTAAATCTCTTTGATTATAATTATATCAAATTTCAAAAGTCCCTTCGACAAAGCAATGAACCTATGATCTACCTATTCCTATCTGCTTGAATCCCAAAGATCAGGCCATAGAAGAATTCCCTTCTTCCTCAATATTTTGTCCTAGAAGTGAGGGATGTCATAAATGCATTGTGCTCGAGTCTTCCATGTCCAAATAAGATGGGAAGGAAGATCCCATCCTTCCCTACCCCTAGAATAGTTCCAAGAAAGGAAATAAGAGACCTCCTTCAAAGCCTCCTATAATTTATTTAAGCAAAAAGAACAGTGTAACCTAAAGTGATTTGGAGATCCAATAATATTGTATACAACAAACTGGTCTTTATTTCTTTCAATGTGACTATTGTGAAAGATCCTATATGTAAGAAGGGTTTTCCAAGTGTTATCACATGAAGTTGTCAAGGGTCGTAGGTGGGTGTCAAAAATTCTTGAGTCTATAATTCATTTCCCTGTCTCTCTCCTTTTCACAGGCCATGTCTTGAATTCCCCCCCCCTCCATCTTGTAAATCGTTCTCTGTTTTCCCTTGTTCGTTTGTACGCCCTGGTTTTCCTTAAATATCTTACCTGAGTAGAATCTCGGCCCCAACCACTCTATTTTTCATAAAGGATGAACACTCGTCTCCTTTTTCAGTCACTGGTCTCCCTGTTTTCCCATCCCACAGCCAGTCGCCCAAATCCTTATTCACATAGGCCGCAACCATTGACACAAAGGGAAACATTCAAAACAACCCATTTCGGGCTTAAAAGTAGCAAGCGGTTATAATTTTTCAGCGACGGAGATTCCAGAAAAAGTCCAGATCAGTGGCCCACGGGCGTCCGGAAGTCCAAAGTTGCACAAAGTATAGTGCCAAAGAAAAAGAGTCGAAGTCACAAAACCCTGAAGTAGATCTTGGCCATCCGAATCCAGACTGCCACGCGTCATCAGATGTGTCACTATGAGAGTTTTACTTCAAGAGTTTTGAAACAAGAAACACGTCAATTTCCTGAAGAGCCAAAGCTCGAATTCTCGAAATAAAATCCGAACCATCCAAGCCAAGGGGACACGTGGAGGCACATCCCTCACTTCAGAGGATTTTCCAGGAGGAAAATGAAGTTTGAGTTTTGTTTTTCCCAGAGTCCGAAGACCCGAAGCGATTCTAGCCATCGATCTCAGGGAGCCATGTGTCATCATATATTTAGCTCTGAGTAAAAGAAACAAAATACTGAGGAGGTTTGAGGTTTGAAAAGTCTAAAGCTCGAATCACGAAGCAGGTCTGAGACATCGATTCGAAAAGGGAATATTTGATCCATTGATTTGATGGGGGGAAATTTGAGTCGTTGATCATGAAGCCTCATCCAATATCATTATATTAACAGCCAGAGTCCATTGCGGGAACACAACATGCTTGGGCGATAATTTTCTTGAACGGTCTCGCAATTGAAACTATGGTAAGTCAAAAGTGATACGTGACGAAGGGAGATGGATTGCATGCCCAAAAGTGGTCTAAATCCAAACCACCATTGAGCAGGCCCGTAATCACGTGCTCATATAACATCCTATTCAAGAGAAGCACATGGCTTCCCCCTGAGCATTAAGCTGCGTCGCAATCCCAATATAACGCAGTTGATAAAATAAGAGATGGTGGTTGAAACCTCGTCTCACTCCATAAATGGAAGGCCTGACTATAAGGATTGAACCGTCATCCTGTGGTACCTCTCTAGAAATATT
Organism: Picea engelmannii; assembly: GCA_009831015.1. Classification (NCBI taxonomy): domain Eukaryota; kingdom Viridiplantae; phylum Streptophyta; class Pinopsida; order Pinales; family Pinaceae; genus Picea; species Picea engelmannii. The sequence goes on along the minus strand of ML776875.1, from coordinate 32,276 downwards.
TTTCTATAGACCCATGTCAATCTGAGCTCATGTCTGACAGAGGGATACATGCACAGTTTGATAGAAGACTGCCCCAAGAAAATATTTGAATGTGGTGATCAGATCATAGTCCGGAGAGTCGGGCACTAATCTGAGTATAAGGGAGATCAATTTAGATTTTGTAAAGGGGGGGTAGTTTTGGCCTAGACTAGGGGAAGATTTGAGAGCTGTTATGACTGTATTTTTGTTGTAAGCTTAAGGGCCTGGATTGTAAATTTTTATGTTAATGTAGATTCCTTTAAGTTTTTATATCAGACTGTCTTCATAGTTTTAATTTTTTGTTTATTTTTCTTGTCTCGATGTAATCTCTCTGATTTATGGATTCCTGAGGTGATGGAGGATCTGCTGCCATCATGCCCATCTTTCATGGTTCAACATACGTTTCTTTTTCTCATTCTTGTCTAGATGTAATCTCTCTGATTTATGTATTCCTGAGGCAATGGAGGATCTATTGTCATCATGCCCATCTTTCATGGTTCAATAGACATTTTTGTTTTTCATTCTTGTCTGAATGTAATCTCTGTGATTTATGGATTCCTGAGGCGATGGAGGATTTGTTGTTGTCATGCCCATATTTCATGGTTCAACAGACGTCCTGTGTTTTTCTTCTTGTTTGGATCGTTGTAATCCCCTTGATTTATGGATTCCTAAGGCGGTACAGGATATGCTGTCATCTTGCCCATTTTTTATGGTTTATCATTCAGACACTTTCTACCTTTCTCCTTCCCACCACCACTTAAATCCTTTGTTTGATAGGGAGATTAAATGCCTTCATTGAGAAGACTATGTATGAATCCATAGCCCAATGGATCATCATTGATCTGTAGTGATCTTCATTTTCTTTCCTTTCTTTAAAGTCTCGCTGACTCACCCACTCACACCCTTTTAATCCACAAACATTATGATGTGTATTGGGCTAATCCTCTTACACTCGGAGGGTGACTCTTATTGCTGACATTCATTGCATTGTTGACAAGGACGAATTGAATATTTTCCCTGAGTAGAATGACAACAAACTTCTGATTCTGAAGGTGCATCAGACATCAGAACCTTTGAAGATTGCGCTTGTACCTAGCGACTCCACTGAGGTGACTCCACTGTTGCAATGCAGCTGCCTACAGTTACAACCCCCGGGGAGAACACAACGATCAGATCTGGTCTTTGATGGTGAACAAAGACCAGACACACTGATTCTGCATATCATTCACCTGGAGACTCCATGGTTAAAGGATCGATTGGCGACTCCACTAGTTTAACATGGAAAAAATCATGGCTCGAAGGTTTTCTCCTTTTATTTTCTCTATTGTTCCTAGTTTTCCCAACATTGTTCCTACTCCAAATGAATGGAGTGATTATTTGCCCATATTTAGAGAGCGTAAAGAGGACAACCCTTCTCAGCACCTCCATGAGTTTCATGAACTCATGCAACAGTGGGAGATACATCAGGAAGATGTTCATGTTCTCATTAGCAAGAGATGCTCGTTATTTGTATCACTCCTTACCTCCTGCTAACATTTCCTCCCTGAGATAATTTCATACATATTTCAATAGACAATGTCAAAAGTTCTATTCCTCTGAGTTTATTTGTCATAATTGTTGTGAGGAATATGAGAATAGTGATCAATATATGACTATTTCGAATGAAAGTTGTGAGGTTGATGGACATCCCCCGGAGGAGCTGATGGAGATGATACGATCACTTTCTGAAAGAATAGAGGAATTGAAGGCAAATCGTGTGTGTTGCTCTTAAAGAGATGCAAAGGATATTCCAGTCCTCAAAACAGAGGTTCTTGGCAGCCCTTCCTATGAAGAAGAAGTGATTTTGAATAATGGCCAAGAACAAACAACTTGTGATGAATATCTCGACGAAGATGATGAAGAGAATTTCTCTCCCATGGTTCCTATTTATTACAATTATGAATCTGATCCTTGGGAGATTCATGAAGGAGAAAGGGAGAAGCTAAATGCATAGTTTATGTCATGTTGAGAGACTGTAAACGAGTAGATCTCACCTGGCACTAGTCAACCTATGTATGGAAACTATGAATCATATTCTGAGATGGATATCCAGGATTTCAAAGAACAGAAAGAAGAGTATTATCCTCTATTCAATAAAAAAAAATGTTGTGAGGAAATCAATCGTCCTTGGCCTGCATAAGTAACTGAGCAATAGATTGAATAAAAGAGTTTTCCCATGGGCCTTGTTTATGATGATTATGGATCTAATCCTTGGGAAAACCATGAAGAAGAGGAAGAGCCAAAGGGGCAGTTTATCTGATTTCCAGAGCTTGTCAGTGAGAAACCATCACCCAGGGCCAGTCGGCCTATATCGACTGTTCACTCATCGGTGTTAACCAGGCATACTCATCCCTGTGTGAGCAGCTGTGGAGAAGAACATGATATCTATTACAAACTTTCTGGAGTTTTCCACTCATACTATGAGCCTCTCAGCGAGTACCTGGAGTGGCATTTTCTTCATATCTTGGAGCCACCCAACTTTATCTCAACTTTAGCCTTTGGAGAGAAACTGAAGGATGTAACAGTTCTGTTGTCACGATTGCATTATCTACTATTGATCACTGACATAAGAAATGGTTTTCCAGTTAAGAAACTACTTGAATTTCTATGGTGAAAGTCTGATTTCACCTAGCATTGTGTCAAAATCAATTAGTTTAGGACTGTACATAAATAATCTCCTTGGAGCATGTGTGTTTATTTTTGGTTTTACCTATCGGCCTGTATTCCTCAACAGGGTGTTTTGAGCTAGACTCCATAGCCCAACAACTAAGGCACTGGAACTACACGTTCTTGAAAGCTCACAGGGAGCATGCCATCCCTTGTGGAGCCAAATTTTATCACATGAAGTTGTCAAGGGTCGTAGGTGGGTGTCGAAAATGCTTGATTCTATAATTCCTCGCCCTGTCTCTCTCCTTTTTCACAGGACAGGTCTTGAATTTCCCCCCCCTCCGGCTTGTAAATCGTTCTCTGTTTGCCCTTGTTTGTTTGTGCACCCTTTTCTTCCTTAAATATCTTACCCGAGTGGAATCTCGACCCCAAGCCCCTCTCTTTTTCTCAAAGGATGAAAATTCGTCTCCTTTTTCAGTCACTAGTCTCCTTGTTTCCCAGCCCACAACCAGTCGCCCAAATCCTTATTCACACAGGCCACAACCATGGACACAAAGGGAAACATTCAAAACAACCCATTTTGGGCTTAAAAGCAGTAGGCAGTTTTAATTTTAAAGCGGCGTAGATTTTAGGAATAGTCTATATCAGCAACCCATAGGCATCCAAAAGTCCAAAGTTATGCAAAGTATAGCGCCAAATAAAAAGAGTCGAAGTCCCAAAATCAAGAAGTAGATCTCAGCCATCTGAATCCAGACTTCCACGCGTCATCAGATTTGTCACTCCGAGAGTTTTACTTCAAGAGTTTTGAAATGAGAAATGCGTCAAGTTCCCGAAGAGCCAAAACCTGGATTCCTGAAATAAAATACGAACCATCCAAGCCAAGGGCACACGTGGAGGCAGATCCCTCACTTTGGAGGATTTTCTAGGAGGAAAGTGAAGTTTGAGTTTTATTTTTCCCGTAGTCTGAAGACTCGAAGAGATTCTAGCTGTCGATCTCAAGGGGCCAGCGTCGTCATATATTTATCTTTGGGTAAAAAAGACAGAAGGCAGAGGAGGTTTGAGGTTTGAAAAGTCTGAAGCTTGAATCACGAAGAAGATCTCAGTCGTCGATTTGAAAAGGGAGGATCTGATCCATTGATTTGGAGGGGCTAGATTTGACTCGTTGATTGTGAAGCCTCATCAAAGATCATGATATCGACGACCATAGTCCATTGTGAGAAAGAAACATGCTCGGGCAATAATTTTCTTGAGCGGTCTCGCAATTGAAACCATGATAAGTCAAAAGCGATACGTGGCGAAGGGAGATGGATTGCGAGCCCAAAATAGGTCTAAATCCAAACCATCTTTGAGCCTCCCTGCAATCACATGCTAATAAAACATCCTATCCAAGAGAATCACATGGTCACCCCTTAAGAATTAAGCCACATCACAATTCCGAGAAAAGGTAGTTAATAAAAGAAGAGTTGGTGGTTGAAACCTCGACTCACTCCATAAATGGAAGGCCCGGTCGTGGGGACTGAACTGTCATCCCGTGGTACCCCCGTGGTAAAATTTACCCATAGACCCATGCTAATATGAGCTCGCGTATGGCAGAGGGATACATGCACAGTCTGACAGAAGATTGCCCAAGGAAAAGCTTTTAATGTGGTGATCAGATCATAGTACGAAGAGTCGAGCATTGACCTGAGTACAAAGGAGATCAATTTAGATTTTGTAAATATGGGGTAGTTTTGGCCCAGACCGGGGGAATATTTAAGAGTTGTTATGACTTTATTTTTGTTGTAAGCCTGAGGTGATGGATTGTAAATTGTTATGTTAATGAAGATTCCTTTAATTTGTTATATAAGACCGTCTTCTTAGTTTTCATTTTTTGTTTCTCTTTCTTGTCTGGATGTAATCTCTCTGATTTATGGATTCCTGAGGTGATGGAGGATCTGTTGTCTTCATGTCCATATTTCATGGTTCAACAAATGTTTCTTTTTCTCGTTCCTGTCTAGATGTAATCTCTTTGATTTATGGATTCCTGAGGCGATGGAGGATCTGTTTCCGTCATGACCATATTTCATGGTTTAGCAAATTTTTTTGTTTCTCATTCCATTTTGAATGTAATCTCTCTGCTTTATGGATTCCTAAGGGGATGGAGGATCTGTTGTTGTCATGCCTATATTTCATGGTTCAAAGGACGTCCTATGTTTTCTTCTTGTTGGAATCATTGTAAATCCCCTGATTTATGTATTCCTGAGGAGATAGAGGATCGGTTGTCATCTTGCCCATTTTTTATGGTTTATCATTCAAACACTTTCTTCCTTTCTCCTTCCCACCACCACTTAAATCCTTTCTCTGATAGGGAGATTAAATTCCTTCATTGAGCAGACTGTTTATGACTCCATAGCCCAATGGCCCATCATTGACTTGCAGTGATCTCTGTTGTCTCTCTTTTCCTTAAAAGTCTCTCTGACTCTCCCACTCACATCCTTTTAATCCACAAACATTCTGATGGGTATTGGGATTATCTTCTTATAGTTAGAGTGTGACTCTTGGTGCTAATATTCATGGCGTTGTTGTCGGGGATGAATTGAATATTTTCCCTAGGTAGAACAACAACGAACTTTTAATTATAAAGGTGCCTCAGACATCAAAACCTTTGAATATTGCACTTGCAGCTGGCGACTCCACTGAGGTGACTCCACTGTTACAGTGCTTCTCCCTACAGCTACATCCCTCCAGGAGAACACAATGATTAGATCTGGTCTTTGATGGTGAACAAAGACTAGACACACTCATTTTGCATATCATTCACCTGACGACTCCATGGTTAAAGGATTGATTGGCGACTCCACTAGTTCGACATGGAAAAAATCCTTGCTTGAAGGTTTTCTCCTTTTAATTTCTCTATTGTTCCTACTCCAAATGAATGGAATGATTATTTGCCCATATTTAGAGAGCGTAAAGGGGACAACCCTACTCAACACCTCCATGAATTTCATGAACTCATGTATTAGTGGGAGATACATCATGAAGATGTATTAATGAAATGTTCATGTTCTCATTAGTAGGAGATGCTCGTCAGTGTTGTCACTCCTTACCTCCTTCTATCATTTCCTCCCTAAGAGAATTTCATGCAGCTTTCGATAGACATTGTCGAAAGTTCTATTCCTATGAGTTTATTTGTCATAATTGTTGTGAGAAATATGAGGACAGTGATCAAGATATGACTGTTTTGAATGAAAGATGTGAGGTTGAGGGACATCCCTCGGAAGAGATGATGGAGATAATACGATCAATTTATACAACAATAAAGGAATTGAAGGAAAATCATGCTTGCTCCTCTTATGGAGATGCATAGGATATTTCGATCCTCGAAACAAAGGTTCTTGGCAGCCCTTCTTATGATGAAGAAGTGATTTCAGATACTGGCCAAGAACAAAAAAATTTCGATGAATATCCTGATGAAGATGATGAAGAGCATTTCTTGCCCATGGTTTCTGTTTATTATGATTGTGAATCTGATCCTTGGAAGAGCCATGAAGAAGAAAGGGAGAAGCTAAATGCACAGTTTATCTCCTGTTCAGAGACTGTAAATGAGAAGATATCACCTGGCACCAACCAGCCTTTGTATGATAGATATGAATCAGATTCTGAGCTGGATATGCAGGTTTTCCAAGAACATATAGTTGATTCTTATCCTCTATACAATAATTAAAAATATTGTGAGGAAATTATCCATCCTTTGCCTGCAGAAGTCACTGAGCAACAGATTGAAGAAAATATTTTTCCCACGGGCCTTGATTATGATGATTATGGATATGATCCTTGGGAAAGCCATGAAGAATAGGAAGATCTAGAGGGGAAGTTTATCTCCTGTCTAGAGCCTGTCAGTGAGAAACCATCACCCAGGGCTAGTCAGCCTGCATCAAGTGTTCACCAACCCATGCTTACCAGAGATATTCAACCCCATGTGAGCAGTTGTGGAGCATAATGAGTTGTTTGTTACAAATTTCTTGAGTTTTCCACTCATTCTATGAGCCTGTCAGCGAATACTTGGAGTGGCATTTCCTTCATATCTTGGATCCACCCAACTTTATCTCAACTTCAGCCTTTGGATAGAAGTTTAAGGATGTAATTTTTATTCTGTCACAGTTGCATTATTTGCTATTGATCACTGATAGAATAAATGGTCTTCCAGTTAGGAAACTACTTGAATGGCTATGGTGGAAGTTTGGTTTCACCTAGCACTATGTAACAATCAATTAGTTTAGGACTGTACATAAATAATATCCTTGGAGCATGTGTGTTTATTTCCGTTTTTACTTATCGGCATGTATTCCTCAGTAGGTTGTTTTGAGCTAGACTCCATAGCCCAACAACTAAGGCACTGAAACTACATGTTCTTGACAACTCATAGAGAGCATGCCATCCCCTATGGAGCCAAATGTTATCACATAAAGTTTTCAAGGGCTGTAGGTGGGTGTCGAAAATGATTGAGTATAGAATTCCTTTCCTTGTCTCTCTCCTTTTTGAGGCCAGGTCTTGAAGTTCAGGAACAATTCAGATCAACGGCCCATGAGCGTCCGAAATTCCAAAGTTGTGCAAATTATAGCGCCAAAGTCTCGAAATACCAAAGTAGATCTCGACCATCCAAATCTAGACGTCCACGCATCATCAGATCTGTCACTCCGGGAGTTTTACTTCAGAATTTTTGAAATGAGACATGCGCCAATTTCTTGAAGAGCCGAAGCCCAAATTCCCAAAATAAAATCTGAACCATCCAAGCCAAGGGGACATGTGGAGGTAGATCCCTCACTTCGGAGGATTTGCTAGAAGGAAAATGAAGTTTGAGTTTTGTTTTTCTCGCAGTATGGAGACCCAAAGAGATTCTAGCCATCGATGTCAGGGGGCCACGCATTGTCATATCTTTAGATCCAGGTAAAAGTGGTAGAAGGCAAAGGAGGTTTGAGGTTTGAAAAGTTTGAATCTCGAATCGCGAAGTAGGTCTCAACCGTCGATTTGAAAAGGGAAGATATGATCCATTGATTTGGAGGGGGTATATTTGAGTCATTGATTGTGAAGCCTCATCCAAGATCATTATATCGATGACCACAATCCATTGCAGGAATGCAACATGCTTAGGCTATAATTTTCTTGAGTGGTCCCTCAATTGAAACCATGGTAAGTCAAAAGAGATACGTGGTGAAGGGAGATGGATTGTGGGCCCAAAAGAGGTCTAAATACAAACCACCTTTGAGTGGCCCCATAATCATGTGCTCATATAACATCATATCCAAGAGAAGCACGTGGCCACCCCCTGAGCATTAAGTCGCGTCTCAATCTCGATAAAATACAGTTAATAAAAGAAGAGTTGGTGGTTGAAACCTTGGCTCACTCCATAAATTAAAGGCTTCACCGTGGGGACTAAACCGTCAACCCGTGGTACCCTTGTGGATAGATTTTCCTACATACCCATGTCGATCTGAGCTCATGTCTAACAGAGGAATACATGCAGATTATGACAGAATAATGCCCCAAGAAAAGCTTTGAATGTGGTGATCAGATCACACTCTGGAGAGTCGGGCACTGATCTGAGCATAAAGGAGATCAATTTAGATTTTGTAAAGGGGGGGTAGTTTTGGCCGAGACCGGGGGAAGATTTGAGAGTTGTTATGACTATATTTTTGTTGTAAGACTGAGGGCCTAGATTGTAAATTGTTATGTTAATGAATATTCCTTTAAGTTGTTATATCATACCGTCTTGTTAGTTTTGAATTTCTATTTCTCTTCCTTGTCTAGATGTGATCTCTCTGATTTATGGATACCTGAGGTGATGGAGGATCTATTGCGGTCATGCCCATCCTTCATGGTTCAACACACGTTTCTATTTTTCATTCCCGTCTAGATGTAATCTCTCTGATTTATGGATTCCTAATGCTATGGAGGATATGTTTCCATCATGCCCATATTTCATGGTTCAACAAACATTTATGTTTCTCATTCTTGTCTCAATGTAATCTCTTTGATTTATGGATTCCTGAGATGATGGCAGATCTGTTGTCGTCATGCCCATATTTCATGGTTCAATAGACATCCTCTGTTTTTCTTCTTGTCTGAATCATTGTAAACCCCTTGATTTCTAGATTCCTGAGGCAATAGAGGATCTGTTGTCATCTTGGCCATTTTTTATGGTTTATCATTCAGACACTTTCTAGCTTTCTCCTTCCCACCACCACTTAAATCCATTGTTTGATAGGGATCTTAAATGCCTTCATTGAGCAGATTGCTTATGACTCCATAGCCCAATGGCCCATCACTGATCTACAGTGATATCCGTTGTCTTTCCTTTCCTTAAAGTCTTTCTGTCTCACACACTCACACCATTTTAATCCACAAACATTTTTATGGGTACTGGGCTTATCCTCTTGTAGTCAGAGGGTGACTCTTAGTGCTAACACCAAGTATATTCCCCTTCAAGACAATACATGAGCCCCTAGGCTGAAATAATCTTCCCCTAAGTGTAGATGATGATGAGTCCAAGACCACAATCCTATTTTGGCATAGTGCATAGATGCCAAGGTGCCATTAGCAGGCCCCCCTCATTTCCATAGTCTATAAAAATTGTCGCATCCAGCATTATAAATTGACATTTAGTTAGAAACCAACATGATGAGTAACAAACATGTCCAACTTGTAGGATCTTGGAGATAATTTTTAGTTTACTAGCAAGTGGGAAATCTTCAGCTTCTCAAGGAACCTCACTCTTCCTCTTATAAAGGTCTTTTTTGTATTCATAAAATGGTATTTCTATTGGCCATACACATGGAATCAAGTGGAAGACCATGTTACCCCTTGGTTTTACATTAGGGTAGCCATATTTTTTCCCCAAATTGTCTTAGCATATGAGTTGATATTGTGCACATTTTGAGCCCAGTATTCCATGATAAATGATTCCTTCACGAGGATCCTTTTGATGTATTATGACGAGACAAAAATTGTGGCAATGTATCCTATGTATTTTCACTAGACCATGGACCCTGATTTTTCAATGAAAAAAATGACATGATGATGAAGATTCTTGGAATGATCAAAACAAAAATGATTCCCATCATCAGTTATATAGACTACATAATTAACATTATTTTAATGGGAGCATGCTAAAGTTTCTCAGTGCAATAAGATTTCTGAGTTGCACCGACATTTTTGTCTGAAAGATATTCATGCTCCTCTAATTTGCAATAGTGATTGTAGAGGAAAATGTCATTTGATTCTTCCTCGGTGCAGGGATCAAAAAATCTAATATATTTCCAATAAGTCTCATGAATCATCTCATCCTTGGGCACATCTAGGTCGGGATCATATTTCCCAGACTTGTGCCTAGAGCCATCGCAGATTTTGTTGGTGCACTTTTGACGGCATGCGACCAAAAGAATGTATCTCTGTGTTGTTCCTTACAATGCATATTTCACATTTCTGCTAGCCCTGTTTCTCCCCACACATATTTTAGGTCATCAATATCAATTTCCTCTGTTTCTGAAATAAATTTAGTGTTTCTCATATTACCATGCACTGTGTTATGCAAACTAGGGTGATCAATCAAAAGTTGGAAAAAATAGCCACATGAATGACAATTTGTCTCACAATAATGTATAACATCCTCCTTAGTTGTATGAACATGGGGTCCCTCATGGCTCCTCTTAAAGACTGGTACAGGGACACAATAATCCTTTCGTAGATTGTTTGACTCTGATACATGCTCATAGTTGAAATACCATCTTCTCCCTTGGAGCTGTCTTTTTTGGCAAACTAATTCGGTAAAAATCTCACATATTCCAGGCACCTTGCATTTTTCAAGGAACACATGCTCATTTCTACATACATGCTCCCTTGTGATCACATTTCCTCATACATCCCTTTATGAGTCATGGGGTGTGAAAATATATTTTAGAGAAATCATGACTATCATGATCCCTAAACTCAATTGAGACAACGCACTGAATTTTGAAACTGGAAAGGGAGCACTTTTTTCTTGCACATATGTTGAGGAGAATTGCACTTGTGTGGACCCTCATTCCCAAGCTTAATATAACAAGACTTATTAAAGTTGGATGACTTATTAAACAAGTCACAAACTTCCCCACAGGTGTGGTTTCTTATTTTACAATCATGGGGACCTTCATGCCCTGCCAAATATTTGCATTCCTTAACTGAATTCTCTGCTTCCTCCATGGTGCAGAAGGTACATTTTTCCAAACATATGGCTACACATGAAATAATGAGAGGATACATGGCCTTTTTAATTCATACATATCCAAAATCATTTACATCATTTACATCCACAAACATACAACTTTTTCTTCATTTCTGCAATACCTGCAACAACCTCTAACTATAATTTTTCTCCCTTATCAAAACTGGAAAAATACACTATGTCTGATATCAACCGCTATTTAACTCACTTTCACCTTTGATCTACCAAGGAATCCAAAAATATTTCGAAAACAGAGTGCCACCATTCACTATCATTTCCTTTTCTTGGCACAACACTTTCTAATCTTGACGTGAGCTCAGATAAAATGCTTCCAACATTTGTTGTTGTTTCTTGTGAACGTGTCAATTCTAAACCAACATCGGGGAAATAATCTGATGTGAACTCCCCAATAGAAACTGGAAAATATGAAACTTCTTGTTGCTTATCCAAATTAACTAGATTTTGGATTTCCCATGTAGCAGAAAGGCATCCTCTATCTATATCATACTTTATATTTCTCCTTAATATGTCCACCATAAGGGCTACATGTTTAATATCTACATAAGTCCAGTCTTTAGCTGCAATTTGAGCAGTCACTAACTTCACTTAATTCAAGAAAGCGATGTTGTTGTCATATCATGAATTCATCTCTTCTACTGTACTTGTGATTTCCCTTAAGCCTTCCCCGTAGTCAGGTTGATTGTATAGAGGCATTGCGGTGCTTTCAACCTTTCCACCATACATTTTTGAGACAAATTTTTCATGAGTTTTGGAACATATTATGGAATATTTTTCTTTGAATTCATTATTCAAATCATCCACATTCAAAGTACCCATTTCCTTGATGGAAATACAAAAAATTCCCTTGAAGAGCTTTTTATCCGTGTCCTGCTTAACAAGGCTGATCCCATTTTGGAAGTGGTCAACGACTCCTTTTGTCTCTTTTTCCAAATGAAATTCCTTCTTGCTGAAGATTTTTAAATTGCTTATGGTTTTATTAATAACATATAATAACATTTGTATACCGTGTTTAACAACTTGATTTATTGTTGTTGGTATTGTTCACTTTTATTTGGCATAATTTCATGAGTTTGGGTCACTAGTTTTCATGGCTGCGTTCTGTCCAATATACACACATAACACATATAATTGATGTGCTCTCAATAATGACATTTTTGAAATATCTTAAGTGTTATGAATGAGAGGAATATGCCATTTATATTTGATGTCCTAAACTTCCATTTATAATTGCAAGGTGTTGATTTCTTATGGTGGATGTGGTATACATGTGTTTAAGAAACTAAATCCTTAACCTTGTTGTACATTGTTGAAACAGATCTTAATTTTTTATCCTTAAGGCCTAGATTTTTTCTTTTTTGGGTTTCGGCTTTTCATAAAACAAGAGTTTCGTATCATTTCTAAATACACGATACCTTTTTCTTAATTTTTTCAAATTTTTCGGATAATGAACGAGAAAAAGGTTTACAAAAAAATATAAGACTTCCGACACTTTTTATTTGAAAATGATTTAAAACGTGTTAAAATTTAAATTAACTATTTTTTAAATTAAACTTAAAAGAATTTTCGGGATTCGGGGTTTCCTACAAACAAATTTTTAATGCAAATCAAATCGTGAAATCCCGATCCCCGATTTCCCGAAATGTTGGAATCTTAATTTAAACACGAATTAATTTAGTCTCTTATGAGAAAGGTTATGTCGCAATTTCGGGATTTGCGGTTCAGTGAGAGAACGTCTCATGTCATCATGTTTCTCGAAATCCTGAATTACGAAAACCTGATCCACATGTCACGTTAAATTAAACTAATTTTGTTTTGGCCTTAATCATGATTATTTAGTTAATTAAGATAAGTTAAGTCTTGTTTAAAGAAAAAACAAGCCATTGCGATTTCGCGATTTTGGAGATCGAATTTTATTGATAACATACTTCTCAACAAAACGATTTTTGAAATCCCGAAAACATCTAATATGAATTAATTAATGTGCTAAAAGCGTTTAAATCTTAAATAAAACATCGCGATTTCGCGGTTTCGCATTTTCATAAATCGTTTTTCATCAATGACATATATCTCGACATCAGGATTTCCGAAACCCCGAAACATGAAGTTTTCAGCTTTAAACTATGATTAACATTAATTAACCTTTTCTCAAAAACAAGATTAATGGTAATCATTCGTAGGTGTTCATTCATGTTTCGCTTACCAATTAAGTAGGTTTCTTGTTTTCTTCAAAACCCAAAGGTGCCTAAATACAGACATTAAAAGCGTATCTCGGTAAAATATCTTCCGCATTAAGAGCTTTAAATTCGTGACAGTTGTGCAAATCTTGTCGGTTTTTTTTAAATGTATTCAAAATCAAGATTCGAATGTCTGTGTTTTCATTTTAAGCTGAGCTCGTTCATGCATTTTCTGTGACAGGTTTTCAATTAAACGCAGAAGTCATGGCACCCAAAAAGGCACCAAAGAAGAATGAAGACGCACATGCTATAGATTCTATTAAATCTTGGACTCAAATCTCCGAGTTACTAGAATACGAGTTTGAGAATGCTCATCCTGATTCTGAAAATCATTTCCGGGACATAGCTGAGTCAGAGCTTCATAAGATCGCCGTCTTCCCGAGACTTGTGGCATACACTGATATGATTAGCTGGGCTCTAGATAAGGTCGATATCCCAAAAAGGAGTACATTAAACGAGCAAGGAGCTATCGTCGGCTCATTCAGACTAGAGCACATTCAAGTAATGTATAAACTCTCGCCAAATCCTAAACATACTTTTAATGATGAATTTTTAGCAGAGTTTCAGAGTAAAGAATGTATTGAGGCAAACCAGACATATCCTGATATGATTAGAGGATGGGCGAGGTCTCAAGCAAAGTTTAGGGTTGATTCTCATGGGATTTATGCTACAACCTCCTTAAATGAATACATGGTTTATGTAGCCATTATGTTATGTAAACTTTTCGGGAGAAAAGATCCCTGTCATTTTCATGCAGACTGGGTGCCCTTTTTAGAGGAAGCTTCAGAAGGAAATGGTTTTAACTGGCATAAAAAATTTTCGGATAACCTAACACAAGAAATTTTAAACTACAAAGCAGCCAAATCAAAGGGACAACCAACAACTTTTTATATGTCTGCATACATTATGGATGCAATCTATTTTATGACTCCCTTTCCATTAATGAATTGGAGTAGGAGCATTTATTGTCCAGAACCCATTCATAAATATCACTTGGCCCTTTGGTAAGAAAATGCTAAAGATGCATTTTACGAGGTTTGTCATCTTATTATTATTCCTATGCACAGAATGTTTTTTGGATGAGAACCCCCTCGCATTTTTGATGCAATCACAGAAAGTCTTAAAGCAGTTGTCGACTGGTTTATTGAGGAAATTTTTTCCTACATTAGGGTTTATGGCTATTCCATTCCCCCTCATGCACTCCCTAAATTCCTACCAGACATATTGGTGTGCAGGGAGGTAGCTTATCAGATAGTAAAGGGCGGTGTTGGTTTAGAATTAAAAGCAACTCAAAAGAAATCATGGCCATCTTTCCCTGTTCATATTGGGAAATTTTCTTTATCAAATTTAGGCCATTCTAAGGTAGAGGCTGATTCATTAGAAGAAGTGAAATTAGTAGATATTGAGCACAAAAAATATGACCCTACCAAGTAATAAGTAGGCATTTCCTACATTGTAATCTAAAGGCGTATGAACATGAAGTATCTATTTATGATGATATATTTAAAGATGTTAAATCCTATGAAGAAGTACTAAACAGAGTCCAGGCCTTTCCACCTAACTCACAGACTGGATTCAAATATTTTCAGAGCCATAGGCGAAGTTGCCTGCCTAAGAGTTTGCAGGGTGAAGTTTTGACCCCACTGCCAGAACAGGAAGGGCCCCCTCCAGGGTTTGAAACTAATACACAGGATAAATAAAATACCAAAGGTATCTTAAAGAATACTGAGATACCTTCCCAAGACACAGAGGGTTCTCAAACAAAAGAATCGGGAATAGAGAAGAGAAAAGAGCTGGAAACAATTCCAGAAATCATGAAAAATATTCCAGAAAAGATAGGAGGAACAACATCAACAGAGCTCGGTAGTCCTATCACCTCTTTAACTCCATTGCAGACAACTTTTGGAACCCCCCATGAAGGAGATTTATATTTCAGTGATCTAGAGTTGATTTCAAGAGATGAAATCCCCCCATCAGATTAATTTTTCAGTAAAAAGTGAAGAGAAGTCTTGAAACGGGAAATTCATCCAAGAGGCGAAGTGATGATTAAAAAGCATAAGGTTATTATAGATGGAAAGAAACTCAAAGATGGAGAATTTTCTACAGAGTTAGCAGGTACAATGGGTTCTATAGCATCAAAAAATATGTATTATGTTGGCAATTTAACAACTATGCTCGAACATAAGGACCAAACACTAATTCAGTTGCAAGACAAATTAAAAGAAAATGAGAGAAATATTAGTTGGCGAATACAAAAGGGTCTAGAGCAAGATAGACTAAAGGATATGCAAGAAATCCAGAAACTGAATAAAGACTTGGAGGAAGCAAAACACATAATACAGGTCACACATGAATAGGTCTGAAAGCTGGGAGAAGAAAACAAACATTTACAAGATAAAATTATTTATATTACTAATCAGGTAGTAGAACTTGAAAATTTCAGGACACAAGCATTGGAGATATATTTGAGAATAGAGGAAGAACAACAGAAAGTGTTCTTGAATATGGAAGTAGTCCACAATTATTTTCAAGAAACAAATAAGTCTTTGGATAATTTTTTCCAGAAGGAAAGGGAGGTGGAAGCAGCTAGAATGACTTTTCAAAAGGCAGTGGCTTTCTCATCAAAAGAAGAAGTTGGAAAGATTAAGAAATTATCTATTTCTGAACAGGTTAAAGGGGACATAATATTAAAAGTGTGGGAAGAAAACCTAGCCGAATATAAAAGAATAAAAAGAGAGGTCAATGATGATTGCTAGGGAATTTTCGATCTCTTAGAAAGAGCTTCATTGAATATTGGAACAGATGATTGTTCCGGATTATTAGGTGAGATTAATATTTCCAAGCACAAGATAAGGTTCAAAGAAGAGCTGGACGAAATGAAAATAGAGATTTCAAAAATTAAATTAATCAATATTACAGAGATCAAAAAATGGATGGTGATGCCAAATCTAAAGTTGAAAACTATTAAATTCACAGAAAAGATGATAGAAAATCATTTGCCCGAATTGCAGAAAAGATTTTTCTTATTTGAACCAAATGAGATACAGATGCTCCCAGGACTTTTGTGAAATTTTTGGGGAAATGTGTTCAGTGTATTGAAGCGGACAAAGGAAGTTCGTCAATGCAAGATTAAAATCTTTTTTAAATGTTTTTATCATTAGAAATTAGAAAGAAATTGTAAACGGTTGACATTGTTTTTTATATGTAACCGTAATATTAGGAAGTTGGCTAGTCACCAATGAGAAAATTTTGATGAAAATGTATAAATGTAGTTTCTAAAGACTGAGAAAGGGCTTCAGGATTTTTGGAGAGAGCCGATTGTAATAACAGTTTTCAAATACATCATAATATAGATCACAAACGAGAT
>ML776874.1:1098045-1109903 GCA_009831015.1 Picea engelmannii | reverse complement strand
AAGTGTACAAGAGAATAAATAAGATAGTCTTTCACTATCCCCTCCACTTCAAATAATCCAAATAGTACTGGAGTAACCATATGTCACAAAGCCCATCTCTTCTACTTGAATATTACTGCTTAAGATAAAGAAGGTAAAGTATAATGAGAGAGACAAGTTAGCTCTAACTCTCTTAACACAAGAATGTTTTCAATATGAATTTTGAAAAGACTTCTCCTTTCTTATTTAATGAAAGTGAGGGAGGACAACAAACATAACATGAAAAATAAACTTATGTAAGTGGTAATCATGATCAAAAGAAGGACATGTCCCATTGCACGTTGTCTCTATCCATTGATGAATAGAGCTGTTATAAAATCTGCAAGGTGAAAATTGCAGCCAACCATAAAAAGTTATCAACAAAAGTCTTCAAAAATCCCCCAGCCCTTGCATTTCAATGATTACCCTTTGAGACACCTCATAACAGATCTTGATCAAACTCTTGAGAGGAAAGGCCCATTCTAGAGAAGGCTTTGAGTGATGTCTCTATTAAAAATAAATTAAAATTGAGATGCATATGGACAGACCAACTTGGTGACTTTGCCCTTGAAGTCTCTAGACAAACCTATTTCAAACAGAAATAGTCAGAGGTATTGTAGTCATATGTCATAAAATAATTAGGTCTACTACAGGCTGTAAAGATTGTTGCGCCCGAAACATGGGTCTTAATTGAATATTTTTCCAACCATCTTTACTAATTGAACTCCCTGATCCAACAATATTCATATCCCCATTTGTAGTTGTAGTTGTAACCATGCAACTTGAAAATTAACAATTTGGGATTTCTTGAACCATGTCCCATTGCATTGAGCCATAACATGAATACAGACTCAGGATCAATGTCAAACAAAAACCTTTCCTTGATCAGTAACAATGCTAGGAAGTAACAAAGGTCCGATTCTATAAATCATCCTGAGAATAGAATGATCAGACATAAAACAAGAAGATGAGAACAAATTAACTATGGCACGCTTCTAACATAAATAGGGACTAAAAGAATATTTAAAAAATAATGATAGGAATATAATGATAAGCTAACATATCACTGCCCATGGAAGTAAAATCCAAATCAAAACTGAAATTAGGTGCCCTTAAGAGGGTCATCATACAAGTACTCTCTCTTTGCTCCAAAAAGAGACAAGAAGTCAAGGAGAGAAGAGCATCTTGTGATTTGGTTTCAATGACTGCTGATCTGCAAATCCTAAGAAGTGAATCTACGCAGACTCTAGTTTGCAGCTCTTGAGCTCTAAACACGCCCTAAGCTCTGATACCATGCTAGAAATAGGGAAAATAGAAAAACAATGTACTTTTAAATTTTTTCTATCAACTAGATCAGTATAGAAGATAAACAAATTTAAAACAAATGATATTTCTGAGTACAAAATAAACTAGCTTACCTCCAAAATCAAATGAGAGGTGTACCTGTCACATGTAGATGTATGCCTATGTAAGTATGCTCAAATGAAGTTTAGGTTTATAGAATAAACCTCTAGGGTTTGATCTCTGTCAAAAGAACTGTGGGACAATTTTTCCATGGATAGTAAAACCCCAATGGAAACAACAATAAACCAAAGTCATAAAAGCAAATAACCTCAATGGAAAACCTCAGATAAACAGTGATAGCACAACAAGGAAATCGAATTCACAAGAAAACCCTCAGATCTGGAATACAAGTGTCAAACCCTCCATTAAGCAAACACAAACTCAGATCTGGAGATACAAGAGGCTCCATAAGCAAACAATCTCAGATCTGGAAGTACAAGTGGCTCCATAAGCAAGCAAACTCATATCTGAAAATATAAATGGCTACAAACTCAGATCTGAAAATATAAGTGGCTACAAACTCAGATCTGAAAACAAGTGGCTCCATAACTCAGATCTAGTGGCTACAAAATCAGATCTGAAAACAAGTGTCAAAACCCTCCATAGATAGGACAAGAAACTCAGATCTGAAACTCAAAAGTCAAACCCTTCATAGATAGGACAACAAACTCAGATCTGAAACTCAAAAGTCAAACCCTTCATAGATAGGACAGCAAACTCAGATCTGAAACTCAAAAGTCAAACCCTCCATAGATCTGGACAACAAACTTGGATCTGAGAAAAATGGACAGCAAGTTTTCTAACCCTCCATAAGAACCTCAATTTAAACACGCGACATTAGGAGGAGAGTTTGTGGCTGCTAAAACAGACCTGACAGTCAAAGAAAGGGAGTTGTGGCTCTCATACCCAACTGTATCTCTAATGGGTAGGTCTGACAACCAAGGAGATGGCTCCTCTGCACAGTAGACAAGTCCGACAACTGAGGAAGGAGGGGCCACATGCACCCTATACTCCAACGGGTACTAAGGAGGAGCTTCCAACCAACACAAAACTCAGAACTGAAACTGATAAACAAAAAGAGGTCGCACCAAAAGAGGGAGAAGTGTCACTGAGGTAGCCGCAACAAGAAGGGAGATGAGAGAGTGAGTGTGTGTTACAAAATACAAAGGGTATGATCTAATTTATAGTTAGGGAGAGAGGTTAGGGTAATTAGAATTATATTTAATTGTTGACATTTAATTAATATAAATATTAATTAATTTGTCAATTAATATTTAATTAAAACCCTAATTACATAAATAAAAACCCCATCACATAAAACAAGAGTGAAAGCAAAACAAGAAGGGGTTACCTTTTAAGACAAAGTCAAGGGGAGTTACATAATGACAAAACATGTCCACATGACTCTCATAGTGACCTATAAACTTTATCATCACTGCATAAGAAGTTACATCAACAATGTGATCAGGTCCCTCTTCATAGACACTCCTAGATACATCCCAGGAGAGAGAAAGAGGATCACACATCAACACATCTTGGTATTACACCAAGATCTACCTGGTCAAGAACCAGGTTGCCCCATAATACATCTAGGGTCTTATCCACCAAGGTACAAGACCACAGATCAACCCATGCATTAAGAAAGGGTTCCCTAGAACATGTCCAAGGGCCCTAGACACATCTACGGACTTACTGCTTGGTCCAAGACCAAGAACCCCAGTCATCTACTGGGGGCCCTCACAAGGGTCTTTCTTCTTGGTTCTAGATCAAGAACCCCAATCATCTGCTGGGGGCCCACACAAGGGTCTTTCTGCATGGTTCTAGACCAAGAACCCCAGTCATCTGCTGGGGGGCCACACAAGGGTCTTTCTGCTTGGTTCTAGACCAAGAACCCCAGTCATATACCGGGGGCCCTCACAAGGATCTTTTTCCATGGCTCTCACTGCTTGGTCTCATACCAAGAAACCCCAGGATTGTGTTGGGGGCCCTAGTCTACAACTAGGGTGTTTTCCATCCTCCAGAGAATGGCTCTTGCAGCTGCATTAAATTCAACAAAACCCAATGCCCAGACCAGTGTATGGGATGGATGAGAGGGAAAAAGATGAAAAGTGGTAAGTATGGTGGGAACGAATGATGACCTTTCATGAACCCCCCCCCCCCTTAGTGGCAACTCAAACCCTATGGGAACCAGCTTACTAGGGCATCCTGTCATTCCCACCAGGTGTGGACAAATGGAAAGGCATAAGGTCTAAGCACACGTTAGAAGTAAAAATAATTAAATGCACATATTCCTATGTTTTGAGAATCAGAGTGACACATACCATGATACCCGAACTCATTACCTCATGGAGCAAGACCCACTGTTGTTGAAGGACCAGGCTAATGGGATGGATGTTGTTGTTGCTGACAAGGTGGAGGCGCCGAAGAAGAGGAAGGATGGGCCCTCCAAGGCAAGGCTCAAGTCAATATGGCTCTCGATACTCCATGTCTAGGAGCTGTGGGCCTCGAGACATAATCTCCTTAGTTATCCCTAGGCTAGGGGATAACAATTCCCACCATGATTTTTTTGAAAATGAGATTAAAACAAAGGCCAATTTCTATTAAAAAAAAAACACATTCCTTATCAGAGGCTCCATGTAAGTTATTTTTATATGGTGACCAAATTTGGTGGTAGTTTGTCTTATAATTATGATTTTCATGTTTAAGATGTTAAAGTTTACTTTTCAAAAGGCCATTTTATCTTACGATTTACTTTTCTCTTATACATTTTTGGAACATCCTTCAACTTCAATTGGCAAAACCTTGCTCCTTATTGTTTCCTTCGGTTTTACTTGGCTACTCCAATAGTTCTTCAATTCCCATAGCCCATGGGTCATCTGGTAGCCATGCTAAAAAAACATTAAAAATTGGATTCATGAAGATTCTCATGTAGAATACTTGAAGTAAACAATAAACAAAACTGTAGCATTTAGTGTCATTAAATAACCATTATGTTTACTTTATTATTTGTAAGTTGTGATAAATATTGCTAGTTTAAGACTACATATGTAAAACAACATTTCTCCAATGGTGTAGTCTAAATGTTCTACGTTTTTTACTTTTTCTGGTGACTATCACCAGAATTTGGCAACATGATTGTTGGTGAAATCTCTTTTACAATGCTCAAATCGTGTTTTTGAATGCATAAATTGATTCAACGCCCTCAAAAACCTCAAGGTACATGTTATATGTAATCTCAGCTACTGAAATTTGCAATTCCAACTATTTTTCTAAATTCCTGACTGGATTTTGGACGAAACCCATCGGAAAAAATGCCTGAAAAGGAATAAAAACGTAGAATGTTTAGATTACATGTTTCTCCAACTCTATGTATTTGATGTTAAATTAGAATTCTTACCATTAACTTTCTTTCAATTTCGTGTACAAATATTCACCGTGAGATCATAGTATCATTATACGAAACTTATCACAAACTCTTTAAAATTTAAGCTAACACATTCCACAATGATGTTAAATTAGAATGATTACCATTATATGAAACCTATCACAAACTATTAATATTTAAGCTACACATTCCACAATGGTCGATCCTACAACGTTTTCAACGTTTTTTTGTAAATGACATTAAAATAAAGGCTAATTTCCAAATAAACTAATTCCACACAAGAGGCTCCATGTAAGACAATTTTGTTTTTAGCAAATCCTCTCTAAGTATTAGTATTAGGCCATTTTGTCATGCAATTTACTTATCTGAATATGGAAATGTAAATGGCTAAAGATTACTATTTGAGAAAATTTCAACCATTAATATATGTTTGACATAACAAGGAACACTGAATCTCTTGTACATTTCTTTCAATTATACTTTCAAATAAATAGTTTAGAACGGGATATAGATAGAAATCATTATCTATGGAAACAACATATATTCACATTCAATTATGTGTCATTAGACCTATAGTGGGGAGGGTAGCCTAATATACCTCTTCAAATGCCCTTTTGGCATATTTTTGCCTTCTTGGCCAGTTCCATTAACCTATCTAAATCTCGCTGCATGTATAACTTTTCCAGCTTGAGAGTTTTCCCTGCAAGAAAGGAACTCGTGGAATCATCAGTAAGGAGGGAAAGACAAAGAATGCTACTTACAAGCAGCAAAATTGTATTGAGGTTCCCCTATTTTTTCATCTATTTGTCAATGATGTAGGGTTCAGATTCCCATCCCCAGTCAAACTCTTGCCTCTTCTATTTGTATATTGCCAATGATGGAATTTATTGACTATTTGTTGCTTATTTGCAGCAGCTTCAGCTTTCGCTAACCGTTCCTCTGTTTGGAGCAAATGGAAATCTTATTAAGATTAACATGTGTGTCCCATAACAAAATACTTATAAATGAAAAAGACGATACAATTAAAATGAATAAATGAAATAAAACATGAAGAACAAAAACTCATAAGAATATTAACCCTGGTTTTCATGTTCATATTCCAAGCCTTGATATTGTATTTTGAAATTCTGTAATTTTTTCCCTCAACTGCACTTGAGAAGGAAGGTGGCAAGATAGAACAAAAGTATACATTGGTCCTCTATAATCTTTACAAAACCCCTACAAACCATCTTGCACTGAACCGACAAACAAACGGAATCAATTGTAACTAAAGTGATCAAATCTAAGCCTAATAAAGCAATTAACAACCATTATACCTCATTTAATGACATGCCCTCTATTGAAGACTTCTTCCTGCCTGTTACGTGAACATAGGCATTTGCATAAGGAAGAGCATATCCAACCCGTGAATTGAATACAACAAATTTCTCTGTTTGGAATCATTGACCAATAACATCTCCAAATTCCTTTTAAAAAATATTTGCATTTGATTCCTGTTCTTCACATAAATTTTGAAAAGGAGGTGACAAATCCATGTCTCTCCCTAGTGGAATTATGTCACTTAAATCCTAAAGGTCCTTTTGATGGCTGATCAAACTCCTGCAGCAGCTTAGTAAGCTAATTAAAGAGCCAAATGCTAATATTGAAAGCATTACAAATCATTACATCTCTATATCCTAACAGATAAGATAAATGTATTAATGTTCGACAAATGACCACTGAAGTAGGTCAATGGGACTGTTAGTTAATGTCTATAAAATGTGGGAGAGATAAAGTGGATCCTAGATAAAAAGCAAGAAGCAAGAAGTAAAATAGAATAGAAGTCTAATCTAAAACCTAGAGAGCCGACTCCAAAAATGGAGAGGCGGTCCAGGATAGAGATGGACAAGTTGAGTAGATCCATAATCTATGGCGCCAATGGTACGAGGTTACACTGGTCCACTGGAACCATATCTCCTAACATCGGAGGCCAAATGAAGAAAACTCAAAATATATGTTTATCTGAAAAAAGAAACATGAGAGGAGCTAGAATGAGTGTTGTGTTGTTGTCTGGAAGGAAGACCCTCTCACTGTGGTCTAGAAGATCTCATCTGGGGATTGGTCTGTTTGCTAATGTGAGGTCTTCTCTGATCTGGTGACGCCGTTGGGATCTCATGGAGGTAGAGATGCCTCATGTCCTCATTGATCTGAGATCATCTATATCCAACTTCCACTTGGTGCCCCTGGTCGGGAGCATCGTAAAAAAGGTAATATGTTGGGTTGGAACTGGTCCAGGATGTGAATGTGACTAGAGGATAGAAGAGCAGAGATGGAGGGCCTCCTGCATGTATAAGGCCAAGCATCATTGGTGTATTCCTCAGTGGATTCCATGAGGAATACACCAGTGGTTGATTTCGGTGTTGAGAGACACACACTAGTCACCGGGGAGATCACACAGGTCTTCCATCTGTCTTCAACAACAGTTCTACAGGATTCAACACTAGGGGCACACTTCTTCAGAGAGAGGGTGCAACTTCTGAGGAGTTTTAGTGGATCAACTTGTCCCATTCAGGGAGAGTTCATAGATTCCCCTCCGACCCAATTGAGAGGCAGGCCATACATATGTTTTGCCTAGTTTCTCGTCAGATTCCGATGAGGGAATCATTAGGGACGCATTTTTCGGACATTGGGAATGCGACACTTGGGGAGGACACATTCGGGGTTCCTGAGCGATCATCAGATCAGTTCCACATAAACCCTTCTGACCCATTTCATAGTAGGTCAAGGCGATCAGTTTGAGACACATCTTAGCCAATTCCGACAATGGAATGACTAGGGCACATTTTTCCAGTAGTAGAGGGGTGCATTCCCCCAGGGGGATCCATCCAGGTCCAAACACACCAGCAGAGGGGCCAGTCAGTCACCAGGACTGAGAGAGACAACAGGGCGCAATGTTTGGGATAGTTTCCAGACCGATCCGAGAGATCTAGCCACCAGGGCAAACTTTCCAGACTTGCATCAATTACCGCGTTAGCTGCCATAGCTTGCAGATCATCCATTGATCCTGTAGTGTTCATCTATCATCGGGTATTATCATTTTAGTTTTCTTATTGTATTCCGACTAAGATCCTTTTGTCATTGATCTAGACGAGTGATTTATTTTATAGTCAACCGCATTCGGCATTGTACTCCGGAGATATCATAATATATGATTTATAGTCTTTTGTCTCATTTACCATCTGTATACTCAATATATATGCTGTAAACAATTAATCATACACACACATTAGCATAATTTCCTAGACTAGCCAAGTCAGGAACATTACACACTCCCTAGAGCTTCTCTGGTGGCATAAAAGGTATATACAAACATAGAATATGCACTACCAAGCTTAGAAAGAATAATATATATGCATCAGGCTTCCTTCAGATCTATTTTGCAGTCTATACATAAAATTCTAAGTGTTTTGAACTTAGATAAATAATATTCAATACAAGGAAAATCATTGGGACTTAAAATTCATTAACATATTTTCTATTTGATGGGCTCGAATAATATTGTGTTTACCAAACACAACTTCAATCTTTTCTCAAGCTTTATCTGGGCCATCAATTCCTTGAAGATGAAACCTTAAATCAAGAAAGATGGACATTTTGATTAATTCATGTGCTTTTTCATTCTTATTATCCCATTTGACTTTCTTTTCATCATCAATGGGTTCTTGTTCTTTTCCCAAGATAATCCGATACAATCCTTTACTTCTTAATACATCCTCCATATGGGATTCCCATGAGTAGTTGGTACTGGTAAGCAAAAGATAACTGGGAGATGCCATATTAAATATGCAGAGAAAGATGAAATTGATGATCTTAATGGAAATATCTCGAAAAAAATAGGTTGTTTAAAAAAAATGGCACTGAAAATGGACTTCGGATGTGAAAGTTATGCGTTTTTGAAAAAATGCATAAACGGTAATCAAAACGCCACATGGCAAGTAGAAGTTGATCCACATGGTGATGTAACTCTTAACTGTGCCTATAAGCTCACTTTTAAATAAGTTACTTACAAAGTGTCCCATTTTTACAGAATAAGCGGGAATCACGTTTACAATGAAGTTACTTTGTAAATGAAAGTTGCATGCAAAAAATAACTTCAAATAAAATATTAAAGTTATTTAATAGTGATTCACTTTTATAATTAAGTGAAATACACTTTACAATGAACACATGAACTTTTTCAAAAACAAAGTAACAAAAAAGAGACTTGAACTAAAGACCTCTTACTAAGTAAAGTAGCTTTCAACCAAATGAGCTAGTGCAAAACACATTATAGTCTTAAGAAGGAGGATTGGGGATGTTCTTGTTGTTGTGGAAGACAACCTTGGAGTGTGTGCTATTTTTTTTTTTTTCATGCATTCATACACGAAAAAAATTTCGCTTCTCGACAACAAGGGTTAGATCTCGGTTAGCTTACCCGCAAAATGCAAATTTTCCCTCTGTTTCTGATTTACCGAGATTGCACATAGCACACAGCAAAGAGCATACGCAAATAGGAAAACCCTTTTCGCTCTGTTTTTTATTTGCCAAGATCAAACAAAGCGCAGGGAAAAGAACACATGCAGATCGAAAAGAGTAGCAACCTCGGAAACAAAAAACGGAAAATTGACATAAAATCGAAACATAATCTCTGTAAAAATTTAAAAGAGCATATTCAGGCTTTATACCTTTGGATCTTACTGAAATGGTCGTGTCTTGGGGAAATGTAAACCTTTTCGAGTGAAACAAAAAGTGTTCCTAATTGAAATTAGCGCTCCGAACGTAATGGAACAATCCTCTCATCCCATAAATATACAAAAATGGCAGAAACAAGAGTTGCGACAACACGGCTTCAAGATCTCGATCTACAACGAGAGCAGGTCTTCAAATGCGCTTTGATACCATGTTTGATAAAACAGGGATTCCAGTAGAGGACAAAGACCTTAAGTAACCACTCACACAACCAGATCAAAGATCAACATACCTGTGTTTTTACTGTTGATGATTACAACTGCGTGAGACATCCTCCATGACACAAACTGAGTGAGTCGACTTGTGAGAGAGCCCATGAATTGGGTGTGCCCATGAGACGGGTGTGTCGTTCCTCTCTGAGACGGAGATGGAACGTTGTGTTCCCTGTGTAGGGAAGATGCCCATGAGATGGGTGTGTCGTTTGAGATGAAACGATGTATACCCCTGTGAGGGGTGAAGGAGTCCATGTGATGGATTTACTGTTCTCCTTTGTGTAGAGAGTTGAGACGATGTGGTACTCCAGATGATTCTCCTGTGAGATTCAGTGAGATAGAGATATGTTGAGTAGGACGTCCCTGTGGATGAGCACAATGTTAATATTATGGTATCTGTGGGAGGTATTTACCTCCACATGTAAACCTGACAAGAATAGAAGACTCCAGAAAGCAAGAGAAAACCCTAATGAGTTGGCTAATAACCCTAGAAGTCTTGTTGGCTCAAGGAGATAATTTATATTAGGTTATTAGCCTCCAAGAGAAGAAGTCGACCAATAATAATAATAATATACTGAACAAACATGTACCCAGAAGGAGAAGTCAACCCCAACAAATCTGGCAGAACCACTATAAATACAGGGTGCCAGTTCTCATTTGACACATCTCAGAATTGCAGAGAAACAACTGGTGCACACTGCAGTTCCCAGTTTGGTGCACACATGTGGAGGAGAGCTGCAAGTGCAGCTGCTGCAGCAACCAGTTTTTAGTGTTGGCTTGGACTATCTCTTGGCTAGGGTTTGGACTATCTGATCAGCTATTGTTGGTGCACTATCCTTGGAGTAATATGCACTACACCTTGTTTGGCTATCTAGCCTAGGGTTTGCTTCTGCAGTAATTCTCAGTCAAGGTTAAGGTGCTCGGAGGGTGGCTTCGGCCTATGGTTGGGTGACAAGGGTATTGTCAATGGTAAAACAAGCACACGATATTCTATATTCTAACAGGTTATGGGCCCACACCTCCTTCATTCAGTCTAAATGCTGGAAGGAAACATAGCCACTAGGATATTGAGCTCGTTGAGGAACTACTGCTAGGGTTACTAGCAGAAGCAGTTTCCAAGACGGGTTACTAGCAGGAGCATTTGCAAAAACCCTAAACCTCTTGTTGAGGCACCTTAAGTGAATGGATTGACCTAATCTCCAGATAGATCAGTGCACTCTAGCCTAGCACATTCCCTGATACTCTCAGCAAGCCAAGACGTGAATATTGAGTTTGTGGTCAAATATAGGGTTTGACCAAGTCAAAGCAGCCATGACTTATTATATGAAGTCAGAGAACAAGTTAGATGGAGCCTCTAACTTCAAAGCATGGAAGACAAGGATTGACCTCATCCTTGCCAAGAATAAGGTGCTCGATATCGTGGAACCAGAGTTTGAAGAAGGAAAAGAGAAGGAACCGCAGAACGTTGCAGCTATGGAGAAGTTCAAAGATGTTGACATCAATGCCATGAGTATCATAGTGGATTCTATAAAAGACCACTTGATACTCTACATCTCCCATCTTGACTCATCGAAGAAGATGTACGATGCCCTAACAAATCTCTTCTCAGTCAGAAACATTGGACAAGTTATGAGTCTGAAGAATGAGCTCCGTGACATGAAGATGAATAATGATGACAGCATAACATCATATTTTGTGAGGATCTCTCAGTTAAGAGATCAACTACAAGCTATTGGAGAGACCATTTCGGAAAAGGAATTGGTGAACATAATACTCAATGGTCTTCGACGTGGGATGCATTTGCCGCAAGCATGAACACAAGGAAGGAGTATCCGACATTTGAAGAACTTTGGACTTGTTGTGCTCAAGAAGAATCAATGATCAATGCAAAAGAGAAACCCCAAAAGAAGTACGACGATCAAGCCTTCACAACAAGATTCAAGAACTTCAGGAACAAAAGGAAGTTTGGTTCAAGGAGGAAGCAAAATTAAGAGAAAGACATTTCAGAAGTACAATGCTTCAACTGTCGAAAGTATGGTCACTACAAGAATCATTGTCCTGAGCTAAAGAAAAGGAAGGAGAAACACGAAGCATCAATTGTCGAAGAAAAGGAACCTACAAAGAAGACTAAG
>ML776874.1:1083799-1097945 GCA_009831015.1 Picea engelmannii | reverse complement strand
AATGAATCTCCTCGATGATACCTTTCCAACGAGCTATCACACGCCTAAAACGGAGATCGTATGCAAAAGTTACGACCCCGGGAAGTTGATGTACTCACTTACCCAAACGGGGCCCACATGACTTTTGGCGCTTCATCTCCTAGCGTTAGTTTTTTAGATGTCTAGGACTTTTGGCATTCCCGTTTATTGTAAAAAATCCTTCAGAGCCTAATTGTAATCATCTTCTTGCGAATGCGAGTAGCCGTCACAACTCTTCTCAGAGATAAGCTGCCACCATTCTAGCGAGCTTTTCACTCTGTATTTTTACAGTCTCTGTACATTTATCTGATTAATAGAAATTGTGTATTATTGTATATCTGTGTTTATGGTTGTATCTCTGATACATTTCTGCTATATTATTGAATATCTGCAATATCTCTGTGCATTTCTTTATTATATCTCCGCTCTCATTTCGTGCCGAAAATAATCCGGATCAGTGGTATCAGAGCAGGCTGCTCTTGATTGTTTTTTCAGTGCATGTCCCCGACGAGGTCTGAGTATAGAAAGTTGGGTCTCGAGCTTGTCTCTCTTGAAGACAATCGCTCTCGCACACCCAAGAAACCCCCAATGGAGGAAGAAAAAAAAAACGACGGAGCAGACGATCCTATCAATCTGTTGCTTGAGCAAGTTCTCACGCGACAGAGGGACGAAATGATGGAGAATTTTTCCCACATCCTTCAACGCCTGCCGATAGCATCAGGCACATATTCATCAAGCGGCCACTTTGGAGGCACCTCGCCTTTCAAGGTACAAGTTAATTTTGATATTCCTGTATTTGAAGGACAGATAGATGCAGAAGCCCTAGAAAAATGGTTAACTCTGCTGGAAGGTTATTTCTCTGTTCACAATTTTTCCGACAAAGAAAAGATCACATTTTCACTCCTTAAAGCTCTCCCTCATGTCAAACATTGGTGGGAAACTTACTGGGAGCAAAGTTCCACAGAGGAGTCTGGAATATATGGGGCCGATCCTACTTGGGATTTTTTTGTGGATGCGGTAAAAGAACAGTATTACCTTGTTGGCAACTATGAGGACCAGTACATGAGATGGACCGCACCGTGTCAAGAGAGGGGCCAAGCAGTTCCAGAGTTCACCAATACCTTCCATACCTTGCGCACCAAGCTGGGTATCAAAGACTCCGAGGGACATTTGGTTCTGAAATACCGTGGGGCTCTACACAGATACATCCAGACTGAAATGGATTTTCTGGACATCTCATCACTCGGTGCTGATTATCGATATGCTGTTAAAATTGAGCAGAAATTTAAGCACCGGAACAAACGGGAATTCGGGTTTGCAAATCCGCAACAACCAAAGTATGAAAAAGACGACCCTAACAAACAGTCACCTGAAAACCATTCCAAGACACAGGAAAAGAAGGGTCACGGGAAGACAAAGAAGAACACTGGAAAATGGTGTGATTTCCACAAAAGAATTTGGCACAACACCGATGAATGTCGCTCAAAACAGTCATTGGTGGCTGAAATCAAAGACAAGGAGCCAAACCTTGATTCATAATCCAATTCTGAAAACACTGGTAAAGGACAGATCATTGACGCAGACCCCACTACTATTGTCGCGACCGCAACAATTCAACCAGAAGAACCAACAGATCCTAAAGAGGGGGAGTACCTTTTTCATTCACAGATGTGGGTGAAGGGGACCCCGCTGTATTTTATTGTTGATAACGGAAGCCAGAAGAACCTCATCTCACCAGAAGTCGTCAAACAGTTGGGATTGTCGACAACACCACATCTGTAGCCATACAACATCGGGTGGCTTCGCCAAGGACGAGATCTTCGTGTCAACCAGCAATGTCGATTGTCATACGACATCCAGCCCTTCAAGGACGATGTATTATGCGATGTTTCCCCACTGGATGTCTATGATGTTCTCTTGGGCCAACCATATATGTGGAAGCGCCATGTTATTTATGAGTCTTGACCCCTTAGTGTCATTGTTACTTTGGGGGGTCATCTCTACAGAATACCAGAGGTAGTTCCAACTATTGTTCCACCTAAAAAGTAACGCAAGGTAGTATCTCATACCGCAAAATTCAGCTTCTTCACAATCTGTTCAAAAGGGGAACATAAGGACATTGCAACCACTACAGTTTCGCCCTCTGCACCTTCTATCCAACAGAAGCAAGTCGACAAGGTTGCAGCAAAGCACAAAAATTTCTTCTGCACACCTTCCTCTCATGTAGCTTGACTTGTTGAACAACCTCAACTTCAACAGGTTCATGACAGACTTCCACAAACCAAGCAGTGCAATGTCTCCAGCAATACAAGCAGCTCACCCAGATGCAGATCCAGCAAACGCTTTGCCCTCTCCCCCGGGAACTCAACGCAATGGAGACCATTGCTTCCTAAGGAGGGAGGATTGATCCAGGTGGATATCGGTGGCCACCCACCTTTTCCGACTGGCTCAAAACTGTTTTCTGATAATTTTGGCAATTTACTATTTTTAGCAGGTTTTAACTTCTGGGGCCATTGTGAGGGCCTAAATGAAGGTTTTTTTGAGATCAAGGTTCTCAATGATAGCCGAAGGCATGATTGAGCCTCCAAAATGAATCTCCTTGACGATACCTTTCCAACGAGCTATCACACGCCTAAAACGAAGATCGTATGCAAAAGTTACGACCCCGGGAAGTTGATGTACTCACTTACCCAAACGGGGCCCACATGACTTTTGGCGCTTCATCTCCTAGGGTTAGGTTTTTGGATGTCTAGGACTTTTGGCATTCCCGTTTATTGTAAAAAGGCATTCAGAGCCTCATTGTAATCATCTTCTTGCGAATGCGAGTAGCCGTCACAACTCTTCTCAGAGATAAGCTGCCACCATTCTAGCGAGCTTTTCACTCTGTATTTTTTCAGTCTCTGTACATTTATCTGATAAATAGAAATCGTGTATTAATGTATATCTATGTTTATGGTTGCATCTATGATACATTTCTGCTATATTATTGAATATCTGCAATATCTTTGTGCATTTCTTTATTATATCTCCGCTCTCATTTTGTGCCGAAAATAATCCGTATCAGTGGTATCAGAGCAGGCTGCTCTTGATTGTTTTTTCAGTGCATGTCCCCGACGAGGTCCGAGTATAGAAAGTTCGGTCTCTAGCTTGTCTTTCTTGAATACAATCGCTCTCACACACCCAAGAAACCCCCAATGGAGGAAGAAAAGAAAAACGACGGAGCAGACGATCCTATCAATCTGTTGCTTGAGCAAGCTCTCACGCGACAGAGGGATGAAATGATGGAGAATTTTTCCCACATCCTTCAACGCCTGCTGATAGCATCAGGCACATCTTCATCAAGCGACCACTTTGGAGGCACCTCACCTTTCAAGGTACAAGTTAATTTTGATATTCCTGTATTTGAAGGACAGATAGATGCAGAATCCATAGAAAAATGGTTAACTCTGCTGGAAGGTTATTTCTCTGTTCACAATTTTTCTGACAAATAAAAGATCACCGTTTCACTCCTTAAAGCTCTCCCTCATGTCAAACATTGGTGGAAAACTTACTGGGAGAAAAGTTCCACAGAGGAGTCTGGAATATATGGGGTCGATCCTACTTGGGATTTTTTTGTGGATGCGGTAAAAGAACAGTATTACCTTGTTGGCAACTATGAGGACCAATACATGAGATGGACCGCACTGCGTCAAGAGAGGGGCCAATCAGTTCCAGAGTTCACCAATACCTTCCATACCTTGCGCACCAAGCTGGGTATCAAAGACTCCGAGCGACATTTGGTTCTGAAATACCGTGGGACTCTACACAAATACATCCAGATTGAAATGGATTTTATGGACATCTCGTCACTCGGTGCTGCTTATCGATATGTTGTTAAAATTGAGAAGAAATTTAAGCACCAGAACAAATGGGAATTCGGGTCTGCAAATCCGCAACAACCAAAGTATGACAAAGACGGTCCTAACAAACAGTCTCCTGAAAACAAGTCCAAGACACAGGAAAAGAAGGGTCACGGGAAGACAAATAAGGACACCTAAAAATGTTGTGATTTCCACAAAATCCCTTGGCACAACACCGATGAATGTCGCTCAAAACAGTCATTGGTGGCTGAGATCAAAGACAAGGAGCCGAACCTTGATTCAGAATCTGATTCTAAAAACATTGGTAAAGGACAGATCATTGACGCAGACCCCACTGCTATTGTCGCGACCGCAATAATTAAACCAAAAGAACCAACAGATCCTGAAGAGGGGGAGCGCCTTTTTCATTCACAGATGTGGGTGAAGGGGACCCCGCTGCATTTTATTGTTGATAATGAAAGCCAGAAGAACCTCATCTCAGCAGAAGTCGTCAAACAGTTGGGATTGTCTACAACACCACACCCGCAGCCATACAACATCGGGTGGCTTCTCCAAGGACGAGATCTTCGTGTCAATCAACAATGTCGATTGTCATATAGCATCCAACCCTTCAAGGACGATGTATTATGCGATGTTGCCCCATTGGATGTCTGTGATGTTCTCTTGGGCCACCCATATATGTGGAAGCGCCATGCTGTTTATGAGTCTCGACCCCGTAGTGTCATTGTTACTTTGGGGGGTCATCTCTATAGAATACCAGAGGTAGTTCCAACTATTGTTCCACCTAAAAAGTTCCACAAGGTAGTATCTCATACTGCAAAATTCATCTTCTTCACAATCTGCTCGAAAGGGGAACAAAAGGACATTGCAACCACTACAGTTTTGCCCCCTGCACCTTCTATCCAACAGAAGCAGGTCGACAAGGTTGCATCAAAGCACAAAAATTTCTTCTGCACACCTTCCTCTCATGTAGCTTATCTTGTTGAACAACCTCAACTTCAACAGGTTCATGACAGACTTCCACAAACTAAGCAGCGCGATGTCTCCAGCAATACAAGCAACTCACCCAGATGCAGATCCAACAAACGCTTTGCCCTCTCCCCCGGGAAATCAACGCAATTGAGACTATTGATTTCTAAGGAGGGAGGATTGATCCAGGTGGATATCGGTGGCCACCCACCTTTTTCGACTGGCTAAAAACTGTTTTCTGGCAATTTTGACAATTTACTATTTTTAGCAGGTTTTAACTTCTTGGGCCATTTTGAGGGCCTAAATGAAGGTTTTTCGAGTTATAGGTTCTCAATGATAGCCAAAGGCCTGATGGATCCCCCAAAATTAATCTCCTCGACGATACCTTTCCAACGAGCTATCACATGCCTAAAACGAAGATCGTATGCAAACGTTACGACCCCGAGAAGTTGATGTACTCACTTACCCAAACGGGGCCCACATGACTTTTGGCGCTTCATCTCCTAGGGTTAGGTTTTTGTATGTCTAGGACTTTTGGAATTCCCTCTTATTGTAAAAAGGCCTTAAGAGTCTCATTGTAATCATCTTCTTGCGAATGCGAGTAGCCGTCACATCTCTTCTTAGAGATAAGCTGCCACCATTCTAGCGAGCTTTTCACTCTGTATTTTTATAGTTCTGTACATTTCTCTGATTAATAGAAATCGTGTATTATTGTATATCTGTGTTTATGGTTGCATCTCTGATACATTTCTGCTATATTATTGAATATTTTCAATATCTCTGTGCATTTCTTTATTATATCTCCACTCTCATTTCGTGCTAAAAATAATCCAGATCAGTGGTATCAGAGCAGGCTGCTCTTGATTGTTTTTTCAGTGCATATCCACGACGAGGTCCGAGTATAGCAAGTTGGGTCTCAAGCTTGTATCTCTTGAAGACAATCGCTCTCGCACACCCAAGAAACCCCCAATGGAGGAAGAAAAGAAAAACTATGGAGCAGACGATCCTATCAATCTGTTGCTTGAGCAAGCTCTCACGCGACAGAGGGACGAAATGATGGAGAATTTTGCCCACATCCTTCAAGGCCTGCTGATAGCATCAGGCACATCTTCATCAAGCGGTCACTTTGGAGGCACCTTGCCTTTCAAGGTACAAGTTAATTTTGATATTCCTGTATTTGAAGGACAGATAGATGCAGAAGCCCTAGAAAAATGGTTAACTCTGCTGGAAGTTTATTTCTCTGTTCACAATTTTTCCGACAAAGAAAAGATCACCTTTGCACTCCTTAAATCTCTCCCTCATGTCAAACATTGGTGGGAAACTTACTGGGAGAAAAGTTTCATAGAGGAGTCTGGAATATATGGGGCCGATCCCACTTGGGATTTTTTTGTGGATGCAGTAAAAGAATAGTATTACCCTGTTGGCAACTATGAGGACCAGTACATGAGATGGACCGCACTGCGACAAGAGATGGGCCAAGCAGTTCCGGAGTTCACCAATACCTTCCAT
The DNA here is from genome assembly GCA_009831015.1 of Picea engelmannii. Lineage (NCBI taxonomy): Eukaryota > Viridiplantae > Streptophyta > Pinopsida > Pinales > Pinaceae > Picea > Picea engelmannii. The sequence goes on along the minus strand of ML776874.1, from coordinate 1,091,589 downwards.
ACCTTGTGCACCAAGCTGGGTATCAAAGACTCCGAGCGACATTTGGTTCTGAAATACTGTGGGGCTCTACATAGATACATCCAGACTGAAATGGATTTTCTGGACATCTCATCACTCGGTGTTGCTTATCGATAAGCTGTTAAAATTGAGCAGAAATTTAAGCACCAAAACAAACGGGAATTCGGGTCTGCAAATCCGCAACAACCAAAGTATGAAAAATATGGCCCTAACAAAGAGTCTCCTGAAAACCAGTCCCAAACACAGGAAAAGAAGGGTAACAGGAAGACAAAGAAGGACACCGGAAAATGGTGTGATTTCCACAAAAGCCCTTGGCACAACACCGATGAATGTCGCTCAAAAAAGTCATTGGTGGCTGAGATCAAAGACAAGGAGTCGAACCTTGATTCTGAATCTGATTCTGAAAACACTGGTAAAGGACAAATCATTGACGTAGACCCCACTGCTATTGTCGCGACCGAAGTAATTCAACTAGAAGAACCAACAGATCTTGAAGAGGGGGAGCGCCTTTTTCATTCACAGATGTGGGTGAAGGGGACCCCGCTGCATTTTATTGTTGATAACGGAAGCCAGAAGAACCTCATCTCAGCAGAAGTCGTCAAACAGTTGGGATTGTCTACAACACCACACCCGCAGCCATACAACATCGGGTGGCTTCGCCAAGGACGAGATCTTTGTGTCAACCAACAATGTCGATTGTCATACGGAATCCAGCCCTTTAAGGACGATGTATTATGCGATGTTGCCCCACTGAATGTCTGTGATGTTCTCTTGGGCCAACCATATATGTGGAAGCGCCATGTTGTTTTTGAGTCTCGACCCCGTAGTTTCATTGTTACTTTAGGGGGTCATCTCTACAGAATACCAGAGGTAGTTCCAACTATTGTTCCACCTAAAAAGTGCCGCAAGGTAGTATCTCATACCACAAAATTCAGCTTCTTCACAATCTGTTCGAAAGGGGAACAGAAGGACATTGCAACCACTACAGTTTCGCCCCCTGCACCTTCTATCCAACAGAAGCAGGTCAACAAGGTTGCAGCAAAGCACAAAAATTTATTCTGCACACCTTCCTCTCATGTAGCTTGACTTGTTGAACAACCTCAACTTCAACAGGTTCATGACAGACTTCCACAAACCAAGCAACGTGATGTCTCCAGCAATACAAGCAGCTCACCCAGATGCAGATCCAACAAACGCTTTGCCCTCTCCCCCGGGAACTACACGCAATGGAGACCATTGCTTCCTAAGGAGGGAGGATTGATCAAGGTAGATTTCGGTGGCCACCCACCTTTTCCGACTGGCTCAAAACTGTTTTCTGGCAATTTTGACAATTTACTATTTTTAGCAGGTTTTAACTTCTGGGGCCATTTTGAGGGCCTAAATGTAGGTTTTTCGAGATCGGGGTTTTCAATGATAGACAAAGGCATGATTGAGCCTCCAAAATGAATCTCCTCGACGATACCTTTCCAACGAGCTATCACACGCCTAAAACGGAGATCGTATGCAAAAGTTACAACCCCGGGAAGTTGATGTACTCACTTACCCAAACGGGGCCCACATGACTTTTGGCGCTTCATCTCCTAGGGTTAGGTTTTTGGATGTCTAGGACTTTTGGCATTACCGTTTATTGTAAAAAGGCCTTCAGATCCTCATTGTAATCATCTTCTTGTGAATGCGAGTAGCCGTCACATCTCTTCTCAGAGATAAGCTGCCACCATTCTAGCGAGTTTTTCACTCTGTATTTTTACAGTCTTTGTACATTTATCTGATTTATAGAAATCGTGTATTACTGTATATCTGTGTTTATAGTTGCATATATGATACATTTCTGCTATATTATTGAATATCTGCAATATCTCTGTGCATTTCTTTATTATATCTCCGCTCTAATTTCGTGCCGAAAATAATCCGGATCAGTGGTATCAGAGTAGGCTGCTCTTGATTGTGGTTTCAGTGCATATCCCTGACGAGGTCTGAGTATAGAAAGTTGGGTCTCGAGCTTGTCTCTCTTGAAGACAATCGCTCTTGCACACCCAAGAAACCCCCAATGGAGGAAGAAAAAAAAAACGACGGAGCAGACGATCCTATCAATCTGTTGCTTGAGCAAGCTCTCACGCGACAGAGGGACGAAATGATGGAGAATTTTGCCCACATCCTTCAACGCCTGCCGATAGCATCAGGAACATCTTCATCAAGCGACCACTTTGGAGGCACCTCGCCTTTCAAGGTACAAGTTAATTTTGATATTCCTGTATTTGAAGGACAGATAGATGCAGAAGCCCTAGAAAAATAGTTAACTCTATTGGAAGGTTATTTCTCAGTTCACAATTTTTTCGATTAAGAAGAGATCACCTTTGCACTCCTTAAAGCTCTCCCTCATGTCAAACATTGGTGGGAAACTTACTGGGAGAAAATTTCCACAAAGGAGTCTGGAATATATGGGGCCGATCCCACTTGGGATTTTTTTGTGGATGTGGTAAAAGAACAGTATTACCCTGTTGGCAACTATGAGGACCAGTACATGAGATGGACCGCACTGTAGCAAGAAAGGGGCCAAGCAGTTCCGGAGTTCACCAATACCTTCCATACCTTGCGCACCAAGCTGGGTATCAAAGACTCCGAGCGACATTTGGTTCTGAAATACCGTGGGGCTCTACACAGATACATCCAGACTGAAATGGATTTTCTGTACATCTCATCACTCGGTGTTGCTTATTGATATGCTGTTAAAATTGAGCAGAAATTTAAGCACTAGAACAAACGAGAATTCGGGTCTGCAAATCCGCAACAACCAAAGTATGACAAAGACGGCCCTAACAAACAGTCTCCTGAAAACCAGTCCAAGACACAGGAAAAGAAGGGTCACAGGAAGACAAAGAAGGACACCGGAAAATGGTGTGATTTCCACAAAATCCCTTGGCACAACACCAATGAATGTCGCTCAAAACAGTCATTGGTCACTGAGATCAAAGACAAGGAGCCGAACCTTGATTCTGAAAACACTGGTAAATGACAAATCATTGACGCAGACCCCACTGCTATTGTCGCGACCGCAACAATTCAACCAGAAGAACCAACAGATCCTGAAGAGGGAGAGCGCCTTTTTCATTTATAGATGTGGGTGAAGGGGACCCTGCTGCATTTTATTGTTGATAACGGAAGCCAGAAGAACCTCATCTCAGCAAAAGTCGTCAAACAGTTGGGATTGTCGACAACACCACACCCGCAGCCATACAACATCGGGTGGCTTCACCAAGGACGAGATCTTCGTGTCAACCGGCAATGTCGATTGTCATACGGCATCCAGCCCTTCAAGGACGATGTATTATGCAATGTTGCCCCACTGGATGTCTGTAATGTTCTCTTGGGCCAACCATATATGTGGAAGCGCCATGTTGTTTTTGAGTCTCGACCTCGTAGTTTCATTGTTACTTTGGGGGGTCATCTCTACAGAATACCAGAGGTAGTTCCAACTATTGTTCCACCTAAAAAGTGCCGCAAGGTAGTATCTCATAACGAAAAATTCAACTTTTTCACAATCTGTTCGAAAGGGGAACAAAAGGACATTGCAACCACTACAGTTTCGCCCCCTGCACCTTCTATCCAACAGAAGCAGGTCGACAAGGTTGCAGCAAAGCACAAAAATTTCTTCTACACACCTTCCTCTCATGTAGCTTGACTTGTTGAACAGCCTCAACTTCAACAGGTTCATGACAGACTTCCACAAACCAAGCAGCGCGATGTCTCCAACAATACAAGCACCTCACCCAGATGCAGATCCAGCAAACGCTTTGCCCTCTCCCCCGGGAACTCAACGCAATGGAGACCATTGCGTCCTAAGGAGGGAGGATTGATCCAGGTGGATATCGGTGGCCACCCACCTTTTTCGACTGGCTCAAAACTGTTTTCTGCCAATTTTGGGAATTTACTATTTTTAGCAGGTTTTAACTTCTTGGGCCATTTTGAGGGCCTAAATGAAGGTTTTTCGAGATCAAGGTTCTAAATGAGAGTCGAAGGCATGATTGAGCCCCCAAAATGAATCTCCTCGACGATACCTTTCCAACGAGCTATCACACGCCTAAAACGGAGATCATATGCAAAAGTTACGACCCCGGGAAGTTGATGTACTCACTTACCCAAATGGGGCCCACATGACTTTTGGCGCTTCATCTCCTAGGGTTAGTTTTTTGGATGTCTAGGACTTTTGGCATTCCCATTTATTGTAAAAATACCTTCAGAGCCTCATTGTAATCATCTTCTTGCGAATGCGAGTAGCCGTCACATCTCTTCTCAGAGATAAGCTGCCACCATTCTATCGAGCTTTTCACTCTGTATTTTTACAGTCTCTGTACATTTCTCTGATTAATAGAAATCATGTATTACTGTATATCTGTGTTTATGGTTGCATCTCTGATACATTTCTGCTATATTATTGAATATCTGCAATATCTCTGTGCATTTCTTTATTATATCTCTGCTCTCATTTCATTCCGAAAATAATCCGGATCAGTGGTATCAGAGCAGGCTGCTCTTAATTGTTTTTTTAGTGCATGTCCCCGACGAGGTCCGAGTATAGCAAGTTGGGTCTCGAGCTTGTCTCTCTTGAAGACAATCTCTCTCGCACACCCAAGAAACCGCCAATGGAGGAAGAAAAGAAAAACGACGGAGTAGACGATCCTATCAATCTATTGCTTGAGCAAGATCTCACGCGACAGAGGGACGAAATGATGGAGAATTTTTCCCACATCCTTCAACGCCTGCCGATAGCATCAGACACATCTTCATCAAGCGACCACTTTGGAGACACCTTGCCTTTCAAGGTACAAGTTAATTTTGATGTTCCTGTATTTGAAGGACAGATAGATGCAGAAGCCCTAGAAAAATGGTTAACTCTGTTGGAAGGTTATTTCTCTGTTCACAATTTTTCCGACAAAGAAAAGATCACCTTTGCACTCCTTAAAGCTCTCCCTCATGTCAAACATTGGTTGGAAACTTACTGGGAGAAAAGTTCCACAGATGAGTCTGGAATATATAGGGCCGATCCCACCTGGGAATTTTTTGTGGATGCGGTAAAAGAACAGTATTACTCTGTTGACAACTATGAGGACCAGTACATGAGATGGACCGCACTGCGGAAAGAGAGGGGCCAAGCAGTTCCAGAGTTCACCAATACCTTCCATACCTTGCGCACCAATCTGGGTATCAAAGACTCCGAGCGACATTTGGTTCTGAAATACCGTGGGGCTCTACACAGATACATCCAGACTGAAATGAATTTTCTAGACATCTCATCACTCGGTGCTGCTTATCGATATGCTGTTAAAATTGAGCAGAAATTTAAGCACCAGAACAAACAAGAATTCGGGTCTGCAAATCCGCAACAACCAAAGTATGACAAAGATGGACCTAACAAATAGTCTCCTGAAAACCAGTCCAAGACACAGGAAAAGAAGGGTCACGGGAAGACAAAGAAGGACACCGAAAAATGGTGTGATTTCCACAAAAGCCCTTGGCACAACACCGATGAATGTCGCTCAAAACAGTCATTGGTGGCTGATATCAAAGACAAGGAGCCGAACCTTGATTCAGAATCTAATTCTGAAAACACTGGTAAAGGACAGATCATTGACGTAGACCCCACTGCTATTGTCGCGACCGTAACAATTCAACCAGAAGAACCAACAGATCCTGAAGAGGGGGAGCACATTTTTCATTCACAGATGTGGGTGAAGGGGACCCCGCTGCATTTTATTGTTGATAACGGAAGATAGAAGAATCTCATCTCGACAGAAGTCGTCAAACAGTTGGGATTGTCGACAACACCACACCCGCAGCCATACAACATCGGGTGGCTTCGCTAAGGACGAGATCTTCGTGTCAACCAGCAATGTCGATTGTCATACGACATCCATCCCTTCAAGGACGATGTATTATGCGATGTTGCCCCACTGGATGTCTGTGATGTTATCTTGGGCCAACCATATATGTGGAAGCACCATGTTGTTTATGAGTCTCGACCCCGTAGTGTCATTGTTACTTTGGGGGGTCATCTCTACAGAATACCAGAGGTAGTTCCAACTATTATTCCACCTAAAAGGTGTTGCAAGGTAGTATCTCATACCGCAAAATTCAACTTCTTCACAATCTGTTCGAAAGGGGAACATAAGGACATTGCAACCACTACAGTTTCGCCCCCTGCACCTTCTATCCAACAGAAGCAGGTCGACAAGGTTGCAGCAAAGCACAAAAATTTATTCTACACACCTTCCTCTCATGTAGATTGACTTGTTGAACAACCTTAAATTCTACAGGTTCATGACAGACTTCCACAAACCAAGCATCGCGATGTCTCCAGCAATACAAGCAGCTCACCCAGATGCAGATCCAACAAACGCTTTGCCCTCTCCCCCGGGAACTCAACGCAATGGAGACCATTGCTTCCTAAGGAGGGAGGATTGATCCAGGTGAATATCGGTGGCCACCCACCTTTTCCGACTGGCTCAAAACTGTTTTCTGACAATTTTGACAATTTACTATTTTTAGCAGGTTTTAACTTCTTGGGCCATTTTGAGGGCCTAAATGAAGGTTTTTCGAGATAGAGGTTCTCAATGATAGTCAAATGCATAATGAGCCCCCAAAATGAATCTCCTCGACGATACCTTTCCAACGAGCTATCACACGCCTAAAACGGAGATCTATGCAAAAGTTACAACCCCGGGAAGTTGATGTACTCACTTACCCAAACGGGGCACACATGACTTTTGGCACTTCATCTCCTAGGGTTAGGTTTTTGGATGTCCAGGACTTTTGGCATTCCCGTTTATTGTAAAAAGGCCTTCAGAGCCTCATTGTAATCATCTTCTTGCGAATGCGAGTAGCCGTCACATCTCTTCTCAGAGATAAGCTGCCACCATTCTAGCGAGTTTTTCACTCTGTATTTTTACAGTCTCTGTACATTTCTCTGATTAATAGAAATCGTGTATTAATGTATATCTTTGTTTATGTTTGCATCTCTGATACATTTCTGCTATATTATTGAATATCTGCAATATCTCTGTGCATTTCTTTATTATATCTCCGCTATGTTTCCTTCCAGCGTTTTAGGCTGACTGAAGGGGTGTGGGCCCATAACCTGTTAGAATATAGAAGATGGTGTGCTCGTTTTACCATTTACGATACCCTCGTCACCCAACCACAGGCTGAAGCCTCCCTCCAAGCACCTTAACCTTGACCTGATAATTCCTCTGGAAGCAAACCCTAGGCTAGATAACCAAACAAGGAGTAGCGCATCAATCCCCAAGGATAGCGCATCACAAAAAACTGATCAGATAGTCCAAACCCTAGCCAAGAGATATTCAAGCCAATACTGAAACTAGCTGTAGCTGCAGCTGCATCTGCAACCCTCCTCCAAACCTGTGCACCAACTGCAACTGTAGTGCGCACCAACTGAGAAAACTGCAGTCCTGAGATGTGACAAATGAGAACTGACGCCCTGTATTTATACTGGTTCTGCCAGATTTGCTGGGGTCGACTTCTCCTTCTGGATAGTGTCTGTTCAGTATATTATTATTATTTCTGGACGACTTCTTCTCTTGGGGGATAATAGCGTAATATAAATTATCTTCTTGGGCCGACAAGGCTTCTAGGGTTATTAGCCAATTTATTAGGGTTTCTCTTGCTTCCCGGAGTCTTCTATTCTCGTCAGGTTCACACGTGGGGGTAAATACCTCCCGCATCTACCATAATATTAACACTCCCTCCTAGCTAGAGAG
>ML776874.1:1059560-1071006 GCA_009831015.1 Picea engelmannii | reverse complement strand
GCGGGTTCGAGGGGGGGGGGGGTGGGCGGCGCTCCCCCACAGCCTTGGTCTTGTCTTTCATGATCTAAGAAACATCTCATGAGGATACTATCTAGTCCCAACTTATACAATTGCCCCGCAATAAATTGATAGTCCGTTGCTCTAACCACCATATGACGTTTATGAGTTGCGGAGTACGTTTCTGGGCAGGCCCCTATATTTAAGAATACTGCTATGTCTTCCAAGTATTCTGGTATGGCCTCAACCCAGAAAAGGCCTGCATTTGAGAGCTGATCATCGACTGCTCCGTCACTTTCTCTTGACTCTAATCTAGACAGGTGATCAGGCCCTACGTTGCATCTTCCAGGTTTAATGATCACCTCAAATGAAAATTCTTGAAACAGTAACAACCATCGACAAATTCTTCCTTCCAAAATAGGCTTGTTAACTAGATATTTTAATGCAGAATGATCAGTAAAAAACTTGAAATGAGAACCTAACAAATAATGTCTAAACTTCTGCAGAGCGTAAATCATAGCTAAACCCTCCCTTTATGTGGTTGTATAGTTGCCCTCAGCTTGCGACAACTTCCTGCTAGCAAAATAGATAGGATGATCCATGGCTCCATCTCCTGGTTGCGCTAAGATGGCTCCCAAGGCAATACCTGATGCGTCTACGTGCACATGAAATTCGTTTTCCCAGTTTGGAAATATCATAATAGGTGTTGTGCTAATCTTTTCCTTCAGGATATCGAACGCTTTATCACACTCTGGGGTTCACTCGAACACTTCGAACTTCTTTAGTAGATTTTCCAAAGGTGCAGTAATGTTTGCATATCTTCTGATAAACCTGCAATGGTACCCTATGAGCCCCAACATGGAGCGCAACTGCTTGACATTCGTAGGTGGCGGCATGTTCACAATAACCGCAACTTTGGCTGTGTCTACTAGTACTCCTTCTCGGCATACTATGTGGCCTAATAAATTTCCATGTGGCACACAAAAGATACACTTTCTGAGGTTCAACGATATTTGCAACTCTCTACATTTGTCAAACATCAAACGTAGTACTGCACATGTTCCTTGAGCATACTATATACCGTCCAATCATCCATATAAACTTCTATAAAATTGTGAATAAATTCTCAGAAAGTTGTTATTACAATCCGGGAAAAAACTGCAGGGCCGTTCTTTAGGCCGAATGGCATCACATTATATGCAAATGACCCCCATTTTGTTATGAATGTGGTCTTCTTTTTGTCTTCTTCAACAATCCTTACTTGGTGATACCCCAAAAATCCATCTGTAAATGAGTAAGATTATTTCCCCGCAACCTGTTCTAGCACCTCATCAGTAAAAGGTGTTGGGAAAGGGTCATGCACACAGACAGAGTTAAGGTTTCTGTAGTCTATATAGACCCTAATGTCCTCTGTGCCTTTCTTTCTCTGGATGACTATTGGGCTAACCCATTCTGCTTCTTCCACTGCAAAAATGAGTCCAACCTCCAACATCTTGTCTAATTCCCGCTTAACCTTCTCTTTTACTCTAGGGTTAAGGCGATATGGTCTATGCCTTACAAGCTTTGATCCTAGTTTTAGTTCAATTTTCATCTCTCCCATAGCTCCTTTAATCCCTTTTAGCTCTGAAAATGTCTTCGAAAACAAGTCCTCATACTCTCGCAACAGGCTATGTATTTCTTGGCTAGTTTGCTCATCCTAGTAATCTCCCACCATAGTTATCTTAGGTTGCTCTGTGGTCCCTATATTGACTTTGCGCAACTTTAATGGATAATTATAAGAACCATCAGTCTAGTTGGGTATAATGTTCTAGATTTCTCTGCTTCCTTTTGTTTCCTTAATGGCTAAGTTTTTCAATTCTTCTAAATCACCAGGGCTTTCCAAATCCTTCTCAATCTTGTAGCATTCTATAGGTCTCTTGTCCAATTCTAGGTGAAGGGTAGACTGAAGTTCTTGGCTATGCTTTGCGCATACCACTAGGTCTGACTTCCGTTCACCAATATCTGTAAAAAGGAATTCTTTAATTCTTTGCAGGACTACTTTAAGCTCAGGGTACTTACTTGTAAACGAGAAGTCCTTGCAAAATTGATCTGCCAACGTTTGTCAATCACTAATCTGTCTTATGGTTTCTTAATGCATGTACCAAGCTTTCAGAACTGGACCTAGTGAATGGGGAAATACTTGAACCCATAAGCGAGATGGTATTTCCGCAACTTGCCACTGTCTCGCGCATTGTTCAATAAGTGCTTTAGGATCAGACTGTCCATTGAACAGTTGCGCAACTTGGAAATCCGTCCGCATCTCTGATTTCGGTTTCTCCTTGTCTTGAAATCTGTATCGGATAGCTTGCTTCACATCGTCGCAGTTCTCAACTAAGGCTTTGTGATTAGTCCACCATCTGGCCGGGGTGTCTTGGAGAGCTAAATCCAACACTGAGATCCTTTGATCCTCCGTTATCTTTTCTTCCATGTTGACCAGAAAACTGTCAAGTTCTGAGGTACCATCATATATCGGGTGTTCTCCGACCTCGGTTCCAACCCATCTAGTTGCTCTGACAGTTGCGCATCTTCTTGAAAATCTTTCATATGAACCTTGCTGCCAACTGTCAAATGCCAGTTTTGAATCTTTGTCCGTTGATTGTACACTCCTCCAACTTACTGATCCATCAGCAGTATGATTTATGTAGTCTTCTCTCGTTCCTGTTGTTACAGTGTACAATTGATCCAAGTCTTCTCCCTCCATATTGTTGTCCGTTGGCTCTGTGTATTGAGGGCCTACATACGGATCCAAGGGTTGAACTACTTTTATTCCATCTGCCTCAAATGTCATAGTGTCTTTCTTTAGGTCAATCACCGCATAGTTGTCATAAGCCCAATCAATACCGAGTAGTGCAGGATAAGGGTCCTTATCCCCCATGATTTCGATCACCTCAAAATCAACTACAGTCTTCACTCCCGCAACATCTATTTCCACATTCTCCAGTCTTCCTATTGGGAAAATACAATATTGATTAGGCATTCTTAGTTGGATTGGGGAATATGTCAACTGCAATTTTCCTAAGGCTTCCCAAGTCTTTTTAGGCAGTATTTTAACATCAAATCCTAGATCTAACATAACATCCTTAATCTCAAATTCATCTAGCTGGTTGTTAATCTAAACTCTTTTCCAATTCGTACTTTCCTTCTCTACACTCTTTGAGTATTCTTCTCAGGAAGATTAGTCCTTATTCTCGTTTTTGGAGATTCTTCAGTTCCTAGGACTAGGTACAGTGCATTGCGCAACTTTTCCGTCAACTGGTCATTCCCAAGAATATCAAAAAATAACTGAAACCAAAGGTCAACTACATTTTGTGGCTGCTCAGGTTGTCTCATCGGGCAGTATTTTAACATCAGATCCTAGATCTAACATAACATCCTTAATCTCAAATTCATCTAACTGGGCTGTTAATCTAAACTCTTTTCCAGTTCGTACTTTCCTTCTCTACACTCTCTGAGTATTCTTCTCAGGAAGATTGGTCCTTATTCTCATTTCTGGAGATTCTTCAGTTCCTAGGACTAGGTACAATGCATTGCGCAACTTTTTCGTCAACTAGTCATTCCCAAGAATATCAGAAAATAACTGAAACCAAGGTCAACTACATTTTGTGGTTGCTCAGGTTGTCTCATCGGGACTACAGGGTTCCTGGGTGCAGGGGGTGAAGCAAGGACTTGCGCGATCTTAGGTTAAACAATAGGCTGAGGAAGTTTCTCTTGCATCTCAGGGCTAGGGATATTCTGAAATACTTCTATGGCATTTTTAAAGAATAGCTTCCGTTTCAGAGGATCATACTTGTCCTCCTTAGGTGTTGCTTTCTGGATCTGAGGTAAATTGTCAGCATCTGCACCAGTCTTTGCCCCTCCTCGAGTAACGATATTAAGGTTGGGCAGTTGTCCTCTAATAACTCTCTTTATCTCTGAACTGATGAGGTTAGCTCCTCGTTGACGTACCCAATCTTCCCATTTTGCAATTAGTTATGGGTAGTCTTTAGTTGCATGCCCATTGGTTCTGCAGTGAGAGCACCATGGTCGCCTTGGATGGGAACAATCTCTAGCCATGTGGCCTTGCTCGTCACAGTTGTAGCATCTACTTGGTCCTCTTCCCCCGATTCTTCCTCCTTTGAAGTCTCCTCCAGCGCCACCTCCTCGACCTCTTCCCGGTCCTTGAGGGGTTTCATTCACCCTGAATGATGTTCGATCCAGTCTGTCTGCAAGTGCATCCAACGCTCTACATTGATTCGTAGCATGTATGGTAGATGTGCAAAACTCACAATGCACAATGTTCGGTACTGTAGAATACTTCTGAATAATGGGGCACTGTCTTGGCCCATGCCCATGGATTCGGCAAATCTCGCAATACTCAACTGATGGCGCTGCTTGATTACCTGGAAAAGCATGAAAAGGGGTTGGGGTATGGAATGGTAAATTTGTGGATACTTGCGCAACTCCTCCCGTGGGTCCTGGTGAGGGTCCCATCGGATTTTGAGGAGGTCCCATTCCCCTCATCCGTGGACATTCGTTCACCAAATGTCCTTCTGTGCAACATCCGATACACCAGACTCGTGGTCGTCCTGGTCTGGGTATCGTCAATTATTTAATCTTCTCTATAAGCGTTGATATTTTCCCTTGTAGTTGCGCCAAATTTGCATCTGTTGGGGGTCTGGTCACTCTCAGGCTCCCCTGATATCCTTCCATGGCTTCAATCTTCATTGATTGTTCTAAGGCATCTATTAAAGTGGCTATCCGTTGTTGCGTTAACTGAATCCGTGTCAAAAGTAGCAATCCCTGGATGTACCATTCTCTTTAGTGTTCCTCATGAATTGGATGCGCTAACCTCCCTATAGCACCTTTAAACTTCTAGCTATATTCCCAGGCCAATTCACCTTCCCTTTGTTGAATTTCGCGCAACTCAAACAGAGCTTGTTGTTCTGACCGAGGTAGCTTAAACTCCGCTATGAACTTTGTCCGTACCTGGTCAAGTGTGAACGCTTGACCTTGCACTCCTAGTACTCCTGGCTCAATGGCCTTCATGTACCATTTGAGAGCACGGCCTCTCAAAGTAGTTTGGAACTCAACCAATTTATTCGCATCCAGAGTCCCTCTGGACCTCCAAATTGCTTCACATAAGAGAACCAATGTTGCTAAACATTTTCGTCTCCCTTATGCCAGAATTCTGGGTATTGAGCAATCGAACCTCTCGCATTACCAGCCATTGTTGATCTTACTGCTCCTACCAAAATAAAACCTAATGGTCATGGTTGCGATCTACCAGGGGATCCCAATATCTTCCCAGGATTCGCGCTTCCCGATTGTGGTTGACTGGATGACTGTAATGGAATAGGAATAGCATAAGAAGGTAGTATAGAATTTACCACTTGTATAGAAGACACTTGGGGTATGGGTGATTCGGGGTTGGTGCCATTGGCTTTGGGGCGGGTTTCTTTAATCTAGGGGGGTCTCGTTCTCATCCTCTGGAGCGGTCTCTTCAGCCGGATTCCCGATCTTTCCTGGCATCGGGGCTGAATCGTCTCTCTCTTCTTCGAGATCCATGTCAGCTCCCTTTTCCCTTGCTTCTACACCTTCTTCTTCTTGTCCATCCTCTTGGGGACTTCTTTCTCTCTACGCTTCTCTCTCACTTAATCTTTGACTGGCCAGTCTTTCACGTCTTCTCATCTTCTGCAACTCTTCCATCTGTCCTTCCTCTACTTCTCCTGGTCCGACTTCTTTCCGCAACTTCTCGGACTGTTTTACTGCTTTCTTTATCTTACCACGCCACCACTTCTCAACTATGGTGGCTCTTTTCAAGGCTCGCTCATCTCTTGAGTCCATTTCTTGCTGCTCCCCCGTTTTTCAAAAAACCCTCTCCCCTCTCTCAGGCCATGACTCCACCCCAAACTCACCCCACCCCAAGCGAGGGTGTTTACACTGCCATCTCAGTCGCGAACATAGTCAACATCCCCACTTCCATCAAGAAAACCTTAATCCATAGAGGGATTTCTCTCAACAGTCTTCCCTTTGCGTCTTTCTTGAAATCCGCCTCTGCCCGTGAAAAATATTGGTGATTCTCAGCTGCAAACTCGATAATATATCCTTCTAATGTTGTATTGACCCAGAAATCGATCGCTCGCGTTACTGGACGATCCAGTCGATGAAGTGCTGCGATCTTTTCTGTATCCCAAGCGCAAGTCTTCTTGACTCGTTCTTGGAATTTCGGAGTTTCTTGGAGCCTACCTATCCAGTGGAAAAGTTCTTCCGGGAACTTAACCCAGAATATCTCGTACTGGTCACTCCATCTTTCTGAGTAAAAGACTACCTCCCGTGTATCTTTCACAGATTTTCCTCTCAGCTACGCTTCTTTCCATATGAAGGCATCACAATTTCTCTCCCACCACTGGTGAATATCAGATCTGTGAATTTGTAGAAGCATTCTCCCTATAGGTTCCCTTTTAACGCAAGTCCCGGCAACGGAACCATTTTGTTGGCGCGGAATTGATCAGACCAGGGTCCTTCTCAGGTTACCAACAAAAGGCAGCGAGTAGTCAAGAGCCTTGGCATTTTCATCTCCTCCAAAGAGAAGAAGTCTCACCCGAAGCGCAACCAAGACAGAGAGATAGGGAAGGGCAAGGAGAATACTTAGGTGGGTTCCCAAAATCTTCAAGATTCCCCATGATCTTGCGCAAGATAGACTAACCACAGAACAAATCTGAACTCATTCATACTGGAAATAAAGACACTCAAGTTGCGGAATCATTTGTAAACAGAGATAGCATATTGATCTTATCAAGCATAAAGAAGTACTGTAAGGAGACAATTCATAAGCATGAACACAGAATGACACAGTAATTTCAAAATTTAGGTCCTTTATATATTATCAGCAGAGCTTTTCAGATACAATCTCAGAGATACAAATCAGTACTATGTTACAAGCTTCAGGCTCCTGACTCATGTCACAGAGCTCTATATACCCTTTTCCCAAAACTGATACAAATTACAATCACAGAACCTTTTCTCAACTACACCCAACCATACTCAACACTAACAACCAACCCAACCAACTAACAATAACATCCAAAAACCCAACCCTTTTACAATAATATGCATCTCATATATAGGTTGAGTGGAATCTTCTGGCTTTGGGCTCCGCATGCCTTCTTGTTCTCGTTCTATTGTAACTGATTTTGCCTTGCTGGCATTGCGTTGTCCCTTTTTGCAACCGATTTTTGTTTCTTTACTTGCTCCACTGTCCAACTCTTTTGTAGCTTGCTCAACTCGTGTTTGACCAAAACTGGGACTGTAGTCCTCCTTGCGTAACTTCAAACCAAAAACGAAGGGCCCAACACATGGTATTTCTTCTTGTGATCTTGGTTATTGCAGCAATTGTTAATGGTGTAGTTGCATTTGTCTATGGTTCAAGCAAATGCTAAAATTGAAATAAACCTCATGCTTGAGCCTAGCATAGTGAAAATTCAACATTTACGTGGTAAAACCCCTATGGGAAAACATCCACGGCCCCAACCAACGTGGTCACTTGGAGCAATTTATTAATGCAAAAGAAAATATTACAAAGAGATTTACAAAAGTTTCTGACAATCAATCATCGACAAATGACTCTCCATGCTCTTTAAATAGAGATCATGGACCAATCGGGTGTCAGGCCATGGATCAATGTAGTCATTAAGATCGAGGAGAATATGAGTCATCGGATCACTCTATGTCAAGAACATATCGTAACCGTCGGATTACCTAACTACAAATGCATACTAATGCATACTAAAGAAACACACTTTTACCTAATGACACATTAGACCAAGTTGATCTTAACTAACTTCTAAGTGTCTAAATATCCTAAAACCTATTTCCTGGTTTCCTGCTCTCTCTCCCTCTCTCGATCGCTCAATTTGCTCAACTACTCAGGTGTTCTTGTGTGTATTGAACTCTCTATCTTGACCTGTCTTTATAGTTTTAGCTGAGACCAAAACCCTAATCTATTTTTGAGATTACACCTAGTCTAAGTCATGCATGCATGAAATAATTTTTTTTGACTCAACTGCTAAAAATAAGCTATAATTCTCAACAATCCATTCTTCACTAACACCCGTCATGACTCCCTCTTCCATAAGATGGTCACGAGACTTAGGCACCCCCAAAGAACCTTCTCTGTCACATCCGTAAGAAATCTGAAGAGCCCAAGTCTTTCAAGACTCACTTTTACCCTTTGCACTTCTCAAGTCGACTACACCAAGTCTGCCTTCAAGACCACTTCCTTCACCAAAGTTCCCACAATAACTCTGCCGCTGTTGCACTTCAGCATGCTATCTTCCAAGACAGCATCAAAGGAAGGTCTTCAAAACAACTCAACTCGGACTGTGCAACCTAAAAACACAAAGGACTTACAACCATCAAAGCCCTAATGGAATGATATGTTCCATCCTTCGTCTTCATCATTGGAACCTTCTGTTACCAATGCAATCCCTTGGAGGAGAAGAACGTTTGCCTTGTTTCAACACCAACTATCAAAGTTGTCACCGAAACCTCCTGTTTTGTCCAAGCCGTAGTGAAGAGTAGATCTGAAACCAACATCCCTCCAGAAATTTTGATGGAATTGTATAAATGGTCGTGACCTTATAGTCTGACCATGAACAGTCTAGTAGTTGCCTTTTCATAGAATGCTTGGAATAAGTTTCTTTGGTTTAAAAAACTGAGGGACTTAAGGCAATAGATGTAAATCCCTGCTTTTTGAGTACGTAACTGCAATTATCTGCACGAGTGACTTTACCTAAATAATAAACTCTTTTGTTTTCTTAGCAAAAAAATAATATTTCAAAATCCATTTCCATGCAGTTTGTTGTTTCCTTCCAGTTTCAAGGCAGATAAATGGAGGTAGAACCAGCACATGTAAATGATTGGGAAGGAGGTTAAAGTTGTTTTAATCAATTGTTTTGGCAAATTTTGCTTATATCTTCAAGATCAACAAAAAAGCAAGATCCATGATTGCAAGAAAATTCGCTTCTTGATTGATGTTTAAATAGAGCTCTCCATTGAGTATTAATTGAAAACAACCATTAAGGTCAATTACCTCAAGCTTAATGGGCATTTTATAGAAATGATTAATATATTGTTGCACAGTTTGTTTGGTGATCTAGCAAAGATGGATCCATTACTTCATAAGCTCTTTGTAATAGCCAAAAGGTTAAAGTACTCATGATAAAGATCTTGAATTGAAATTTGATCCCAATGCCCTAAGGGCAGTATTGACATTTTTCAAGGTGCCAAACAAGCTTGGCACCATGCAAGGGCTTGGCCCTCCCTATGCACCCTAGTGATTATAATCCTCTATGAGAAGCAACAATTGAGTCCAAAAATAGGCTATAAACTCCTAGTAAATTTTACTACACTCTTGGTTCTGCTTTATTGTCCCTGATACTAGGGTCGTTTACATGCTTGAATGGCTATAAACACTAAATAATACGTTGGAGTTGAAGAAAACTGGAAAAAAAACCAAAAAGAATGAGTTGCGACCAAAAAAGGAAACCGACAATGTTATGCATCAAACTTACTTGATATTATTGAAGTAATTCTTTGAAGGTGTCTATCCTTTAGCAATTTAGCTTGATCGTTGTTGGAATCAAAGCAAGTACACAATTAGGACTAGCATGAACAAATTGCTAAGAGTGACAAGTACGATTGATGTAATAGTAAGAACTTAAGAGGCAACTTCAAGTTGGGCCAATGTGAACAAAAATGTTGCAAGGACATGGCGCTAAATAATCGATGGCTACTATAAGGTAAAGGAGGGCCATTTTCTTCAGATGCCACGATGGAAGCATTATAGAACCAAATACAATTTGATTATCAAAGCACACTATTTTGATTATCAAACCACACTATAATAGAAAGATACAATATATCTCCCAAAAATCACAAGGCTCAAACCACACTATAATAGAAAGATACAATATCTCCCAAAAGTCACAAGGCTCTAATACCAATTGATGTGACTAAAAATAGAGCAAATATTAGGTCATAAAATAACTTTTGATGGAAATACAAGGGCCGCCAAAACATGCTTAAAGAATATGAAATGAAATTATCAACTTTGAATGAATGTGCATAAGAGGTGAGGCACTTAAGTATAGGGAAGGCGCACATGAGTGCCACATGACCAGGACATAAGTCTTGAGCAAAAACTCAAGACCAGGACATTACCTGGACTCAAGTGAGACCTTTTAGTCAAGACTTTACTTGAACTTAGAGAGACCTTTTAGTCAAGACTTTACTTGAACTTAGATTACCTTAGCACAAGACTAAGACCTTACCTAAGCTTAGGTGAGACCTTTTAGTCGGGTACTCACTTCAGCTCAGTTAAGAGCCTGACAAAAAGGTCTCGCCTAAGCTCAAGTAAGATCTTGGACTTGAGGTCAAACAAGGACCTTGCTTAAGCAAAGCTCAAGACGAAGACCTAACTTGCCTTAGTAGAGCTCGAGACCAAAATCAAGCCTTCTAATGACTGACAATTTTTTAGTAGAGATTAGGTAAACAAGATTAACCGTTCTATCAAAAGTACGGTATAACTGCTGTTAAGGTAAGGGTTATACGCATACCTTAATTGAGCTAGAAGCATTGGTATATTTCTGCTCAAGTTAGGTTAACCTTACATTTGCTAGAATGACACATGTAGGAGGTTGGGCTTCAGATTTATAAGTCATTTTGCAGAATTAGACATTATATATATAGAAGTAGTTAAGGTGAAAAGACAAACATATGGAAAAACATGTTAAGGTGAAAAGACAAACATATGGAAAAACATGTTAAGTAGACACATATTTGTGGGATAGTGAGGAAATTTTTATTGTGAATACAACATATATATGTGTTTCCTCTTAGGATGTCACGGGTTCAAATCCAGAAAGGTATAGGATATGTACACCTCTGTAGACTTTAACAATCAAATTGCTGTGCTTAAAAGAATCCCTTATTCCACAAATAAAAAAATCTGATACACCAATTTAGTCTTTAACTTGACCGTGACCTTAAAATTAAATTATTATTAATTTGGTTATCATAATTATTTTAAAAATACTTAAAGTCATCGGATGCAAATCTATTATCATGGGCAGTGAATAAAGAAGATAAATACCTCCCGGATGTTTTGGATGGCAAAGTAATAACACCAGCAATGACCTTCCCTACACACCAAACAACAAGGCAACAAAAAGTCAAACAGAGCAATAATCCAAACAACAGAGCAACAAATAAGTCAGTGTGCTCAGTTTACGAGACTGCAGTCAATTTCCACATTTTAAACTTTGCAATATATATCTCAAGGCTCAATTAGAGTTAATTTGCAATATATAGTTCAAGGCTCAATTCGGGGTTATTTACAATATATATGTCAACCCTCCATTAGTGTTAATAG
>ML776874.1:1032425-1048276 GCA_009831015.1 Picea engelmannii | reverse complement strand
TAATTGTGGAGATTTATATTAATAATACATATAAAGTTTCATTTTTTGTGTATATGATCATACTCATTAATATATTAATATCTGTTATTTCATAAATTATTAATATTTATAACCATGGACGTTATAACTAATATTTAATATTGTTGAATTATGATTTTTTTATTCAGTTGCTCAAGAGTGGGATGCACTGCATTTATACATTGCAAACAATCTTGACTGGATGAATGTATGGATTGAAAGATGTAAACAACATCATGGAGGTACGTTATCATGGAAACGACTGTCTGAATTGGTTAGAGAAGCTCGTTGTAACGGAGATGTCAATGTTACACAAAGGGAAATTGATTTAGCATATGGTTTGAAAGATGGACAGGCAAGCAAATTCACCCATTTTATTCAATTATTTTATATTATATCAATGTGACCACATGTGTACTGTATTTTTCAGATACTTTCCAAGTTATATAAATATATATGTTAATTTATTAATTGACAATGCATCTTTTACATATCTGGCATATTGTAGTTGAAACACCACAACACTATGTGGTGCAATGGTCGTAAATTTCACATCAAATAGTTGGATGAAACCAGGAAAACTTCTGATAGTGGGATAACTGCAGTATTCCAGGTCACTAATGTTTCCTCTAGGAATGTCAGACATCCCCGAGAATATGAAAAAAGATACTATGGGTATTTAAATGATATACTTGACTGTGACTTTAATTCCTTCAAATTAGTTTTGTTCGATGTCAAATGGTATAGGTTACGAATGTATGAATGCGATGAGGAAAGAACTGTTAGTCAACATGCCAACGGATTTCCAATGATTAAAACAATGGTGTTTGAAAGATGACATGATCGCTATGTTTTTCCAAGCCAATGTGAACACGTCTTTTACTCAAATGTTCCAGGTGAGAGGGATTGGTCATTTGTTGTTAGATATGATCCAAAAGGAAGGCTAGTTAAGTATACTCATTTACAGGAAGAAGCTGATATTGAAGATCAAAAAGATGATTCGCCATATCAGACAGAGCCGAAAGATCATGCAGGGTCGACAGACGAAGAAGGCGAAGAAGACGAAGAAGATCATGATCTAGGCGCAAGAGACAATATTGTAATTCTTGATGATAATGTCGATGAAAATATGCTCGAAAATGACATTGATGACGATGATGACATCGTCAATCCTTTCAACATCGTTTCTGAACCAGATGATGATACAGATGTCGAGTTTGATGAAGAAGATCAAGATACATAATAAGGATGATTACACAGACGTTGAGTTGGATTAGGTACGTGACTATATATTTTAATTTGTATGAATTATTCTCTTAAAATAATTTACTTATAATGTCATGGGTTAATTACATGTTTTTAAGTTTTATGCGACATTTTTATATCCTATGTTACATGTTGTTTAACTATTATGTGAAACCTAAAAATAGTTTCCAATATACTAAAGTACATGGTAAACTAAAAATATCATTTACAAACACATAATTTCATTTACCTTCATTAATTTTTGTTTTTGTAGTTTCTATGCATGAATCTTACTAGGACGCTACTTTCAATTATTTTCTATTTTATAGATTGGGTATTGGGGATCAATTGAGAGTGATATGAGGGTGAGGGAAGGGGCCATATGAGCTTCCACCTTCACGTGGTTGGCCTTGTTAAGTAGAGGATGAATTGTTCTTGAAACCAAGAGAACCTCATTCATTTTTATACCATCATGATCGTAGATGTCATCAATATTGTTGTCATAGTATTGCATCAACGAAGTTTCGATGAACGTGTTTGTCATTTCTATAGAATTTTTGTTGAAACTGTTTGAAAACATGGGACTTTGGCCCATGAGTTATGTGGCAAGAAGAACATGTGTTTCCAAACTCAAATATGACTCACACTACACCCACTCTAATATATATCTGATCTTGGCCTCGTTTCGTTTGCACTTTTTGTTGTGATGAAAAATCCATATTTTTCTGTATGCACTGAAATTTGACATGGATAGACTATTCACATGTATTAATGATATGAGAGGGTTTTTGGACTCAAATTTGACTCACACACCCACTTTTTTCCATCATCAATTCACCATGTAAACCATAAACCCTATTTTTCTTTCAAAGTACACAAATTGGTTGACACAAGTTTTAAGTTTGCATCAGCCTTTCTTCATTTTTCTTTCACGTTCTACATTAATGTATA
Source organism: Picea engelmannii (assembly GCA_009831015.1). Taxonomy (NCBI): domain Eukaryota; kingdom Viridiplantae; phylum Streptophyta; class Pinopsida; order Pinales; family Pinaceae; genus Picea; species Picea engelmannii. The sequence goes on along the minus strand of ML776874.1, from coordinate 1,046,062 downwards.
TACAATGTATGTGTGTCATAGTTGGGATGAAAAATCCCTCTTTTTCGTTCATTGTTTAATCAGAAACATAAAAATATTCTCTTGTAGTACTAGATGTGGGGACGTGTGTACTATCGAACGAATTATAAATGGAACAATGAATAGACATTGTACTAGGAATATACATGGGCAACAATGACCTATGAATGGGGCCAACGTTGAATTTTTTTCAAAATGTTTCTATATGCACTAAAATTTCACATGGATAGACTTTTGCATGCCTTAATGATATGGGAGGGTTTCTGGACTCAAATTTGACTCACACACCCACTTGTTTCCATCATCAATTTATCATGTAAACCATAAACCCTATTTTTCTTTCAAAGTACACAAATTGGTTGACGCAAGTTTTAAGTTTGCATCAACCTTTCTTCATTTTTCTTTCAAGTTCTACATTAATGGATATACAATGTATGTGTGTCATAGTTGTGATGAAAAATCCCTCTTTTTCGTTGATTGCTTAATCAACACCATAAAAATATGCCCTTGCAGTACTAGATGCAGGGACGTATGTACTGTCGAACGAATTTTAAAAGGAACAACGAACAAAAAATGTAATAGGACTAGACATGGGAAACAATGACCTGTGAATGGGGCCAACATTGAAATTTTTTCAAACTATTTCTGTATGCACTGAAATTTCACATGGATAGACTATTCGCATACCTTAACGATATGGGAGGGTTTCTGGACTTAAATTTGACTCACACACCCACTTGGTTCCATCATCAATTCATCATGTAAACCATAAACCCTATTTTTCTTTCAAAGTACACAAATTGGTTGACGCAAGTTTTAAGTTTGCATCATCCTTTCTTCATTTTTCTTTCAGGTTCTACATTAATGTATATACAATGTATGTGTGTCATAGTTGTGATGAAAAATCCCTCTTTTTCGTTGATTGCTTAATCAACACCATAAAAATATGTCCTTGCAGTACTAGATGCGGGGACGTGTGTACTGTCGAACGAATTTTAAAAGGAACAACAGACATAAATTGTACTAGGACTAGACATGGGCAACAATGACCTGTGAATGGGACCAACGTTGAAATTTTTTCAAATTGTTTCTGTATGCACTGAAATTTCACATGGATAGACTATTTGCATGCCTTAACAACATGGGAGGGTTTTTGGACTCAAATTTGACTCACACACCCACTTGTTCAAAGATTAAACTCCATTATCTCATATTGAAGCACTTACTAATGCAATACAATAAAGTGGAATAATGTGACACTTGCCAATATAATAAAGTTCTATCAAGAAGAATTGCAGGGTGATGTCTCTGAAGGATAGTTTCATGGCAACAATAATGATGCAGGAGCATCTCTCCACGTCAATCAGCCAGCCAACCAGCCCACGTCAATGCATACATTCAAGGATGAAGAGGCGCAACCTCATTTCAAATTTGAAGTTTGAATGTAATTAATGTTGTAGGTTGTTGAGCCATGAGGCCGTGCTTTGCATAGGCTGTAGATAAGGAGGCCTTTAATGTTTGTAAGGCTAAGATCTAGATTCGATTATGGACTAGACAACCCATTCAATGTAATTGAATAGGGTAGGTAGATTGGAGGGAAGAGCTCAAAGATCCCCCTCATGTAAAAGATCGAGAGACTTTCTTTGTATGATGATAGTATTGGTAGCAGAGTAGGTGGAGAGAGAGTAGATAAGGAGCTGAGACTCTGTTAAAGTTCGTGCTCAGAACATCTTTGTAAAGAGGCATTTTTATTAATACAAACCAGAGCAGTTTTTCCTGCATATTGTCTGTGTTATGTGAATGTCTATGTGTGTCCTTTTGTACGCTGTAGATGTATGTTAGGAATGAATTTGTAGGGGTTGTTTGATTTCAGGGTTAGAGGTCTTTGAGGCTTCACACCAAGAGGGTGTGACAGAACGTTGCGGGTTCTGATAGTCGTGCACAGAGAGTGCATTTCTAAATTCTACGGGTTCAGAAAAAGGCGTGCCAGGAGGGCACAGTAGATGAAATCATTAGCTCAGAGAAGGACCTCAAGGTTTTTGAATACCTTGGAGGTAAGGCTATGTATGAGAGACACAGTTGTAGACAGAATCTCTGAGGAGTTTTGTAAAGCTCTGCCAAGTGGGCATTGAGCAGGTGCAAGAGTGCACAAAAGAAATCTGTTGTGAGTTTAGAAGGAGACAAGATCTCTGAGGAGTTCTGTACAACTCTTCCAGGAGGGCATTGAGCATATGCACATGTTGCATTAAAGAAGAACTCTGCTGTGAGTTCAACAGAAGTTGGAATCACTAAGGATTCTAGACACTCTGCCAGGAGGGCATTGAGTAGGTGCCAGAGAGCACAGGAAGAACTCTTTGAGTTCTGGATTTGAAGAAGAGTCCAAGGAGAAGGATCTTCACAGGCTTGTTGAACACCCTGCAGACTCAGCAAGAGGTTGCTTGAGCTAAGGAGTGCCAGGAGGGCATCGGATTCTCCATCTGAAGGAGGAAGGGTAAAAGGACCGAGTTCCTTACGACTCTGAGTAATAGGAAAGCTCAGGAGGGAGAGCGTTTTCATGTACGCAGACGAGACTCAAGACTGAAGAGCTCGCAGAAGCAAGGCAAAGGTCAAGGCCTTTAGCACTTGGAAAATCTTCCAAGTATCAGAAGAAATCACCTGTTCAAAAGGAGGCACAACAACCGTCGGATCAGGCTGAGGAAGAGATCTGGACCGTTGGTTTTCCACGTCCAGGGAGTAGCAGGAGAGTGCACAGAGCGGGAGAGATCGTGAGATGTCAGATCTTGCTCAGAATCGTCGACAGCCATTGGATCGGCAGGAAGTTGCGCATGGTTTAATCCTTAAGCACAGAACAAAGAACTGGAGAATTCCCGAAATAGTGAACACATCGGGATTTCGGAGTTCTCAAGGACAAGAGGTCGGGACACTCCACGACGAAAGTCCCGAAATAGAAAAAAGATTTGCAGCCGTCCATTGGGAGGAGGACACGTTTCGCGAGATCACCCACATCGGGGATTCAGACACTGGGACTCACAGAGGTGAGCATTTCGACTTCGCACCTAGCGAAGTCCTGAAACGATCTGGACCGTCCATCCGTGGAGGACACGTGGTAGAGATCGAGGAACCCGTTAGTATTTTGGCTACCAGGGTTTCAAGTTGACAGAGGATTTGTGTCACTGGGGGTCGCAAAATCGTGAAATGCAGGAGGACTGTCCATCTTGAGGAGATGCGTGGCAACAATCCAGGATTTCGGGAGATTTTCCGGAAGGAGGCCATTTCAGAAAATCGGAAATCGGGAATTCAGGAGTCCTGTTGATAAGAGGTCAGGCTCTCGTATTGATAAACCCTGAAATAAGACTGTGGTCTTATGAGGAGTGGTCACATGGACTAGGGGCATAGCTAGAGGGGATAATGCAAGAAAAGCCTTTTTGGCAAATTGACATTTCGGTGATCGGGAGGTCAAGGGGATAGAGGCTCTTGACATCGGGACACCGAGGGTTCCGAAACCCAAATTTCATGGTCATGTGCAGAAGACCGTGAGGCAAGAAGAAGGACCCTTGGATCGGGAATTTTGAGATTCCAAGGAGGAATCAAAAGAGCTACTTCGGCTCGAGGAAGTGATTGAACGATCCTTTGAGCGGACTTCGGCCCGAGGGTCAGAAGGGGTCTGCGTCAAATAGTGAGGACAAATGGCCATGTGGAAGGGAGCTCTAAATGTAAACCTTCTATTCATGAGAAGAAATTATGAGAATTTAGTATATTTGTTATAGGTTAGAATAAATGTTCTAGTAGATATGTTAATGATTCCTAATTTCATATTTGTATTTGACTCAAGGTACTAGTTTGCAAAGTATCAAATTTTAATTTCAAGTTGATAAACCAAATATGAAATGAATCCTATTTAAAACCATCAAGTGTTTGAATTTTTCATTTAAGTGTAGTGTCATGTAGCTATCTTTTAAAACATAGAGAGAGTAGTCTCTATAGAAGTAGAGCAATATGATATTGGATTCTCTTCTAAGCTGATGTTGATCTTTTTAACCTTCAAGAAATATTGATATATATGGTGGTGTGAAAAGAAGTAGAATAGGTAGAGGAGAAAATCAAGGATAATAATCAAGGACAATTTAGTACCCATCACTTATGAAAACGTTTTCGTCGGTAAGAGAGACAAAGAAGGGAATTCACCGGCAAGAGACAAGGAAAGGATATCGTCGCAAGAGTGACAAATGTAAAGATTCTTGCGATGAATTATCTATACTATCGACGAAAAAAGTTCATCAATAGTATATCTAATTCATCGCAAGACTCATTACATGGGATAAACAAAGGAAATGGATGACGTGGTTCCAAGTATAGCTAATTTGTCGCAATTATCTTCAAATGTACACATGGGATAAACAAAGGAAATGGATGTGGTGGTTCCATCTAACGAAATATTGGTATGATATTATATATGTATTACTCTACCTACAAAAATACCCAATTTAAAGCGCTATATGGTTATGAACCCCCGTTAACGAAGAATTGGGTCATTAAAAATGCAAGTATAAACTATTATTAATCTCTTTTAAAAGAAAATTGACTACCATAGGTTAACTCTCTATCTTTCTTGTGGAGAAATACATAGTTAAAATAAGCTACCTTAATGCAATCAATGCTGCAATAAGGTCTAAATATGCATGAGTTGATATTATTTTGGCCTCATGAATGAGAAATATACCTGGAACGATCAATAAATGTCATCATCATCGTATGACCTGTGAATGGGGCCAATGTTGAAATTTTTTCAAACTGTTTTTGTATGCACTGAAATTTCACATGGATAGACTATTTGCATTCCTTAACGATATGAGAAGGTTTCTGGACTCAAATTTGACTCACACACCCAATTGTTTCCATCATCAATTCATCATGTAAACCATAAACCCTATTTTTCTTTCAAAGTACACAAATTGGTTGACCCAACTTTTAAGTTTGCATCATCCTTTCTTCATTTTTTCTTTCAAGTTCTACATTAATGTATATACAATGTATGTGTGTCATAGTTGTGATGAAAAATACCTCTTTTTCGTTGATTGCTTAATCAACACCATAAAAATATTCCCTTGCAGTACTAGATGCAGGGATGTGTGTACTGTCGAACTGAACATAAATTATACTAGGACTAGACATGGGCAACAATGACCTCTGAATGGGGCTAACGTTGAAATTTTTTCAAATTCTTTATGTATGTGCTGAAATTTCACATGGATAGACTATTTGCATGCCTTAACGATATGGGAGGGTTTCTGGACTCAAATTTGACTCACACACCCACTTTTTTCCATCATCAATTCATCATGTAAACCATAAACCCTATTTTTCTTTCAAAGTACACAAATTGGTTGACACAAGCTTAAGTTTGCATCAACCTTTCTTCATTTTTCTTTCAGGTTCTACATTAATGTATATACAATGTATGTGTGTCATAGTTGTGATGAAAAATCCCTCTTTTTTGTTGATTGCTTAATTAACACCATAAAAATATTCCCTTGCAGTACTAGATGTGGGGATGTGTGTACTGTCGAACGAATTTTAAAAGGAACAACAAACAAAAATTGTACTAGGACTAGACATGGGAAACAATGACCTATGAATGGGGCCAATGTTGAAGTTTTTTCAAATTGTTTCTGTATGCACTGAAATTTGACATGGATAGACTATTCTCATGCCTTAACGATATGGGACGGTTTATGGACTCAAATTTGACTCACACACCCACTTGTTTCCATCATCAATTCATCATGTAAACCATAAACCCTATTTTTCTTTCAAATGACACAAATTGGTTAACACAAGTTTTAAGTTTGCATCAACCTTTCTTCATTTTTCTTTCAGGTTCTACATTAATGTATATACAATGTATGTGTGTCATAGTTGTGATTAAAAATCCCTCTTTTTCGTTCATTGTTTAATCAACACCATAAAAATATGCCCTTGTAGTACCAGATGTGGGGACGTGTGTACTGTTGAATGAATTTTAAAATGGACAATGAACATACATTGTACTAGGACTATACATGGGAAACATTGACTTGTGAAAGGGGCCAAGGTTGAAATTTTTTCAAATTGTTTCTGTATGCACTGGAATTTCACATGGATAGACTATTCGCATGCCTTAACGATATGGGAGGGTTTCTGGACTCAAATTTGACTCACACACCCACTTGTTTCCATCATCAATTCATCATGTAAACCATAAAACCTATTTTTCTTTCAAAGTACACAAAATGGTTGATGCAAGTTTTAAGTTTGCATCAACCTTTGTTCATTTTTCTTTTAGGTTCTACATTAATGTATCTACAATGTATGTGTGTCATAGTTGTGATGGAAAATCCCTCTTTTTCGTTGATTTCTTAATCAACACCATAAAAATATGCCTTTGCAGTACTAGATGCAGGGACGTGTGTACCGTCGAACGAATTTTAAAAGGAACAACGAACAAAAAATGTACTAGGACTAGACATGGGCAACAATGACCTGTGAATGGGGCCAACATTGAAATTTTTTCAAATTGTTTCTGTATGCATTGGAATTTCACATGGATAGACTATTTGCATGCCTTAACGATATTGGAGGGTTTCTGGATTCAAATTTGACTCACACACCCACTTGTTCAAAGATTAAACTCCATTATCTCATATTGAAGCACTTACTAACGCAATGTAATAAAGTGAGATAATGTGACACTTGCCAATGTAATAAAGTTCTATCAAGAAGAATTGCAGGGTGATGTCTCTAAAAGACAGTTTCATGGCAACAATAATGAGGACAAATGGCCATGTGGAAGGGAACTCTAAATGTAAACCTTCTAGTTATGAGAAGAAATTATGAGAATTTAGCATATTTGTTATAGCTTAGAATAAATGTTCTAGTAGATATGTTAATGATTCCTAATTTCATATTTGTATTTGACTGAAGGTACTAGCTTGCAAAGTGTCAAATTTTAATTTCAAGTTGATAAACCAAATATGAAATGAATCCTAATTAAAACCATCAAGTGTTGGAATTTGTCATTTAAGTGTAGTGTCATGTAGCTATCTTTTAAAACATAGAGAGAGTAGTCTCTATAGAAGTAGAGAAACATGATATTGGATTCTCTTCTAAGCTGATGTTGATCTTTTTAACCTTCAAGAAATATTGATATATATGGTGGTGTGAAAAGAAGTAGAATAGGTAGAGGAGAAAATCAAGGATAATAATCAAGGATAATTTAGTACCCATCACTTATGCAAACTTTTTCGTCAGCAGGAAAGACAAAGAAGGGAATTCGTCGGCAAGAGACAAGGAAAGGACATCGTCGGAAGACCGACAAATGTAAAGATTCTTGCGATGAATTAACTATACTATCGACGAAAAAAGTTCATCGATAGTATAGCTAATTCGTCGCAAAAATCTTTACATGGGATAAACAAAGGAAATGAATGAGGTGGTTCCAAGTATAGCTAATTCATCGCAAGTATCTTCAAATGTACACATGGGATAAACAAAGGAAATGGATGCGGTGGTTCCATCTAACAGAATATTGGTATGATATTATGTATTATTGTACCTCCAAAATTACCCAATTTAAAGCGCTATATGGTTATGAACCCCCATCACCGAAGAATTGGGCCATTAAAAATGCAAGTATAAACTATTATTAATCTCTTTTAAAAGAAAATTGACTACCATAGGTTAACTCTCTCTCTCTTTCTTGTGGAGAAATACATAGTTAAAATAAGCTACCTTAATGTAATCAGTGCTGCAATAAGGTCTAAATATGCATGAGTTGATATGCTTTTGGCCTCATGAATGAGCAATATACCTAGAACAATCAATAAATGTCATCATCATCGTAAATGTCATCATTGTTACATTGGACTAGACATGGGAAACTTGGAGGAATGAATCCACTCTTTGCTTGAAATATCGAATTCTTTATTTCACATAGAAGGAAACTTAAATGTTATCCACATATTCTAGAATTGTTTCATCACTGCCTACTCGAATCTTCCCTTCTTCTCAATCTTAGGCTCTACTTTCCATTATCAAAATGCAAATAAATCCATTGCAAAGGGTGCTCTTTAGGTGCTTATGTGGTTATATTGTGGACTCTAACACTAGATCACAAATCCTCTTCCCTTTCCACAGAAACTACACTTCCTAAGAAGTGGCTCCCATGATCTAGACTATGACCAAAAAGCTATCTGCCTCATTCAATTTGGTATCTTGGATTTATCTTTGACTCTAGATAAAAAAACAATGTCTTCGTCTCTATGCATAGAAGTTATAATTCCTTTCTTTGTATGGAAGGTAAATTCCTTCTTCTATCCACTATAAAATGGGTAATATATCTCTAACACCAATCTTTAATGTCAAACCCCTTTATTATCATCTGCTCCTATATTTGTACCCATCGACCGTTAGGAAGGATAATTGATAGGCCAAGAATAATTAGTTACACATAATGAAATTGTTTACCTCCATGGAGTCATCAATAGGGTGTTTAATGTATATCAATGTAGTTTCCCCCCTCATCCAAAAGGATAATCAATAAATAAGGTTCAATTACAAGAGATTGTAACTGCAAGGACCCAGGTGGAGTCATCGTGGCATTGTCATGCCTACAATATTTGTGGGGTTTTAGTGTTCCCAATGAATGGATGCATTGTTGTTGACATGGAATGGGACAACACATGTACCTTCTTAATTTTATTTGTTCACTTGATGTGGCCCTGGTAATTCCTAGCCTTGAATTGAAAGTTACCCCTAGTCTTAGGCATCACCCTTCATGACACTTGTCACCAAATGATTAGATCACAAGGTTGGAGGCATATGGGCATTGGGATGAGGGTTTATAACCTTACAGTAACAAGATCCATTAATTGAACTTTGACTAGATTGAAATATGCATGCAATTGAAAATACTAACAACCCAAAACTAAAAGGGATCAATACACATAATGCCAATGAGAGGTGATCTAGTGGTGTGTAGGAAGAGTCCTAACACCTTCAAAATGATCACTCTCCTCCAACTATCCACATCTATGTATAATTCTAAATCCTCATCCATCCTTGAGTCCAATGATCCCATGATTCTAGTGTGGCCATGCTTGATGTGTAAGTTTACACATTTCAAATTCCTCCAAGTGTCCAATCCCACTTCTCTATGACTCCTATCGAGATTTCAATGAATTACAAGGTATAAGGCATATGGGTTATTTAAGGGACTTAACACCCACATGGATGTGAGTCATCTGATCTCTCTAGATAAGACAATAATCACAGTCATGTGGTTTGACAACCCAAAATGTAGGCCTGAATGTGCATGTTTTCAATCGAGTGGAGTTACTCAACAAAGAGTCGTCTCTCAAGACAATGCTATCATTTAATGATCATCGTCTATGGTTATTGTTGTTGATCCTTCTAGAGGGAAATCCTTTGGTGGATGGATCTTGGCCTTGAATCCCTTCCATCAATGCATCAATTATGCCAATGACCTCCTTGATAGCTCTGCAAGGGCTTGAATTACATGCCCTAACCTTAAGAAAAAATACGTACCAGTTAATGTTGGCAAGGTTATTATGGACCAAATATGAAGCTTTATCTAGATAAAATGTTAAGACAACCAATCACGTGTTTCTCCACAAGAATTTCACTTGTCAATTACATGGTGTTATAAATACCTTGTATTTTAGTGGATAATAGGAAAGAGAGTTGTTGGAATAGGCTTGGAACGAATGGTTTAAAAATAGAGGAACCCAAAAACACTTGATTCCCCTTCCCTTGCACATCCTATGGGGTATTATATGAATCACAATGAATGATAGAATATTCAAGGACATTCAACCCTCACCCTCTAATATATTATATAGTTTTGAATATCCCTTCACTCCACTGGTTGGTCATAAGAAACAAAAATATCAGTAGATGGTTCCACGGTTGGCAGTGGATTACACAACGCCATATGGTTTCTATAAGGGTGCCAATGGGATCTCACAAAACTAAAAAAATGCATTGATTCATAGAATGAAGAACCACTAGAAACACTACTTTCCTCCTCCTCCTCCTCATCATCATCGTCATCATTGTCGTCACCATCATCATCATTGTCGACGTCATCGTCATCGTCGTCATCTTCCCTTAATGCATTTTGACCAAAAAAACTATAACCTCTAACCACTATGATCTTAAACACATTGACTATGACATTAACCCATTACACATCATCCTCATCATTGTTTTCATTGTCGTCATCATCATGATCCTCGTCATCATCGACGTCGTCCTCATCATCATCATCATCATATAATATAATATTTAATTATATAATATGTAATATATTATGTTTATATAATATATATAAATAATATATTTATGTATATTATATATATAACATAGAATAACCCAAAATAAATAAATAAACAAATAAAAATATAACAAATAGAAATTATATAAGATATATTAACATATCCCAAATTAAAATAAAACACAATTATATAATATGTAATATATCATGTTTATATAATATATATAAATAATATATTTATGTATATTATATATATAACATAGCATAACCAAAAATAATAAATAAACAAATAGAATTATATAAGATATATTAACATATACCAAATTAAAATAAAAGACAACAAAAACAAAACCCAACACTGATATCATTGTGCGCGTGACCTGCAAGGGAAAGGAGATCACTACGCATGAAACTGAGGGCACAAAGAATATAGACTGCGAAGGTGAGGAGATATACTACAAGGGCACAAAGGGGAGATAGACTGAGAGGGTGAACTGAGGGAACAAAGATAGATTACGAACAAAGATAGACTGCGAGGGTGAGTCGAAAGCACATAGATAGATTGGGAGGGCACAGAGGGGAGATAAAATGCGAGGGCATGAAGGGGAGATACACTGTAAGGGTACAAAGATACACTACAAGGGAACAAAGATAGACTGTGAGGGCACCGAGAATGGTGAGTACCTATGCATTTGACTTTGTGTAGGGTTTTATTTTAGGGTTTTATTGTATATTTGAATGCTCTTGTCAATGGAGAATAGTTGACATCTTACTGTAACACAACCTGAAAGTCTATAACTATTTCAATGATGCTATGTCTTCGTGTGAATGTCCAAACCGGAGGAAAGATAAATCTTTGACCAAACTTAGAACTTCATGTGTATCTCTCTGCAATGAGAGCATTGTATACGTATGGATATATAACTTGTGAGAAAGAAACCTTGTTGACCAATCTCTGCCTTTCACTTCACATTTCTAATGACGAGAAGTTGTTTGAGTTGAGATGCTTGTGCACGACTCAAACTGTATAATTTCACCAAACCGTATGGTCACGAAGTAATTATTCACGAAAAATCACAATAGGGTTTTGAATATCTGCCTTTCACTTCACATTTCTAATGACAAGAAGTTGTTTGAGTTGAGATGCTTGTACGTGGCTCAAACTGTATAATTTCACCAAACCGGATGGTCACAAAATAATTCTTCACGAAGACAGATCAAGTGGATATTTTTTGAATGGAACTATGATTTCCACCCTTTGGATTTGCACTCTTTGTTGGGTCGACTACATCTCTTGAGCTTCCCTTCCAAATTCATTGCAATGAGCATCACCCAACTTGTTCATAGTTAGGAATTCCATTTCTTCCATAAGGTACTAGTGCAAGAATGCATTTATTTTGAGAACCCTTAAGCATTTATGGATTTTATCATTCACCTTAATCAATGTTTGGTGGTACTTTGCAATGAATTAATTTAGAATAAACTAGCCTTTCTTTAAGTACAATCTCTGTCACTGTATACCTACATATATTAATAGAATGATATTATTCCTAGAGATATTAACAGAGAGGGGGGTGATTTTATGAAATGTACTACATTTAGTGAAAGTTTTTCTAAGCCATCGATAGTCCCTTATAATGACATGGAAATGGATCCTAGTTATGATATGAAGTTATCCTCTTCATATGCAAAATCATTTCAATCATTGGAAATAATGAATGCAAATCCTTTATGTAGTATTGATGATGCATTAAAGGATTTGAAAGAGAGAGTAAAAATATCAAATCTCAATAATCACCAATTTGATGTCTACGATATACCAATTTTGAATCACTTGTTTGATGTGTACGATATCATCTTTCACATTGGGTCACCAAGCCCCCATAATAAGTTACAGTCCTCCTTGCACTACACCAATGATCGCTCATTATAGTGCCCTCATATGCATACAATCCTCCTTGCACTGCACCAATGATCCCTCATATTTAGGCTCTGAGAATGGACGAGGTGTGGGGGGATATTAGTCAAGAGAAGTGTTAGTAAAGAACAAAGGAAATGACCATGTGAGACATAATATTTCAATGTGATCAACATAAGACAACTTGAAACCATAGTACTATTAGTAAACACCGTCAACTAATTTATCCTATTACCTGGAGGTGTCATGATAGGTCCCTTTATCTGAAAGTAGTAGACTTTCTCATAATGGTGAAGCAGATTGTTGTAATATTTCTATAAAACAAAAGAAGCACTCATAGTTGTTGGAGGAAATTCAAACACCAATGTGATCTCCTTCCACTTCCTTTCTTTAACGACATGCATCATGTTTCAGGGTGATTCTCAGTTACAATATTTCAACTCTGGAATCAAAGGTGAACAAAAACAAAGTGTACTCTCTGCAATGGTTTCCAATAGAAATGACACCAGTAAACTATGACACCAATTCTTGGGTCATACCAACTTTGGGACCTTGTGTTATATGAGCTAAGGATGGAAAATGGGCCTTCGTTGATTCAACCACCCAATGGTAACTGTGAAGGATATATGTTGGAAGAACATCATCATGAGTCATTTCCCAAAAGTTTAGCAAGGCAAGCCTCACACCCTCTTGAGTAGTGTAATCATCACTGGTTGGTTAGGAAAGTTCCATATCATTTCTAGTCCATATCACAACTATACACAGGAAATGGTCAATTCGATAGGGAGCCAACCTTTTTTTCCTGGTTCGACTTGTTCCATACATTGTTGTATGAACAGGGCATGGGCTCACCAAAACCCCCCCAAAAAAATTAAAACAATACAAAATTAAAAAATAAAACCCTAGAAGTAAACCTAGACCCCTCCCATTGCTATTTAATGAGGTCCCCACCCTCCATTTATCTCACACATTTCACTTCATCAATTTTGATCCGGATTATTTTGGGCACGAAATGAGAGCGGAGATATAATAAAGAAATGCATAGAGATATCGCGTATATCCAGTAATATAACANAAATATATCAGAGATGCAACCATAAACACAGAGATACAGTAATACACGATTTCTATTAATGAAAGAAATGTACAGAGACTGTAAAAATACAGAGTGAAAGACTCGCTAGAATGGTGGCAACTTATCTCTGAGAAGAGATGTGATGGCTACTCTCATTCGCAAGAAGATGGTTACAATGAGGCTCTGGAGGCTTTTTTACAATAATCGGGAATGCCAAAAGTCCTAGACATCCAAAAACCTAACCCTAGGAGATGAAGCGCCAAAAGTCATGTGGGCCCCGTTTGGGTAAGTTGGTG
>ML776874.1:1005116-1032375 GCA_009831015.1 Picea engelmannii | reverse complement strand
GATCTCGAAAAAACTTCATTTAGGCCCTCAAAATGGCCCCGGAAGTTAAAACCTGCTAAAAATAGTAAATTGCCAAAATGGCCAGAAAACTGTTTTGAGCCATTTGGAAAAGGTGGGTGGCCTCTGATATCCACCTGGATCAAATTTAGAGTGTTTTAGCTCAGTGTTCATCTTTATTCAAATTCATTCTTTTTATTGGTTTGGAGTGCTTCTCGGGTTGATTTCTAGTGTTGAATCAAAGAGTTTCCCGAGATTATTTGTCACATATTTCAAAAATGCAAAGGCTAGTGAATAAATTCACTAGAGTTGTTACCCTATACCAAAATGAGGGGTAATAGACCATATAATTCCATATGTAGCACAAAAAAGAATATATTTTTATGCTTCATAATGTTGTCAAAAGTGCACCATATTTTGGACTCATCATCGCCCCCCCCCCAACCAAAGGGATTTTTGGCCCTAAATTTTCACACAAACTCTTTGTCACCCTTATCCACTTTGAAAATGACCATAACGTTTTTTACTATATAAATAAACTACATTTCCTTTGACGATGAAATGGTGAGGAATACTGAAATTATACTGGGAACGATAGAGGTGATGCCATATAAAAAGGGTGAGTGTGACTCGGTGACCTAGTGAAAAACTCAATAGATGAGACAACTCAGAGGGTAGAGGCTAAGAAAACAAGGTCATATTAGATGGCAATGGACAAAACTCAAGATTTAATGATGCCTGCATAATGCAAGAAAATGTGGCATAGTACCAATCCTCTAAACAAGGGTGACTTTGATAGCTACTTGAATTGAAAGTGTTGCTAAATCAAATAATATTACAATGGTTTCTCTTTCTAGTTTTGGATATTTTGAAATTTATGATGTTTTTGGAATGTTGTGTTTTATGTTCTTGTTTTTGGCATTTTTTTTTATAATGAATAAATAATGGTATTGTTCTTTATGCTACAATGAGGAGATGAGAACCAAAATGTGACAAAGTGGTTTTGAATGGTGAATGAGGACCATGATACCAATTGGGTAGCAAATAAGGATGATCTTGGAGTGTGTCTCCTCAAAAGGAAGGAATGAATGAGACAAATGGTATAGGTAGCTTTAAATGGGAACACAACAAAATGGTGGTCCGATTGTAGTATGATGAATAAAACCCAAATGTCATTTCCCATGAGTCTAGTGGGAAAGGGTAGCAATTGAGAAGAGAAATGGATGACTTTCACTTCCATCTCTACTTGCAGTATTCCAAAAGACAGATGTAGACATGGCCATTTCCTAGTATATGAAAAGTTAATCAACATGAAAAAGGTTCCTTGAATCAATGATCACTATGTAATTACCAGATTAATAAATCCTTACAACATTAGTTTATCATGTAATAGATACATAAGATCCACTTCAAATACTTAGAGTAATTTTGATAAACTAAGGGTCCCTTTACCTATGCCAATTCCACGTTCCATATCTTGGAAATTCCACTTGTCTTCTCCATTCCGCCTTGTCGATGTCATCCATGCCATCTCATAGGATTTCACCGGTTCACCTATCCTAAGACTTTACATTGTTGACATCATCATGTTGGCATGGAAACATCACCACATGAAATTTGACCCTTGATCCTCACGGTGTTGAACTGGAGGACATCAGTTTCCAATATGGGCTCTACTCACATTGTAAGGTGTTCAAAGGATATATTATAGAGCCTAAACATAAGTTCTTGAATTTACTTGCACTCTATGGACCTATAATATTATAGAACCTAATCTAATATAACAATAATTCTATGATATGAGTTATGCAACATAATGAAAATAAGTGTTGAAAACTACCTATCATAAGTCTTTGCATTAGTAGCCTTAAAGGGATGCCATGTGCATAGGTTAGATGAGAATGTTGTAGGTTGGTGCATTGGAGAATGGTTACATGGATATGTGTAAGACTTAGAGAATGCCAGGTGACCGTATAGTCACATTAATGTGCCTACTTAGTTTTTCATCACATTATATAATATAAACTGAGTATTTGTTGAAGAGAGTTAGTCCTTCAAGAATTGATCTCGGGAATTTGATCTTGATATCAACGACTTAAATGGTGGATATTCACTCCTAATATCTGTTGTAAAAATTGTCAAAAAACTTGAAATTTGTTGCCAAAAACCTTGAGATTTGTTACCAAAAATTTGTAGCATGTAGTTCTAGGAGTCTTCCTTGAGATTGCACTTATAGTGGATGTTCAACAATTTATAATGGGTATTAAATTAGTGAAGAGATGTTTTGGATGAGAGTCATAATTTTCAAGTCGTGAAATGGGATGTGTAATGGATAGTCTACGCGTAGGGAGCATAGATGGGTTGAATAAGGTAGATTTCTTGTGTACTAAGGTCACCGTGTTTACACCTCTTATGTCTTGGAAAGGTTAAGAATTTCCAGAGAACATAAAAATTTGAAATCCTTATGTGACATTCCTCTTATGAAACAAGGATTTGTATCATTTTTTCTTTATTACATTGTTCTTTTCAATATTGTATAGGTGTACTAATTAGTGAACTGTGACATTTGCATGGTATTTTTAAAATTTGGGCCATTTTGCTTCCATTTATCTGGATAATTAGCTCATACTTTTTATCATTAGCAGTGCACACATAGTAATCTGTCAACAAATTATTATTTTTCTTAAAACCTCTTGCTCCTTCCCATAACTAGTTTTCATCGAAGTTGAAATTCTTGCATTTCATTTTCCTCTTGCATGGTTTAAAGAGTCGAGTCGAACCGCCATCAGTTTCATGACCACTCCTTTGAGTAACAACCTAAAATCAAGCGCTAATTAAAATTTATCTAGCAACTTTTCTAGGGCTCTTCAAACCCATCTTAGCTTAGGTGTAGAGCTTTGGAATAGGATTGTGAAAATAACTTTCCAAAGTTGTTAAACAAACATAAAACTTTGAGTTAGGGAGTGAAATCCGGTTGCTATATCACTAAATTTGGGAAGCCCTTCTAACACAAGGGTAAAGCACAAGGTCTCATTGGGGCTGATAGAGTAATCAACCTTGCTTTGTTGGTCTTGTTGTCGACTGTCGACTGTCGCCCCTCTGCTTTGGTATAGTAGGTGGTACCATAGAGGCCATAATATTTTAGACTTCCTACACAAGGTGACAACACAGGGAAGGTGGTGTTGTACCTATGATCGACATTGGCTAGACTCACTCAGACTCCTTGGAGGGTTGCCCACTGCTCGGTGAGGTAACTTGCACCAATGCATTAGTTCATTAGGCAAGTTGTCAGCGTAACTTTCCCACCCGCCGAAACTCAACCCCTTCGCACATCGATCCTGCGATGTTGGATTCCATCACCAACTAGCACTTCTTTGTGAGAAGGTTTGTTTGCATGCTTGACTCCTAGATTAATTAGTGTGTGTTGTTTTTTCTCCTTAGTTTGCCTTAGGATTGAGTTTGTGTCTAATGGCATCAGTTCCGAGGTAATTCCTCATTTGATCAATACAAAATATGGATACCATTAAAATAAAAGGGAATAAAGAGGTAACAAATAACTCATACCTAACTTACGTCTTATAATTCTCCAACATTTTTGTTTACACTTAGTGCAACAAACACCAAATGGAATGGTTTACACAAGGTCATAACCGACAAAGCTCCACCTAATTCAAATGAGCAATGTGATTGGAGAATTCAAAATATTATCATAAACCCACATCTCACATATCTGTACATGCACCATAGATTCAAAATATTTCATGAAGAGGTCCGAGAGAAATGTCTCCATGCAAAATTGTCCACATCAGAATTGTCCATGTCCTTGATGGAAATATATTAAATTCCCTGGAATATATTTTAGTCCTTGTCCTGCTTAAAAAGGATGATCCCATTCTGGAAGTGGTCAAATACTAGTTTTATCCCCCCTCTATATGGTAAATGCTACTTCTTATACTAGCCTTCCCCTACAATAGGGACTGTTGTGTTCCTTTTCTTGAAAATAAGTGAGGTTCCTCTTCTTTGTCTTTGGCATCCTACATGGTTACTTCCCAAAGTAATGCCTTCTCTAGGGTTTTACCTCTATATGATGGGGCCATTCAATTTAACATTATTTACATGGTAGGTTAAGTCACTGCTCATGATCCCTTTCCTCATCTCCACCATTTGGTATGCCTCCAAGGTGTTGAGCTAGAGTTCTCGCAAGGCCTTGATATATTGTGAGGTCCTCACATTCAACTCAATAAACCTCCCTCTTATATTGAAACTCACCTCTCTTACAAGAAATAGGGAAGCCCCTTCTCTTAGATCAATAGTTGTTTCCCTTGATTTGACCCTCTCTCGACCTCTTCAACATATCCCCCTTTTGATGGAACACATATCTTTCCTTATTTCTCTCAAGTGGTTGCTCCACTCACTATCCATGGCCCAATTGAACCTTGGGTCTCCCCATCAACCATCCCATTATCCCTTAGATCCACGAGTCTTGGTACATCTATGATGGTTCCTCAGACTTTACCTTGAACTTATATCCTTGATATATTCTAAACAAGCAAAGTAAATGTGTAGCAACAACAATTGGCCCCTTACAATCAAAACTTTCCAAACCTTATCCAAGGAATGTTAATGTCCTACTCCAAAACATTCATCTCCATATGTAAACCAAGTATTCATATCAACCTATACAAAATCTAAAAACCAAACATTCATGTCAAACTCTACACAACCCATAAACCAAGCATTCATGTAAACCTATACACAACCCAAAAACCAAGCATACATCCAACATTCTCCCAACCTCTTGAACATGAATACATGCAGCCTCAAAACTCTAACGTTTAGGGAAACTAGAATCCAATCATGAACATGTTCAACATTCCATCCTCTTGCATCCATGGTATATGACCATGTACTCATCCAAGTATGGGAGGTGAAGGTGGGATATCACCCTTTTACAATAACACACCCCCTCCCCCCCCTATGTTGCATACTCAAACCAAAACTTGAGCTCAAATGGAGGAAGTAGGGATGAAGACCTTCATGCATCATATAGACCTTCCTACACAAAAAAATTTAGACAATCCTTTCCCCTCAAATTGTAGTGACGTGGATTCCCCCAAAACTACTTGAATTACCTAAATTCAATGGTGCTCCGACAAAGGAATACCTTGAGTGTCACTTAGAATCTTTCACTACTACATGTGTCAAGTTTCTTCATTATAACAACAATATCACTATAATTTTTTTCCTCAATACTTGATAGGTGATGCCATTCAATGGTTCCATCATCTCCCTAAAGAGTCAATTTATAACCCTTACATGTTAGTGAATTAGTTCATCCAATAATTTAACATCCCTCAACCAAATGAATCTTGTATCCTTAACCTTGTTAACCTCAAACAAGAAGACGAGGAATCTAAATAAACTTTCATTCATTGATGGTGTAAGGTTTTGCACGACTCTATGGAAAATTTACCAGAAGACACCTTTTATCACCTCTTTATCAATGCCTTGAACCGAGACAACATGATCACAAATTATATCAGAGACCCCCCTTCAACTGAAGATTCCATCGACAACCTCCATCAAACAAAAAATGCCTAACTTAAGTCTGTTGTGGGAGATAACATAGTTAAAACACCAAATACGCGAGTCTCCGATAGAAATGCAATGTGAGACATGGTGACAGAAATGACCCTGCCCAAAATTGAAATTAGAACTATCTTTTAAATTAGAGAAAAGGAGCAACATCATGCGTCAACCTCAAAAATTGGCATGTGGTGTAAATAACACAAGTGCGACTCTCATAATACAAACGATTGTTGAAAACTAAATAGTTGATGCAAACAAAGGCCAAACTAATAGAGCTCCTAAGCTTAAGATTGTTGTCACATGAGAAAATGCCAAACTCAACAACTACAAGAATATGATGCCCGATCATGATATTCTAAAGTCTTCCAAGAAGAACAAGAAGAAGAAGGCTTCTCTTGAAGAAAACTCCAATTCTTCCAAAGAAGAAGAGGTCGCTCCTAAATCTCCTACAAAGAAGGATAATTCTCATGCTAACCCTTCTTCTAGTTAGTCTACACTCAAAGTTATATAAAGGATCCATATCGCTAGAGGTGCCCAGGCACTAGTGTTTGACTCTAACCTCAAAAGGCACCACCCTTCACCTGATTCTTTACCTAACCTCATTGACTTGGATATTTTCCTCGTGATGCATTAGGTAGGTCTTTCTTTAGATCAAACCACTCAAAAACTAACCTTTATCCTTATTGACATTCCGAGTCCCCCACCTTCTCACTAGATTAGAGCCATCTCTCAAACCAAATGGGAATCTCCTCGTGAATATTCTAGTATTGTTCCTCCCCCCTCTTCCCAAGCTAGTTGATTTATTTCCTCCTATTATTCTTCCTTCATTCAAAGGTCATTCTCTCATGTATTTGAGATGTCAGCCTACATGAATGTTCTCTAAGCATGTGCTAACTAGACGAACCGTATAATTGAGCCCCTTTTACGATTTCTCCCCTAGGCTTACAAAATATTTGTCCCCTTCTCTCTCCTTAGATATTTCCCGCATTCCTTTGAGAGAGGAATGGAAAGCCAATATGGTAAACCCATTCTTGATTTAGATCCATCACAATGATTTCACCATAAAATGAGTAATTTATGATCTTGGATTTTCCCTTAACATCATAAGAAATCCTATCTATCATGTCCTTACTGTTAATTTATTTTCACTCACCTGTTGGACCCTTTAAGGTTTCAACAAATCTAAGACTAGACCCCTCAATGTTATTGTGATCCCTATTTTTTTGGTCTTGAGATTGTAGACACCCATTTTTTAGTACTTCTAGTAGACCTAGAGTACAACATCCTCCTAGGTCGGCCTTAGCTAGATGCAATGATATTTATCCTTTCAACCTTTAAAAGTGAGCTCTTATTTTTCCATGAAGGTGAGAATTAGTAGAATTTAGGAATATCACATTAATATTTCCTTAATATGTCCAAAATCGAGAGGGATATCACATTACATTAGGTGGTTGACCACTGTTCCGTAGTGTGAAATCTAACCATAGTGCATATTGCTTGCATGGATAAGTGAGTCGAATTAAGGTGCACCCACCTAGAGGTTCATACCCTTCACTAAGTTGGGAATCCATTGCATGCATGAGTGCCCCTACTAATATTGGTAATTGCACCCTCTAATTGTGCATCCAAAACAAAAGATATACTTTTTTTTTTTAGAAATTTGAATATAGAAAAAAAAGTTCAAAAATTGGAACTAGGATGAGGATGGACTACTCACTAACAACACATGCACATGCAATTGAAGGTACAACCAAACATGTACTTGTCAGATATTTATTCGTCAAGTGAGGAAAGCTTAGGACAAATAGAAGGAAATGCGATTGAATCTAGTAGATATGATACGCAAACAAGGACCAAAGGTGAAAAAGTCAGAAGAAAATTCTGTAGACGAATGGAATTTTTTCCTGCCGAAGGAGGATCATGCTCTTATGATGATGAGAGAATATGAGACATAGAGGTGCCACTCAGGTATAAGCATCTGGTGAAACTATGGGTACCTAAGGAATTGCCTCCTATAGATGTTGACTTCATTGTCAACAATAGGACATATCGCATTGCACCATCCTCCTTGCATGGCCTGGGGCTATTTTCTATGGATGGAAAAACTGTAAAATACAATACAGTAACTGAATTGATGGACTATGTCAGACCGTGTTACAATTATAACGATTGGATGTGGTTGTGAAAAGTATGCGGAGATATGCACTCGCCTCAAATTATATATAACTAATAAACAAGGATAAAAATAAGGGAGCGACTCTCTATATTGATGGAAGGCCTAAATATTCTGACAATATCACAGGGCTTATAAACAACACACAACCCAGGACAACAAACAAGAAACCAAATTGCATATATGAGGGACGCGAAGAGAATCGGGTAGTCCCGTGCGCAATAAAAAAGATAGCTCTCGGGGAAGAGTTATTAGTGGATTACCATTTGAATCGAATAGAAACATTGACTAATAGTGTGCGGGTACTTATGCAACACCTCTTTAAGCAACCTCTACTTATTGCATTATATATATATTTTTATCTTTAACATTGTTTTAAATATTTCATGATCCCAATTTTATAATAATGTGGGAGGTTGATCGTTGAGGTTGATTTTATTTGGGTGGCAATCAGTTTTTTTGTTATCATTATTTTTTTTTTAAATATTTTGGGGTTCTAATTATATTATAATGTGGTAGAATGATTGTGGAAAAGGGAAAGCCGCAAAACATGTAAATGATTATCAAATTTGACTTTCATTTTACGTGAATTTTATTATTTGCTTATATAATTTTACTGAAATAACATTGTTTTTGTTGAAATTATATGTAGTCGGCAGACCATGTTGATCATGATTCTGCCGATGAGGAGGGGTTGTATTCATCCCATGATCCAATGGTATTAATAAAATAAAATATCATTAAAGAGAACAAGGAACTTGCTAGCTTATTAGATCATCCAAATCAAACTCCCAACTTCCTAGAAAAGATCAATATCCTTATTTCACAACTTAACACATATAAGGTAATAACCATAATTTAAAGTGTTGTTTTTCTAATGTACTCATATGTTCAATTATGAAACTTTGTTCTTTAACTTTTACATTATCTCACGAAAAAACATTTTTTTTTTTTTTTATACAGAGATTTTTGGAGCCCGTTCAGCCTGGTGTTGGTAGTAGTGGCGCTGCAAAGACGCCACATAGTCTTGATGCGGTCAGTCATACAGCTACTAGAGTACTGTTTACTTCTCCATATTCCACACCTAATTTAGATAGGATCCATGACACACACTGCCATACATCCACACATCGGTCAGACTCTAGAGATGGTGACAGAGATGAGGTTGATGATGTGGTTGACATGGTTGCATTTCCTGGAGCTAGATGTGTGACAAGCACGGGGACCCTTCCGTGCACATTTTTGGTCGACGATAACGAACTTCCATTAAAACAAATAAGACTCCCAGGTAGTTTTTCATATTTTAATTGTTTCATATTGTCCATCTCATACACAAATCATCTAGATTATTATTTTTAAATTAATGACCATATATTTTTGTGTGTAGGAAATAACCATTTTTATAGGCACCTAGAGAGCAAGGCCTTGTTGATTTTTGGGGAAACCTTACGCATGAGGTAGAATTTCCAGAATTCCAACCTAAAAAACTTATGGATTATCTTGAAGGCCTCTTTGGAGTAGACACGTTCAATAAAAAAACGGTCACCTCTACAACAGACGAATATTTAAAATACACGTGAGATGTTTATAGACGAAGCTTGGCAGGAAATCCTAGGTATGAGCATCCTCCCTCAATTCTAGAGAGGGAGTGGAAGGCGATCATTGATGATGCAAAAGAAAATATATTGAAAAAATCAGGAGAAAAATAACTGGTACCCCAAGGTAAATTACAATATTTTGATTTCAATACCATCTTTAATTTTCTTTAGATCTAAATAAAAGTGTGGTTATATATAACATACTTGAAAATTTTGATGATAGGTTTCCTAACACTTTGAAGGCAACCAAAGAAAGGATTTACAAACATGGCCAACACAAGCTAGGCCAAGGTGGCTACTCAAGGTTATAGTCATGAATCGTAAGTACCCAAACATATTAAGTATATTATTTGTATCACCTTACAACTTTCAGGTAATTGGCCAAAAACATTAAAAAAACATACTCTTATGCAATGCAGGGCGACAACTTCGGAACTAAAACCATGGAGGAAGACCTCCAACTTGGTTACAAGTACAGATATAAAGTTGTGGTTGATTGTAGGAAAAGCATGGGGTAGACCCCAAGATCCAGTTTGCGGGATAAGGTAAATAAAAATCAGTCCACATTAACCTTTCATTACTTATAAAATACGTAAATGTTTGATATCGTCCATAATTTGATGTCTTACTTTGTTTTAATCAGGGGAGAAACACTATCAATGAAACCATTAGTACTGGACAACAAAGCGTTGATAGTGCAGTGCATCCAGAAGGTCATGGTGCTCCCCAACAACCCCATCCCAGTGGGGTGAAACCCCAAGATGTTCCTGTGACTAAGGCCCACGACGATAAAATGGATGTATATTAATCATATACTTAATAATTTTGTACTTATAAATTTTGTCGTTTCAATGGCAGAGAATGTCATAGTTGAGCCTCCTCGACCTGAAGAGCAGGTGAACAGGGCATCCATTCCAATGATGCCGACTAGTGGACCAGGTAAATAATTACATTGCAGAGTTATTTTTAATATTAATGAACTACTTCAATGATATTTAAAAATTGTCCATATAAATTTAATATTTTTTGTTTTTGTAGGTGATGGCCCCTCAAAGCAGCCTCCATGCCATGGGTATGAGACCAGACATGCTCGACGTGGAGACTATGATGGCCCCTCATATCATCCTAACGATTTGAAGGCATTGGTAAACATGAAATTTAAGAGATTGAATTGTTCAAGTTTGGATTTAAATTTTACATGCTTGTTTGTTTGTGGGTCTCAAGAGTTCCAAACTTGTATGACACCAACTGACATAGCATGGGGCCCTTTATGCCATCAACCCCATCTCCTACATTGTCAATAGTCATGATCCTTGCTTCTACCACTAGAATTATTCATGTATTGAGCCTTACAACATCTGAATCGATAACCAATATTTTTCATGGATCCAATTTAGATCATTTATCACTAGGGAAGGTGT
Source organism: Picea engelmannii (assembly GCA_009831015.1). NCBI lineage: Eukaryota > Viridiplantae > Streptophyta > Pinopsida > Pinales > Pinaceae > Picea > Picea engelmannii. The sequence continues at coordinate 1,021,597 of ML776874.1, read as the reverse complement.
TGGTGAAGGAAAGGCTAGTGATAGAAGTTACTTAGTGTAGATGTTTTTGACATAGAATCCACCTATTAAATTGTTTAGAGGTGAATATGGTTAATTATAATAATAAGACGAAGGGGAACCTGGGTAGTGTTTACCTAATGCGAGTTGGTCAATAGTGATGATGTAGGCCTCATGGGGGAATGCATCACCAAAAAATGATAGAGATGATGACATGAATATCATGTATGTAGTCATGGTTGAGAAGGATGTTGTAGTCTAAGGTTGTTGTCAATTATATGTTAAGGAAAATTCCTTCATATTCAGATGGTCACCCATCAAATGATTATTCGTAGCTCATGAATTCCCTAATAGTGGTGGTAGTCTAACACAAGGGGTAGTCTAACACTATTGGATTTATTACACTATTATCTCTACATGTGACCATGGCTCGTGTATTCGTTATTACTAATTGTAATCATGGCTAGAGTCATATTATTTATACGTTTATTGTATTAAAAGGTGTGATTAAGGTTGACCTAGTCAAACTTGATATGTGGGCTCAATAATTCTCTTGAGGTGCCAGTTCTTGTTTTGTGGGAACCAAATATGCAGAATGGTAATCTCTTTTTCTTTTAAGATATAACATGAGAATCCAAGCAATACCTGGTGCCTTGTTCTTGGGCTATGGAGTCTAGGCAACAAATAGAACTTGAAAATAGATAAATAAGATGTGACAAAACCACTAAACAACAAGTATTATCAGTCAAGGATAGATATGATATATATGTAACAACCATATGAAATGCTCAACAAAGACACAACAACACATCCATAAAATTCTTGCACTCACATAAGACATCAAAGATGAGATTAGAGTAAGAGAGATAACCTTCTATTGAATGATCAACCCTTAAGCTATCTCCTTTAGAAGGGGCACAAGCTATCTCAATTTTTTTTTTTTTAAATAAATACATGTTTGTTGGGTCATATTAGGAGTACAAATTATCTTTGATATCTCATAAAAAGTTGAAATTCTTACAGTAACTTCCTTGCATTATGAAGAGCATGAATAATAATGTTGTTAAGTGACAAAGTCCAAATAACATTCATGCTTAACCACCTTATCAAGAACCCTACTGTCCTCCTCAATGTTTATTAATTCTTGCAAATACCATCCATTAATGTAGTAAATGTTACAACATTAGGATTGTAGCCCTTGGACACCATCTCATCCAAAACATTGTAAGTTTCCTCCCACCTACCTTCTTCACTACTTCAGTTTTTCTTCCTCCAATTGCATGTGAACCAAATGATTTACAACACCCATCTCTTTTAAGATTCTACCCAATATTAGATTGTCTATATAAATCCAAATGTCAACAATAATCATTGATCCAAGGTGTTAAAAATTCATTTTGACAAAAAGACATTGGTATTCTATAGCATTGGCACAATTTAATAGATAAACAAAATCTCCTCTTTTTGAATATGCAACCTCTCTACAAAGATTAATTCATGCTAGTATCACATGATTTTCATAACTTGAAAGAGAGAGAGAGACCTCCATTTTTTATTTTATTTTTATAACTTGGGACTTGAAAATAAGTATAGTTTAGTAAATCAAGGTGAAGGCCTTCAGAATTTGTCAATGTTCTTGGTGATTATTTACATATAATATCTATTGTTCATGAGGAATCTAATGTCTCACTTGGATTGACTTTTCGAGAGTTATTATTCTTGACTGCGTCACCTTAGCATGATCTTTAGTAAGAATGTCAAATATTCATAGTCATCTCATTCAAACCCATATGGTGTCTTAGAAAATGAAACTCTTAGTGGAAACCGCAAGACAAATAAGTGGAACAACAATTCCACAAGTGACAACAAGCTTTGCCTACCATTTGTTCAAACCATTGTAGCACAACTTTGAAAAATCCAACAATGGATATATATAGAAATGAAAAATAATCAAGCACTAATGTTTGTTTGAAGGCCAGTGGATTTTGTTCTAATGCAAAAATGTTTAGTGTAGTCCTCAAAGGCCCACATAATATATGGCATGCATCCATATCAAGTAGAATTTTCTAACTAGATTATAACCATTGGTTGCACATAAAAATGACATCAATTTCAAGGACATCAATTTTTATTTTTTATTTTTAAATAAATATATGTTGTCGCAAGAGAGACAAATGTAAAGATTCTTGTGACGAATTAGATATACTATCGGAAAAAAAATTCATCCATAGTATAGCTAATTCGTCGCAAGAATATTTGCATTTGTCTCTCTTGCAACAATATCCTTTTCGTCGATAGTATAGATAATTCGTCGCAAGAATATTTACAGTCGTCTCTCTTACGACAATATCCTTTCCTTTTCTCTCTTGCGACGATATCCCCACCTTGTCGCTCTTGTGACGATATCCCTTCTTTGTCGCTCTTGCGACGATATCCCTTCTTTGTTGCTCTTGCAACGATATCCCTTCTTTGTCTCTCTTGTGATGATATCCCTTCTTTGTCGCTCATGCGACACCAACTATTGGTTGTCTTTATTGTGACGACCAATGTTGGTTGTCGGGCTTACGACAACTTCCTTGGGTCGTCTCTCTTGCGATGTTTTTCAGGTTCGTCGCACTTTCCACGACACGTAAAGCGACGTTTGGGAGACCCAAGATTCGTTGCAATATCCACGACATAACGTCACAAGAGCGTCGAAAGAGCCATCACAAAATGACCCAAATTTACTAGTGCTTGTTTCCAACAACCTTTACAGAGATGAAGAGAATAACAAATGAGCTAGGTGAGATAAAGATACCCCAAAAACCAGATGCTAGACCTGTTAGATAGAGACCTTACAGGATGAATCCAATGTATAAGAAAAAGTGAAAGAAGAAATTAACTGAATGTTGGAAGATGGTATCATAGAAATAATGGAGGAATCTGAATGGATCAGTCCCATGGTATTCTAGGAAAAGAAGCAAGGAGGGATAAGAATTTGTGTAGATTTGAGGAAACTAAATGATGCTTACTTACATGATTCTTTCCCTACCCCTTTTATAGATGAGGGATTGGAGAACGTGGGAGGCTGGGAAGACTATTCATTCACAAATGGATTCTCATGTTATCATCAGATCAAAATAGCTCTAGAGGATAGGCATAATACCACATTTTCTACAGAATGGGGATCATACCAATATACAGTCATGCCCTTTGGGTTGAAGAATGCACCAACTATCTTTTCAAGGGTGGTCATAGTTGCTTTTAAGGAGTTCATACATCAGTTTTTAGAAGTATATCTGGATGACTGGACTGTGTTTAGTCTTTTGAAAGATCATGTAGAAGTAATAAGACTAATGTTGGAAAGATGCAGAAAATGTTATATCTCACTAAACATCAAGAAATGCATTTTTGGCACACCTTTTGGGATATTGTTGGGACATATAACGTGCAAACATGGTTTACTGGTTGACCCTACTAAGATTGTTGTAATTGTGAATTTACCACCACCTAAGTCAGTGTGCCAATTAAGAGCCACACTAAGACATACAAGGTACTACAAAAAGTTTATCAAGGGGTATGCGCATATTACTACACTGATGGAAAAATTGTTGAAGAGGATGCTGGATTTCAGTGGAATGAGGATTGTCAGTAGGGATTGGATACTTTAAAGGAGAAGATGGTGAGAACTACTATATTAGTGTTTCCAGATTGGGAAAATACATTCATGTGCATGTAGATGCATCAACAATAGCACTTGGAGCAATTCTAGCGCAACCAGGAGCAGGTGACTTAGATCATCCTATAGCCTTTGCAAGAAAGAAGTTATCATAATCTGAGCTGAATTACAACACCACAAAAAGGGAAGGCTTAGACATGGTATATGCACTTCATAAATTCAAACATTACTTATTGGGAAAGCATTTTAAAATGTTCACAGATCATTCTTCGCTAAATGCAGGACCTGATCACTTGTAAAGGGTAACCAATTAAGAAGAAACTACTAACTTGGAAGACAACTTCCTTGATGCACAATTATTTTTAGTACAGGTAGCTGACAAGTACTTCTCTGATGTCATTGAATTCTTAAGTACATGAGTTGCGCCAAATGAGTTTAGTAATATGCAGAAGAAAAATATGGTAGTCAGAGTTGTAGACTATCAACTCATTGCAGGTCATTTATACAAGATGGGTGCAAACAACATCTTGAGAAGGTGTGTATTGGAACATGAATGACCCATGGTTTTAGAAGAAGCTCATGAAGGTATAGATAGAGGACACTATGTAGGAAAAGATACCATGCAGAAGGTATTGCGCATAGGTTTATGGTGTCCAACAGTTCATAAAGATGCCAAAGAATATTACCAGAACTGTGATGTATGTCAAAGGGTTGGCAAACCCAATAGGAGGGATGAGATGCCCCTAAGACCACAAGTAACTCTTCAGGTATTTGAAAAGTGAGAAATAGAATTTGTCGGACCTATTAATCCACCAACAAGAAGGTTAGGAGATAGATACATCATTATTGCAACAAAATACTTAACAAGATGGGTAGAAGCAACACCAGTCAAGGATTGCAACGTAGAGACAACAACACACTTCTTGTTTAAGCAGGTGATCACAAGATTTGGATGCCCCGAGATTTTTACAAGTGACCAAGGCACCCATTTTATTAATAGTACCATCAAGGCTATGATTGAGGAGTTTGAAGTCTATCACTAGAAGAGTACACCATATCATCCTGAGGCAAATGGGACAGTAGAAGCTTTCAACAAGATTTTGGAGAATGCTTTGACTAAGATATGCAATGTGAACATGGATTATTGGGATTTGAAAATACCAACAATATTATGGGCATACATGACTACATGAAAGAAGTTGACATGACACACACCATTCAGATTGGTGTATGGACATGAAGCAATGGTGCCATTAGAATTTCTGGCACCCAGTCTACACGTAGCAACAATTACCAATATGATTGAAAGAGGCACAGTGCAAGAGAGGTTAAGTCAACTAATGGAAATGGAAGAAGACAAGATTCTGGTAGGATTCCACCAAGAGGTACATAAATCAAGGGACAAAACCTAGCATGACATACACATAAAGAATAAGAGATTTAAGGAGGGAGACCTAGTTCTCCTCTATGATAGTAAATTTTTGCAACATCCTGGTAAATTCATAATGCATTGGCTCAAACCATATGAAGTAAATAATGTCACATATGGAGGATCTGTGCAGCTACAGGACTTAACAGGAACATAACTGAAAGGGATGGTGAATGGTAGTCGACTGAAACTGTATAGGGACAATCGAATGACTAATTCTCAGTAATTTCAATGTAATAAGGAAGTAATCTATATAGTGTACTATAGTAGATATTAGGAGAAGAAAAACTTATAAAAAATACATAAAAAGGAGAAAAAAAGAAAAAGGAATACAATAACAGAAAAAGAAGAAAAATATAAAACAAGGAGGAAGTTGGTTGAGCGACAGGAATGCAAAAAAAGTAGCGCGCAGTAAGTGGTGTGACAAAAATTAGGGGACTATGCACAAGAAAATTGGACACTGCGCAAATTCACAGAAAAAGTGAAAAATACGGCCAAACAATTATGACCAGGTCTATAAAGTGCGGAAAGCACATGTTAGCTCGACGCTTAGCAATTTTTGAGCGCAAAGCGAGCTAGAAGAGTGTGACCTTGGATAAATTGTGTGAACAAGAGAACAATTGTCCAACCCGCATACAACATGACACCTCCAAATTTTGGTGCTCCATGGAAATACATTTGAGTTACTCGATAGGGCCAAAGAAGAAAGGAAGGGATGGAGGAACCTGAGAATATTGTAGAACTGGAAGATTTCCCTACCTCGGAAACATAGTTACTCAACCTGACAAGGGTTGAGGAGGAAACATCGACAACGGGACAAGGGGAAATGGGGCAGAGCTCTAGAAATCAAAATCGTAGTACAAACCCTAATGTAGAAACATCTGCTGAGCCTGAGGGAAGGAAGGAGCAACAACAAGCATAGAGAAAGTGTTGGTCAAAGATATTACCAACCAGTCAGATTCTGGGGGAGATAAGGAAGATACGACCCAAACAATAGTGAAGGGCCATCCAACAGTCGACCATAAAATAAAAATGCAGGAAACAATTGAAATAACACTCCCCCACATCCTAGATGCCATGGTCATTGTGGAGGACATGCTTGGGAAGGTGCCCAAATTGAGGTACTCAGACCACGACATCCATGACTCGGAAAAGTTTCCAGACCTGGCCGAGAAATCTTACTTGGTGGACACAGGGGAAATTGGACCCCTAGGAAGATCTATCATGGAGCCCGCGTAGTGGATAACAAGGCTCTACAACTCTGGAATCATGAAACTCCTGGACATACCACACTTTTGGTGTGGTAAGAATGTGGGCCTGTGCATTAAGAATTTGTTGGCCCCAGTACATGGAGGCATTGTCTGGATGGATAGGCCAATCCATATTGATGTGGCATTGATCGCGAAAATTACAGGGTTGCCCATAGTTGGCACACAACCAGAAGAGTACCTGGACAATAAAGCGTGTGAGAAAGATATTGCTAAGAGTGTCAAGGTGTAGTTTGGTACCAATAGAGGGAACATGGGAATTGTTCTTAAAGAAATAAATGATGATACGATGAGGTTCGCCAATAAGCTCATGGCTTGTAAGTTGCTGAGAAAATGCATAAAAGATGAGGCTCTAGCAGGAGTCATCATAGTCGCCGTGCAGTGCGTGAAAGGGGTAATGTTTAGTTGGGAGCCTTACCTCCTGAACCAATTTTTGATCGACTGCAGAGACGTGCAAGACAATGGAACTAATTTCCATTATTCCTTGCTAATTATCCTCTTAGCCTTGATAGGGTGGCAGGAGCCAAAATTTTCAACATTTTTCGATAGGTTGGGGAAGTGATATGCAACGCGATATGAATCCCTGTGGTAGGAAAAAGACAATAAAAACAAACAAGCCAACAACGCAATCTTCACTATGTTTTTGGAAGACATGCAACATATAATGACCAATATATGGCATATTCCGATGGAGACGATCCACGAGTCTGAAGGGATAGATCGTTTTAAGGAATGCATGCATCATATGTGGATCCAGGCCACAAGGGATCCAAATAATAAATGGTTGGAGATGTAGTACTGCGTCACTAGAGAAGAGGTCGATTGGATAATCAAAGACTGGCCTACACAGTGGAAGGTGCCAGTAGAAAAACCAACAACAAATCCAACATCAATGAAATCATCCAAACCAAAGGGGAAAGCTGAGGAAATCCCATCGACAAAGACTAATAGGCCAATTGACAACACTAGAAAGGCTGTCGAGCACACTCAAGCATCTGGAAACAACATAGTGACAAAGAGGCCAAGGAGGAATGAAACCGTGCCTAGTGTAGAAGTTCAGGGGGATACCAAGAATGGAGAAACATATCAGGCTAGAGAAAAGGGGGCACAAATGATGAAGAGTGGGGAACAACCCTCATAGGAAAAAATAACTACAATGCAGGAGGTGGAAATGCGAAAGAAAATTAAATACACGAAGAAGCCCCCAATCATCACCCTGACAGAGGACGACACCGAACTAGTCGTAGATAATGTTTAGGACATAGGAGAAGAGGAGGTATGTGTCGTAGAAGCACAGAGAGAGGAGATCATGGCCAAACTCATAAAATTCCATGATACTCTACAACAAATGCAAATTCATATAGTGCACCAAATTGCAGTGGAAAGACATAAACGATAGAGCAAACGCACCAAGCATCGACGCAGAGGGAAAAAGAAGATACAATTCAGATAGTGGTGCAGGGCAGTGAAACATTCACAGTCACACAACATATGCTCAGAGTTGATCAAAATACCACACAAAAACCCATGGGGGACATAACCCAATTTGAGTTGGTCATAGCGTAGATACCCATGAAAGCACTATACAGACTCTAGGCTAGTGTAATGTAGGAGGTACTATCGAGAGCTCATGCAGATGCTACCAACTTGGAAGTTGGTAGGGGGGTTGTAGAGATGTTACAAATTACCCGCGACCAATTGAATTTGGAGAAGGAGGAGAAAAAATAATGCGTCTAAAATCTAGAGAAGGGACCAACAATGGTATATAAGCACATTCCAGACAACGCGCAAGCATCGTATAGGAGCACAAGAGAAAATATAAAGATCATTGCACAAACAATTGAGGGATATAGGCAGGAGATATAGGAGTTGAAATAAAAACTTAATCCTACGATTTCTCTTGAAGTCCAAGAGTAAAGAGAACAATAAGCAACCTTCCAGACATATGAGATGGATAGGGAAGCCAAGGAAGTCACATAACTATTTGACAGAACTGTGCAAATAGGCACAACTTTGGAGGATGAAAAGGTCCAATAGTTGGACCAGTAAGAGGATAAAATCAGTGTTGTAATGAAGGAGTTGAAGCAACGAAAAAAATCGATGAGTATCACAAAATTATTGAAGGGCACACAAGAGATGAAGACCGTGCAGGAAGACTTAAAAACTACGTAGATAAATAAGCAAGCAAGGGGAGCCCAATTGGAGCCCCTCCAGGAGCAAGAAGAGCAGATAATTGCGGAACTGGAGGAAGAAAAGACAAGGATGGAGTAGGAAAATATAGAGAGTGCAACATTGTTGCAAGAATATATAACAACGTAGATGGTTGAGGCGCTAGCAGATAAAGCTACGCAGGTGAAAGAAAAAGGGAAGGAACTAGCAGAAAAGTTCCACAGCTTGGAGACGGTTGTACAGGGAGCACACAACACGTGAGTGTCTTGGGAAGAGCCACATGTCAGTGTTGGGGGCCTATTGTGGGAGGAAAATATATTTTGGGCGCAAACCTATTTTGGGAAGAAAGTCTATTTTTGGAACATGCCCATTTTTGGAGACAAAGATCTATTGTTGGAGTGTGCGCAATAGGTGGTAGAAAAGCAACATGCAGAAAAAGGAGTAAAAACAACGTGGCACACATGCAAAAATACCTAACCATGTTAGGGTTTTTGACAAAATTATAACGACTATAAGCCAATAGAGTAGTATAAATAAATAGACAGTAGGTCTAGGTTGGGGGTTCATGAGTTGTTGAGTATTGTGCTATTAATTTTTATGGTTCTTATTGTTGTTGAGTCGAATAAGCTAGGTTTTTAGGGTTAGGTCATAGGTTGTGGAGCCTGGTGTGATCTAGCTAGCCTCCCATAGGGTACTTACCCTCCTTTTGATTGTAATCTTGAAGATGTATTGCGAGCAGTGCATATTTTGTAGCAAAATTAATAAAAGAGCATAAGAGCCAGATATTTGTGGACGTAGCCCGAGGGGGGTGTGAACCATGGTAAAATATTGTGTTCTATCTATTATGAATGATTGCTTTTACTATTCTTTTAATCACCAATTAAAGAATGAATGGTTAAATATGATTATAATAGCATGCATGCATAGTCTAATGATGAATGAATCCTAGAAGTAGATGAATGAATAATGATGTTGATGCATAAGGAAAAGAATCAAAACACAGTCCCCACTCCTTCATAGACTGCAAACACCTAAGTATTGTAGTCCCCCATAAAGTTATCTCGGGTGAGACTGCGTTGTGCACTCTGTGCATATCATTTCCTTCTGGTTTACCAGGAGGGCCGATAGTTTTGAGGGTTTTGTTGGAAACCTATTTGAGATCAGAACTTGGGTCAACCCAAGTAACCAACATGTCTCCATAAAACAATATGTGAATTCCGTCAAACATTACTTGTTGGGATGTGGTGGACCTCATTACCAGCATGACTGCCCATAGTCAGAATATGGCACCATGCACAGAGAAGGGAAGGCATGGTGGGGATGGAAGGAAATAACCAAAAAATATATGCAATGATTAATAACCATTAGGATGAACATCAATCCATTGTGGTGGAGTTGTTAGGTAAAATAAACAATGTCAAAATTTAAATTTTGTTTGATTGTGGTGCAATAGATAGTTTTATTTTACCATATGCATTAGAAAAATGTGGGTTGGCTGCCTATGAGCATGATGAATTGAAATAGGTTATGATGGCTTCTAGAGTGAAGAAATTGGCATGACCTAGTGTTGAGAAGTTTTTTGTAGACCTAGGGGTGTGTACAACTAGGTTAAAAGTGTATGTCATTTCCCTAGGGACATATGATCTAATTATTGGTATGGACTAGCTAGAAGCACATCAATCTTTCATAGGTTGTTTCAAGAAGAGAGTTCTTTGTTTAGATAATGAGGGAAGGTCAATTGAGATCCATGGTATTAAGAGGAAGGTGTCTCTACATTTCATCTCAACAATGAAAGTCAAACATTGCTTGAAGCAGGGATGTCTATTGTATGTAGTAGAGGTAGTAAGTGATGGAAGAGACCTTCTTTAAATCAGTGTCAGGTCTTATCAAAATTCAAGGGTGTTTTTCCCAAAGAGTTGCTAGGTTTACCCCATGAGAGGGAATTTGCTTTCACTCTCGAGTTGAAACTCAAAATGGAGCCAATTTCGAAGACACCTTATAAGATGACGACTTCATAACTTAATGAGTTGCATATGTAGTTGAAGGAATTGCTAGAATTATGGCTTATTAGGTCCAATATTTCACCATGGGCTTCACCGGTAATATTTGTCAAGAAGATGGACAATTCCTAGTGATTGTGCATAGATTATATGGATTTGAACAAAGCCATAATGAAGAATAGGTACTCAATACCTCTAATTGATGATCTGTTTGATTAGATGAAAGGAGCAACAATTTTCTCAAAAATTGATCTACAATCGAGTTATCACGAGTTAAGGATTAAGGAAGGTGACATTCCTAAGACTAGCTTATGGATTCAGATTGGGCACTACAAGTTCATGGTGGTGCCATTTAGTTTGACCAATGCACCAACTGTATTCATGAGCCTCATGAATAATGTATTCTAAAAGTACTTGGACCACTTTGTGTGGGTATTTCTAGATGATATTCTCATCTATTCTAGAAATAAAAGGGAACATGAGCACTTGCAGTCAGTTTTGTCATGCTTAAGAGAACACAATTTTTATGGAAAGTTGTTAAAATGTTCTTTATTTCATAAAGAGATTCACTATATTGGCCATATTATTTCAGGAGAAGAAATTTCGATGGATCCAGAAAAGGTGAAGGCCATAATGGATTAGCCAGGGCCAAAAAATGCTCATGAGGTGTGAAGTTTCATGGGGATAGATAAATATTATCAAAGGTTTGTGGAAGGGTTCTTAAGGATTGCAAAACCCATCACTACCTTGCAGTGCAAGGGAATCAAATATGAGTGGACCAAGGAATGCAATTCTACATTCATAAAGATTAAGAGATTACTAACCAGTGCACCGACCCTATGAGTACCTGATCTCGATAAATAATTTACAGTCTACATAAATGCCTTGAAGCAAGGGTTGGGAACTGTGATAATGCAATATGGGGGAGTGATAGTGTATGTTTCTTGGAAGTTGAAGCATCATGGGGAGATTTATGCCACACATGATTTAGAATTGGAAACCATGATACTGGATCTAAATCTTTGGAGCCACTATCTTTTCAGGTGAGGTTTTCTGCTTAAAACTAATCACCAAAGCTTGAAGCATCTCTTCACTCAAAGAGATCTAAATGCCAGTTAGAGGTGATGGACCAAATTCATGAGTGAGTATAATTTTTGAATTTCGTACATCAAGGGAAAGGAGAATGTGGTGGTCAATGCCATAAGCAGAAGGCCATATATCTTCTCCTTGGTGCCCTTAAAGGTCAATTTAAGGAGGCAAGTGTTGAGACAACTTCTTGGAGATAGTTGGTATTTGAAGGTTACTTCGACGCTTTAGAATGGGAGGTAATTAGAGCCTAAGTTTGAAGGGTATTTCCTTGAAGCAGATGGATTGTTGAGATTTCAAGGAAGGATGTACATCCCTAAGGAAGGAGATATTCAAAGAACTATCCTCGATGAGTCCCACGGAGCACTTTACTGTGCACATCCCGCTGTGAAGAAGATGTATGTGGACATGAAGAACCTTTTGTTCTGGGTAGAAATGAAGTGTGATGTAGTCCAATTTGTCTCTAAGTGTCTTGAGTGTGAGTAGGTAAAGGTTAATCATCACCAACCGACATGACTCTTATCACCACATGGCATTACTATGTCCAAATGAGAAGTCATTTCCATGGATTTGATTGTGGGATTTCCACTCACATCACAAAGACACAATGCCATTTCAGTTGTAGTTAAACCGAAAAAAGTTTTCATTTCATTTTATTCATCTACATTGGTTACCCAAGAATATCATCTTGGATAGAGATGTTCGATTTACTTCTAGGGTTTGGACAAGTTTGCAGTCAACATTGGGGACTTTGTTGAAATTGAGTGCAACATATCATCGCAAAACATATGGCCAGATGGAAAGAGTGAATTAGGTGATGGAAGACATGCTTAGGATATATGTTCTGGATAATCAAATCCATTGGGAGAAGTACCTACGTTTGGTGGTGTTTGCTTAAAATAAAAGTTACCACAACTGAATCAAGATGCCTCCTTATCAAGATCTATATGAAAGGCCATCATGGACACCATTGAGTTGGGATAGGTTAGAGGACCAAGTGATAGTAGGGATAAAATTGATTCAAGATATGGAGGAACAAGAAATTCAGATTAGGTAGTGGGTAAAGGAAGCACATGATAGACAAAATACTTATGCTGATACACATCAGATGGACTGAAGCTATAAAGTAGGAGATCTCTTTTTTTATTCATATAAGGACTAATAAGAGTACCATTCGGTTTGGAAAGGGGATATAGTTGTCACCTCGATTTATAGGGCCGTTTAAAATTCAGGAAAGAATTGGACCAATTGCTTATCATCTTGTATTTCCATCCAACTTGCATAAAACTCATGATGTTTTTCATGTATCTGTATTACGAGATTATGTTGCTAATGAATATCACAAACTTAACTTGAAGGAATTGCAGGTCTTTGATGTGGGAACCATTTTGGCTGAACCATTATACATATTGGACCATATGGTTTGACAACTCAGGCACCACTTGGTGGACCAGGTTAAGGTCTGGTGGGACAAGTACAACCCATAATCTACTCCCTGGGAGGACGCAAAGACCATGTGTCAAGATCATCCCACACTTTTTTGACTTAGGCTACCAAAATACATTTATGACCTATTTGTATTTATTTTCTTATTATATGTGGAACTCTATTAGAATGATGAGACATTATTGTATGGACATGTGGACCTACCTATATGCAAATGTTATGGATAGTTATTGTCTATGTGATTAATGATTGATGTTGTGTGATTTACTTCTAGCATGCAAGTTTCAAATGAAATATTTTGGTGCGTGGATTCCAACTTAGATTATGTTGAAATGAATCAATAGATAGCATGCACATGATAAATAAACTAGCTTTGTTACATTATTCTTCGATGAGTAACATGCGAATCACATATAGAGAGTTATATAGTTATGCATGATCTTGTATTTTGGTAAACTAACCTATAGATTGAATGGGATAAGTGCTATATTAATGTGATACTAAAGTGACATAGATGTCGTGGACATAGAAAGGAGATGGTATGCTAGGAATCATTATTTTATTATTTTATTATTGGTTCAATGCATTGCTATGATATTTGGGCAAGTGTAGGTTTTATAAGAAGCACGATTGCCCAAATTGGATATTCAATGACAAATCTCTAAGAACAAAAACAATGCCATAGTATGGTCAATGATAGGGTGTAGACCCTATTTCTATCAAGAGGGGTGGAGGTATTTCCCACCATTTATCCTTCAAAACCTAGAGTTGTGGGAGGGATATGTTAAACCACACTCCCCTAGACATGTGATGGTGACTGCCTGTTGCCTGTTGGGAAAACTTGGTCAATATAGTTGATACTTCTGCTTATGGGTTCTATCTGGAGTTAGGTCAATATAGTTGATGCTCTAGCATAGTCCAACAAAGGAAAGGATGGGATGTCAAAGATGATATTAGGCTAGGAAGAAAGGTGATTCCGTGTAGTTGAGAACGTTGATGGGGATTAGAAATGCAAACTCAGTGCCTTACTTAGTCCCTTTTGTGTATTAAATACTTTCTAAATTCATTTATGATGATCTTGGTGTAATGTTTAATTCATATTGGATTGTTCTCACTAATGAATTATTGTTGTAATACCCCTAGACTGAACCCGAAATTGTAAATGTAAATGTAAAAATGCTTATAAGTTGGTGAATTGATGATATAATTTTAAAAACACCTTCCATGGTATAGTGCACACATGTACTGTGCGCTAAAATGATGAAATGTGCACATTCCAGGATACTGCGCGCGAAAAACTTAGTGCACGTAATTTTGAGGCCAGGGAGCCTTTGTGTATATGTTGTGCTTTATAGGCTGGTGAGCCAGTTATTATAAGCTAGGAGGCTTATGTGTTGAATTAGGCCGGAGAGCCTAGATGATGAAGGCCAGTGAACCTATTTTTGTATATGTAAATACTCATATCATTAATATAATACATCGCTGCGTGTAGACCAACTACGATAAAAGAGTATGGGGGACTAAACTCCACTAGTTAGGGAAAGGGGGGTCCTAAAAGTTAAGGATAATGGGCTAAGCTAGGGAGCTTAAGCCAAAAAGGAATATTATATTAATATTCCTTAAAGTATAAAGTTTGGATAATTATTTTATCCTAAGTTTTAAGGATGGGGAAAAATGGGCAAAAGTATCTCTCAACATGACAAGTGTCAAGTTGGGAACATGCATGCATATAGCTTGGACTCAGTTCATTTGGGGGGATCATCCATTCATCATTCCATGATCATTCACTCCTCATTCAACTGTCCTCCGTATCTTCCTGTCACTATACTTGAACCTATATTTGTACCCATACCTATTTTTGTACCTGGTTAGCTTGGGAGCTGGATTGAAGAGGCGGGTTGTCAGGCCCATGGGATACTGAAGAGGCGGGTTGTCAGGCCCGTGAGAAATTTCTCTCTGGGTGAGAGAATTGCTGGGAATTGATTTCCTGAAGGTGCTAAACTAAAACTACAGGGCTCTGAGACTTCTTGTCCGGCTTGTTGCTGAAGCCCTGGAAGGGAAGTGGGGTAGTTGAGGGACTATTGAGTAGAGAAGGGGCACACTTCCTGAGGTGGGACATGCATGTGGGGAACGAGGGACTCTAGGCTGTCAGTTTGAGTTGGCACTTGTGACAGAGTCTTTCCTGTTGTATGAGATACATTTTTCTGGTTAGGAATCCCTTTACCCGGGTGGAGTTTAGTCCCAGCTCGGGGGTGACCCACCGCTGAGAGTGATGAGCAACGTGTTCTAAGGCTGGTAGGTTCGTGGAAGTTATGCACGCAGTTGGTGACATTTTTTAAAGATAAGTGTCAATTGTGTGCTAAATTACATGCTACATTATTATTATTATGTGTTTATTTTATGGGTTTATCCTATGTGTGGTTTATACCTGATCCAGATTATTTTCGGCACGAAATGAGAGCGGAGATATAATAAAGAAATGCACAAAGATATTGTAGATATTCAATAATATAACAGAAATGTATCAGAGATGCAACCATAAACACAGATATACAATAATACACGATTTCTATTAATCAAAGAAATGTACAGAGACTGTAAAAATACAGAGTGAAAGACTCGCTAGAATGGTGGCAGCTTATCTCTGAGAAGAGATGTGACGACTACTCGCATTCGCAAGAAGATGGATACAATGAGGCTCTGAAGGCCTTTTTTACAATAAACGGGAATGCCAAAATTTGTAGACATCCAAAAACCTAACCCTAGGAGATGAAGAGCCAAAAGTCATGTGGGCCCCGTTTGGGTAAGTGAGTACATCAACTTCCCGGGGTCGTAACTTTTGCATACGATCTTCGTTTTAGGCATGTGATAGCTCGTTGGAAAGATCTATCCGAGGCCTACAACGCTTGATACAAAATAACATCATAGATTAAATTTTGCGAGAGCAACATGCCCAAAAAAACATCGTTTAGGGCCTCAAAATGGCCCCGAAAGTTCAGGACCCGAAAAAACTGCTAAAAATAGTAAATTGCCAAAATTGCCAGAAAGTGGTTTTGAGCCATTTGGAAAAGGTGGGTGGCCACCGATATCCACCTGGATCAATCCTCCCTCCTTAGGAAGCAATGGTCTCCTTGAGTTCCCAGGGGAGAGGGAAAATCATTTGTTGAATCTGCATCTTGGTGAGCTGCTTGTCTTGTTGGAGACGTCGTGCTGCTCAGTTTGTGGAAATCTGTCATGAACCTGTTGTGGTTGAGGCTGCTCAACAAGTCGAGATACATGAGAGGATGATGTGCATAAGGAATCTTTGCACTTTTCTACAGCCTTGTCGACCTGCTTCTGTTGGATAGAAGGTGCTTGGGGCAAGGCTGTAGTGGTTGCAGTGTCCTTTTGTTCTCCTTTTGAACAGATTGTGAAGAAGCTGAATTTTG
>ML776874.1:929881-986312 GCA_009831015.1 Picea engelmannii | reverse complement strand
ACTTGCCAGATTTGACACGGTTGTTAAATGATCCTATTTGTCACGATCCACGTTGGCCTCCTATGCCAACAAAGTTGCCTTCAGACATTCCAAAGTTCGAGGCCAAGCCTAACGAAGATCCAGGTGATCACGTGACTACTTTCCATCTCTGGTGTTCATCTAACTCACTGAAATATGACTCCGTCCAGTTGCGATTGTTTCAACACACTCTTATCGGGAGTGTCGCGAAATGGTACATTGAGCTTGATCGCTCACGATATTCTTCTTTTGGCGAACTGGCTATGGCCTTCCTTAACCATTTCCAGTTACCTGTGAGATACGACGCGGGCACATAATTGCTTGCCAATTTCAAACAGACGACAGCGGACCATATCTCTGATCATATCCGAGAATGGAGACGCTGAAAGAGTCTAATCAAAGTACCAGTTCCACCAGCATTCCTGCTTGAGTGGTTCCTTAAGTCTTTAGTACCGCAATTATCCAAAGACGTCGCAACTTCTGGGGTTTTATCCGAAGAAGATGCCATCATGAGGGCTCAACAGTTTGAGCTTATCTATTGTCAGTCTGGTTTTTTATACAACATCCTGTCGGATGCACCACGATCGATACTAGACAAAACTAGACAGAGAGTTGGACCACATGCCGATGGTATTGTTGGTTCCGCACAAACTAAGCCCACTGAGAAATTGACTAAACAATTGCAATAGTTATCTATACAACACTCAGCGGCCAGCCAGACTACTGCTTTGGCTGCTCCTCCTACCCAAACATCGGAAGTACACACCGTACAGACGACTAACCCAAAGGCCACCCAATAGCCTGAGGGCAAGAAAAAACAACGCAAGAAGGGTAAGGGGGATAAAAAACCCACTGATAATGCTGGTGAGGGCACCACGGAAAAACGAAAGGCAAGGTATCCATGCAACTTGTGTGCGGAAGATCACCCAACTCATCTGTGTCCTCGACTTGCAGAAGCCCAAAAGTTTGTCACACAACAACCGCAAGCCGTGTTGACTAATCCCTTTCAGCATGGGCAAAATTTAACTCAAGCCTCTGCAAGTGCCGAAGGGGGCAGCCAGGAAACCTGCCCTCCTCCAAATAATTCCTCTTCCGCGAACGTATATATGGTTAGGGGTGATGCTTTAATAACGACTAGAGCGCACGACTATAGTAAACCAAGCACCTATGAGAAGGGAAAAGAAGCCGAAATCCCATCTCTTCCTCTACAGATCGAGAAGACGTTGGGTGAAACGATGACATGCATTCCAAAAGGTGCGTTTAAGAAATCTTCTCACAATCCAAACGCAAGGGCCACCCATAATTACTCTATGGTGGAAGATTTATCCCAAACCCCTTGTGCTATGTCTGCTTTGGAGGTCCTCCAAAGTTGCCCTGCTCAGAGGAAAGCCTTGTTGATTGCTTTAGGCTCTCCTGAGACTTGTAACCCAGGTACCATCATGTTGGATACGACTGACTTGAAACCTCGTTTGCCTTACCATGTCGCGTTTCAGATAGTAGTGGCTCATCCCACGAAATTTTTTACACGGAATATCTTTTGAACGGTGGTCGACGAGGACACTTCGACTTGCATTATGTTGTTAGCATGCTGGAAAGCCATTGGTCAGCCCGAGTTGTCTCCATCACCTACTCTCCTCACTGCGTTCGACCATCATTCCTTCCGACCACATGGAATCATTCCTTCTTTCCCTGTGCAGTTAGGAGGGAAGACCGTGTGTGTCGAAGTAGAGGTAGTCGATGCCCCCCTCGACTACAATCTCTTGTTAGGTCGTAGTTGGACTTATGCTATGCAAGTTGTGGTCGCTACAGTTTTTCGAGTCTTATTATTTCCACATGAAGGCCGGATAGTGACCATCGATCAATTGTCCTTCTCTAGACCTGACCCGACTTTGGGGGCATCCACGGTTCCCATGATTGATAATCCTCAAGCCAGGGTCGTTAACGTAGGAGTTGGTTTGTGCCCATCTTTGATGGGTACTTTCGATTACCCACCTCCTCATAACGATGTCAAGTTTATATCGAATCACCACAAGGCTGAGATTTTTCATGTTTCGTCGTTCCGCACGACTTACTTTGAGGATCTGTGGATTCTTCCTTCCCCATCAGCCACGATGGATGAGACAGGGCACTCCGACATGTCCATGCCCTTGTCGGCTGCTGAAGTAGCGTACTCTTTAGTCCAGCAAGATTCAGCTGATCCTGATCCGACTCCCGCACAAGAGTTGGATCCACTTCTAGAGCCTCTCTGGGCTCAGGGTTCTCTCGCCAACATCGATTCGTTAGACTTAGTCTTGCCTTCTGACGAAGCAGTAATCGAAGCAATGACTATTCCAGATAAACCTTGGGACGATCTTCATCACAGATCATATTTCCTCCCAAAGTTAAGCCGAATCAAAGCAGGAGATTTCACCATGACTATGACTGGAGATAGGTCTTGTCATACTAATCCCTTAGCTACACACAAGATCTATGCTGAGGGTAATATGGAAACCATTTTTGAAATGATACCTATCAATATCTCTAGAACCCCTGGCGTCATAGACAATGTTTTCGTCGGAGCATACAGCTCCCTCGAGGAGATGCCAGGCATCGACCCACAAAGAGTCTATCCTGAGCTAACTTTGTTGTTTTTCAAGCTCGCTTGGAGATCCGAAAGCAACATCCGGCGAGACTGCATTTATGCTTTTCGATCTCGTCCGGATTAGCTGAGAAAAGTAACCATTATGGAGTCTTCTTTAAGCCCTTTTTAGACTCCTTAAAGATGAAAAGATTGCCGAGTGACCTTGTTTCTTCACACTCGTTAAATTGGTCCAGAAGAACGTTCCTTAAACGGGTCTCCTTTTAAGCCCTTTTCAGACCCTCTAAAAATGAAAAGATTGTCGAGCGATCTTGTGGCCTTTCACGCTCGTTAAACTGAAATTTGAAGTCACGTCTGTCCGATGGTAGTTTACCCCTTTTTCGGTCCGGACGGTCAACTGTACGAACAAAGGAATACTCTATTGAATTCTCATTCTTTAGAAGAGTATCCTCAAGTATAATTTTATCCCTTTTTCGGGCCTGAGGGACTAAATTTACAAAAAAGAAACCCCCCCGGAGTCCATAGTTAAGCTCTTTTCAGACTCCCTAAAATTGAAAAGATCGTTGAGTGACCTTATTCTTTCACACTCGTTAAATTGGTCCAGAAGAATATTCCTGACGGAGTCCATAGTTAAGCTTTTTTCAGACTCCTTAAAAGTGAAAAAATAGTCGAGTGATCTTGTCCTTTTCACACTCATTAAAATGGTTTTGAATTGACGTCTAATCGGTGCTAGTTTATCCCTTTTTCGAACCGACTAGACTATTGTCGAAAAAGGTACCCCAATGGAGTTTTCTTTTATGCTTTTTTCAGACTCTCTAAATATGAAAAACGACCGAGCTTACCTTCTCTGGGCTTGTTAAACTTACATCGAAGGACGTTACCATTGTGTGTTCTATCAACCGCATTTGCATACCTTATCCATCAGCCTTGTGACAGTTTGCTTATGCGTCTTAACACCTTTGGCCACTGGAGGATTTTTCCCAAGTATCATTTCCCTAGAACATCAGTCTTGTCCTTGTGCCTCGAACTTGTATGTTTTCAGAACTCGTTCCTCCATTGTAACGTAATACTCCTTTATTATTTTTCAAAATCATCAAAAAAAAAAATAAAATCAAATATACCCCAAAAAGAGGATGGGAAAAGCATTTTCTTTATTAGCAGCATAATGAGTCTCCCTTGGATGAAGCACATCTGTCTGTTTGATCATCAGACTATGGGATGTAGTACGACCTTAGGAATCTTTTCTCGTTATAAAGAGTTGTGTCCTCCACCGTTTGGTTACTCTTCCGAACATATGGAGAGTTTGCGTTGCCTCCTGCTTCGTAGACTTATGATTAACATATATGCTACCTGAGTCTTATCACTTGTCGTGCTATTGTCCAAGGGAAGTTTGTCACTAAGCTTGAGTCAGCCCCTCTGCATTATGTCTTTTGTCCGCATACCTGGCCATCCTGAACGTCCAATCAAGTCTTTGTTCGAAATCACTGAAGCCTTCAGTCCGATCATCACGATTATCAAGTCCATAACCGACGAGCCGTCGAAGACCTCTAGGTAGTGTAGTCATACACTCATATTACACTCCTACCCAAGTTTTAGAAGACTTTGAAGTTGTTGCTCGAGCTCTGAAGTACAACCATCAGGCGGAATCATCTTCTGGGAGATGGATACTTTCTATGTATATCTTTCTGATTTCGAGATGTAGCTCCGCTGTGTATTGTTCGCGGCTACTCTTTATAGTTAGTTGACATGGATCTACAGTGTATTTGATTGGTATCCATGGTTCTATTTTATACTGAGCATGGGTATGCCTGCCTCGGTGAGACATTTGATATTTTTTGCAGACGACACCTCCTGATTCCTGATTCCTGGGCTCACTCATTCAGCATATCAGTACAGATTGGTAAAGAATTGGTAATGTATTTCGGCCATCAGATGCTCTTCTGACCTCACACATTAGGGGGCATCTGTTATAACCCTAAATTGCACCACACATGCTTACCTGGCATCAGGACAACTCATATCCCTTCCTTGCCAAAGCCATGCTGAATAAACTCTTGAAAATCCTCTTAAATCAAGTGACATGCGCCCTAACTCACTACTGCACACGTTGGAACGCTGGCAAGCCTACTACTGCACGCGTTGGAATGTTGGCTGGCCTACTACAGCCCACGTTTACCTAACAAAGCACAAAAACAAGAAAGTTTCCGATGGGGCAAAAAGCTATGGGACAGTTAACTGAAACTCCCTGCCATGCATGGCCGAGAGTTCGTCCAAAACCCTAGCTCCTTCTAGCCTATAAAAGAAGGGGTAGGGGTACTATTTGGAAAGGAGGAAAAAGATAGCAAAGAAACTCTGCCCAATTTCCGAATCCATTTGTCCCAACCCTTTAGCCTTTCCTCAAGCTTAAGGAGAATTCAAGCAAAGCAGTTGGAGGACAAAGAAGAGGAGGAGCCTAGGATCAGGATCGAGGAACGGTGGCCGATCTCTATCATTATTGTAAGTTGATTCATCTTGAGATTAATAAAAGAATACTTTTCCCGTCCCAATGCACGAGTTATATATATTTTATTTGATTTATGCTTAATCTCTAACCCTCAAGTAGAAAAATAGCATGCATGCATAGTGTTTTGTCTCGATTGCAGGATTGTCTTTGGAAGGAGGAGCGCAAACAAGTGGATAAAGCGCAACGGAGGATCTACACCAAACAACGATAAAAAGGTTAGTAGGTCTTTTCCATGCTTGTATGTGAAAGAAGGGGTTTGAGTATTGGGGTGATAGGTTAAAAGTAATTTCTTTAAGGTCATGATCTGCATATAAGTTCAGCCCTAGCTTGTTAGTCCGTAGGGTATTATTTCCCAACAACACAAATACACTATTACTATCCCTTCTTGTTCAATGGTGGTATAATTGTGTTGTGCCTTTGACAACCTCCTACTAGAAAAAAATATGGTTTGGTACAATTTTCCATCTCCGGGTTGCACTAAGATGGATCTTAGCACAATGCCAAAGGAATCAACATATAGATGGAATTCAAGACTCCAATTTGAAAAAATTATTATGGGTTCACTTACCAATTTTTCTTTGAGTAGGTTGAAAGAAATCTAGCATCCCCTGGTCTAGGTGAATTTCTTTGTCTTATTCAATAACCATTCCATGGGGGTAGTGATGGATGCATAACCCTTGACGAAACTTCTATAATAGCCTTGGTTCAAGAATTCAATATATGGGGTCTCCTCTTGATAGGCTTGTTGGCCCTTGGTTATGGATTAAGGAAGAAAGCGAAGAATAAGGAAGAGAAAAGATGAAGTATGAATTGCGTAGAAGGCACATTGACTGAGATTGGGTCGAAGTGGTCAAAGAAGCAGAAAAGAAGGACCGAAGTAAGGGAAAACGAGCCGTTGGATGAGAAGATCGAGGAAATCAGATCAACAAGGAGGATGGATCGTGGACAACTCAACAAGTGGAAAAATCCACCAATGTATGATTTGGAGCACCTCATGGGAAAGACGGAAAGACAGGCTGGCAAAGCCCTAAAAATGCGGGTCAAGTGGACCTAGGGTTTTGGTATTTAGGGTTTTGACACCTATGTTTTGGCCTAATATTGTTGGAGAGTTATTGTAATGTATAAATAAAGGTCTAGAGGACCTAGGATGGGTTGTTCTGAGTTTGTTATTGGCTAAAGTTATGTTGTGATATCGAGTGATTATTGTTATGCGAGAGAGAAGTGTTGTGTGTGAGAGCACTCTGGTATTGTAAGATCTTCAGTTGGGTGCGAAGATCAACCCTGTAGCTGGGTGTGTAGGGAGGGGAGAGAAGAAGAGAAAGAGAGAGAGATCTGCAAGCTAAGAGCGCAGATAGAACTGTATGTTTTCATATAATATCAAGAAACACAGTTCTGTGGACGTAGCCCTAGGGAGAGGGTGAACCACATATATTTTGTGTCTCTGTGGTTGATTTTGTGTTCTTTGCTTCTATTAATCTATTGTGTGTTATTGTGTTAGATCCGAGACATAACTTGCGAAGTAGGTTTAAGCTTGGTAAAGAATAACTAGTTGCTATGTGTTATTGCTGTGGATCCACTTTGTATTTCCTCTGGTTGTAGACACATGTGTCCTGCAACCCCCTATTGCTACTTCGGGTGAGACTACATCTGCTTCACAGGTGTTGCTGAAAGGGACAGTAGTTAGGGATTGTTGGTGCACTTTTAGAGTTGAACCCTGGGTTTGCCCCTGTGCCAACAAATGGTTCCATTACTAGGAGCTTCTTGAGGGAATGTCAAGGTGGTTTCCATCGAAGACAGAGATTCAGAAATGCATAGAAGAACAAGAAAAATACTTCGCTAAATCCCAGAACAAGAACCCTAATCTTAGTACAAAAGACTGGTTGGGAAGGTATATCTTTACTGATATACATGAGATTTTCTTTGGAGGAATTCATAAGGAGCTATACGAGTGGTTAGCCAGATTAGCAGATACCCAGTTTGAGATCAGATCTAGACCACTTGTGGTTTGGATGTCAACACTGATCAAGAAGGTCAAGAGAGTTGATAACGCCGTGTCAAGAGCAATAGATCATTGGTTTGATAACACCATTGGAGGGTACATTACTGAGTTTTCTATTGACATAGTAGAGTCATATAGCCAAGCATAGAGATATTTCTTTAAGGGACCTAGAGGAAACTTTTTACACTCTTTGAAGTTGAAGATCAAGATGCTATTGCATGAGAAGAACATCTTGAAGATACAGTAATTAGCCGGATTGGAAAAGCTAATGCTCAAAAACTCAGACAACGACAACGATAACGACACAGAGGTAGGACATGCGTGTAGTGGGAGGACCTTCAGAGAGGTTCCTCTGGTGAACTTGTTTGAGAAGAGCCACGAACTACTAGCATAAGATGAAGGGTTCTACAGTGGAGAAGAAGAAGAGTTATTAAATGAGGAACATTCAGAGTCCGCTAGGGCAGAGGAAGAGAAGACTAAAGAACCTCGCTGAGAAGAATCAGAAACTTCAGGAACTGCGTCGACCATCAAAGTAAGTAATATTACTCCTCCTGTTGTTTTAGTAGCATTAAGTAACCAGAGTGTTAGAGTTATCAGAGCACTCAAAGCACTGTTACTAGTAGTTCAGTACATACTCAGTCAGGAAACCTAGGAAGATCTATGGCGGATGAAATGAGACTACCTATCTTTAGAGGAGATGGATCTGAAGATCCTGATTAGCACTAGTTCTTATGTGAAGTTGTATGGAGTATTAAGAAAGTGAATGATGAAGCAGTTAAAATAGCTCAGTTTAGTACTACCTTGAGAGACTGTGCACTGAGTTGGTACATGAAGTTTGTTAAAGGAGTTGCACAGCCTAAACTGTTGAACAAGATCAAGACTGCGTTGAGTGTAGAATTCAAAAAATCCAATTCGGAATCACAATGAATTACATAACTGGAAGAAATCAAGCAAAGAGTAGCCGAACCTGGTTGGGAGTTTGATCAGAGGTTTAAGACCTTGACAGGCCGGTTGAGTTTTCAGATCCCAAATGAGTAGAATAAGGAATGGTTCATTGCTGCCCTTTTTCCACACATCGGAGTTCCTCTGATGCAGCAAAAGGTTGGTTCGCAGGCTGAGGCATTGGAAATCACTATGAAACTAGAATTAGCCCCTATGGGAGAATCCAGCTCATGTATGAGTCAAATTTTGAGTAAGCTAACTAGCTTACCTCTGCAGGTCGAAGATATGAAGAAAGACAAGGGAAATTATACAAGAGACGACATCTGGTGTTTCAGATGCAAAGCAAAAGGCCATGACAAGGAGCACTGTCCCCTATTTCATGAATACTTGGCTGCTGGAGCTCCAAGCCCTTTGAAGCAGGTTACTCTACCCTGGTGCGAGGTATGTATAAATAGACATTGCCCCGATGAATGCTATTACATGAAAAAATATGTCCAGAAACCTACAAATATTTACTACACATTCTGCAAATCTATGGGGCATGATGAGAAATATTGTAGGGCTTATGACCTCTTGCATGAAAGGTCAAGAGATACATATAGAATTCAAGGAGAGATGCAACAAGAGGGAAATACTACGCAGTTTAACTCTCCAGGAAGAGGAAAATTCAACCCTCATGGTGGATTCAGAGGAAGAGGACGAGGAGGAGGCATGGGTAGAGGTCGAGGTCAGATCATTTGTTATAATTGTGCACGACCATGACACTTGGCAAGGGACTTTCAGAACCCTTGTACCACTTGCAGCTATTTCAACTCATTTGAACATGTTATTGAAGATTGTCCCGTGTTGTTAGCTAAACTCTAGGAGAGACGAGGAGGAAACCAACAAGTACAAATAATCTCAGCAGAACCTCATGGAGACGATCCCAGAGTCATTGTTATCACTAGAGGAGGTGCTGTTACAGGAGAAGACAAAGTGACCCCAGG
Source organism: Picea engelmannii (assembly GCA_009831015.1). NCBI lineage: Eukaryota > Viridiplantae > Streptophyta > Pinopsida > Pinales > Pinaceae > Picea > Picea engelmannii. The sequence continues at coordinate 977,286 of ML776874.1, read as the reverse complement.
AAAGACTACAGAAGAATCAAGGGTCAAAAGAGTTGCAAAGAAGACACAAGTGTTTGATCCAAGGAAAGAAAAGAAGACGTTTGAAGAAGCAAGAAGAGAATTTGGAAGAGATCAGGCTTCTTCATCAAAGACACAACCAGAAGTAAGAGAATGTGGAATGCCTTTGGCATTCGACTAGTCAGCTTTTCCTGGAGAAGGAAAAGAGGTAAGCAAGCTTATGGAATTCTTATGCACTTGCATTAACTTGATTAAGGATGAAAGATCTGTGCAAGAACTACATAATTTGATTAGACAATATGAGATAGGAAAGATAGACCCCCTGTTGAATAAAGTAGTACATCAAGTATCTAGAAAGAGAAGGACAAATAAGGAAATACACCTGAATGCTCAGATCAGGGATTATGACATAGATTATGTGGTCCTCAAATTAGGGTCAGAAGTCAATGTTTTGATGAAGCAGACCTGGGCATTGATGGGAAAACCTAAGTTGATTTATTCCCCTATCAGGCTCAGGATGGCTAATCAACAGGAAGTAAGCCCCTTTGGAATACTGGAGCATGTCCCTGTGGACATCGACGGGGTAAGGACGTTTGTGGACTTCGAGGTGATTGAGATAGTTGACGATAACTGTCCTTATCCTGTGCTGTTGGGAATTGATTGGGCTTTCAACAATTCCACTATTGTTGAATTAAAGAAAAGAAGAATGACATTTGAAGGTGATGGCCTTAGGGTCATTGCACCTCTAGATCCTGATCAAGGTCGCAGATACACAGAACCCATCAGAGAAGAAGACCGCGCATACAAGCTTGAGAATATATATAAATTGACAGCAAGACAACATGATTACATTAATCCTACAATAGATGGAAATTTAAGTTGGTGAAGTGACATACCATGTTCATCAGATTCAGAAGAAGCACTAGAGAATTGGCAGAACAAAATGTATGAAGTTTCTGCGTGAAGATGTGCTAGATTGCCCAGGGAAGTTCGCTAGATTGGCACATAAGTAAGTAATCTGCCCACATTTGATGGTTTAAATCATTTAGAAACTTTCTTATTGGAATTTGAAGAAATCGTACCAGTACAATAGAGGTTGTTAGCACTGGATGAGGCTTTGAAAGCAATGCCAGCGAGATGGTGGGGAACACACAAGAAGAACATCACATACTGGGTTCAATTTCGCACTTTGATGACAATGCGCTTTTCAGAACAAGTAGAGGGGTGCGAAGTTCGATACACGGGTCCGAGTTGTCTTAATGACCATGTGAGAAGTTGTGAGGAGGCCTGGAGCAACATTCCTCAGGAGCAGTGGGTGCACAAATTCATTAACACTTTGGACACAACACCTATTAATTGGTATCTTCAAGCAGAACTGTGCCTCACCATGCAGATTGGTACGGTATGACTTAGAAATTTGTAGCTACATTTTTATTTGAAAGTCAATACCCCGCAATAGATAAATATTTGCAAGTGGTAAGACAAAACGTCTTTGAGGAGGCACCTAACCTCCCTGTTGAGAAAGAAGAGGATGAATGGACTGCACCTCTTCATAAATTGCAAGGTTGTTACAATATCAATGCTGATGAAGATGATGATCTTAGGAATGTGAACATCATAGAAACATAAGGACAAAGAGACATAGAAGGACCAGGAGTCTAACTACCTTTTATTGGACAACCAATAAAAATAAGGAAAGTTAACATTGGAACAGAGCAAGCACCTAAGCTCGCAAACGTTGGAGATTATTGGGATGATACCACTATTGATAAGATCACAAAATTACTGCATGAATACCAAGACTTGTTTCCAACCAAGTTCATCGACTTGAAGGGAATTAAAGGGCCCATGGGAGAAATGAAGATCCCCCTGAAACTAGATGCAAGGCCAGTTAAGCAAATACCCTATAGACTGAATCCCAAGTATAAGTAGAAAGTCAAGATTGAATTAGACAGAATGTTGGAAGCAAGGATCATAGAACCTATTGAAGAGTCATAATGGATTATCCCTATGGTGGTTCAAGATAAGAAGACAGGAGAGATCAGAATCTGTGTAGACTTGAGGAAGCTGAATGATGCATGTTTACATGATCCATTCCCTACACCATTTACTGGCGAAGTGCTAGATAATGTGGGAGGACAGGAAGTTTACTCCTTCACAGATGGCTTTTTAGGTTATCACCAGATCAAGATTGCTAAAAAAGATCGTTGTAAGACCACATTTGCAACATAATGGGGATCATACCAGTACATAGTGATGCCTTTCGGATTAAAGAATGCACCAAACATCTTTTCTAGGGTGGTGGTCGAAGCATTCAAGGATTTTTTACATAAAGTTTTGGAAGCATATTTTGATGATTGGACTGTTTTTAGATTATTGCAAAATCATATTGAATGTTTAAGGCTAATGTTGGATAAGTGCAGGCAATGTCAGATTGCCTTGAACCTGAAGAAGTGTATCTTCTTTTCACCCTTTGGAGTGCTGCTAGGCCATATTGTGTGTAAGGAGGGGTTGCTGGTAGATCCTTCCAAGATTTCCATCACCGTTGATCTACCCCCTCCTACTTCGGTTAGACCACTGCGCACTGCGCTGGGACATACTAGATACTACATAAAGTTCATCAAGGGCTATGCACAGATAACAACACCCACGGAGAATATTTTAAAGAAAGATTGTCAGTTTCAATGGTCAGAGGAATGTCAGGAGAGCTTCTACACGCTGGAATAGAAAATGGTCATTGTGCCTATTTTGGTTTTCCCAGATTGGAGTAAGGAATTCCATGTGCACGTCGATGCGTCATCTATTTCATTAGGAGCAGTGTTAGCACAACCAAGAGCAGGATATATTGACCACCCGTTAGTATTTGCTAGCAGGAAGTTCTCTACGACCGAGATAAATTACACTACCATTGAGAGAGAAGGTTTAGCCATGGTGTATGTGTTGCAGAAGTTTCGTCACTATTTGTTGGGAGGACATTTTAAGATGTTCACTGATCATTCTGCGTTGAAATACCTAGTCAACAAGCTAGTGTTGGGGGAAGGATATGCATATGGCTACTGTTATTCCAGGAATATGATTTTGAGATTGGGGTCAAGCCAGGGAGAATGAACAAGGGACCTGACCACTTGTCTAGGGTATAACATGGAGAGGAACCTACCAGTTTGGAGGATACACCGCCAGATGCACAGTTGCTGGCCATCAGAAAGGTTGATGATCACTTCATCGAGATAGTCCAATTCCTGTCAACAGGAATGGAACCTCGTGAATATACAATCATTCAGAAGAAACAACTAGTAGTTCGTGCTGCAGATTTTTCACTTATAGCTGGACAACTATATAAGATGGGACCTGATGAGATCTTGAGGAGATGTGTTATGGAGGCAGAGAGACCACTGATTCTGGCAGAAGCACATGAAGGCATCGTAGGAGGACATTATGCAGGAAAAGAAACAACGCAGAAGGTTCTTAGAGCTGGCCTCTGGTGTCCCACTTTACACAAAGATGCTAAGGAATACTACAAAGCCTGTGATGTATGCCAAAGAGTTGGGAAACCTTCCAGAAGAGATGAGATGCCTTTAGAGCCGCAACTAACCTTACAGGCATTTGAGAAATGGGCAATTGATTTTGTGGGACCTATCAACCCACCAGGAAAGTGCACAGGAGAAAGATACATCATCACTGCGATAAAGTATTTGACCAGATGGGCAGAAGTAATAGCAGTTAAGGACTGTAGTGAAACTATAGCTGCGTGGTTCATATTTGATGATATCATAACCCGATTTGGATGCTCGAAGACCCTGATGAGCGATCAAGGTACACATTTTATTAATAATACTATTGAATCCTTGACTCAAAAATTTGAAGTTCACCATCAGAAGAGCACTCCATACCATCCACAGGAGAATGGGACAGTCGAAGCTTTCAATAAGATATTGGAGACAACGCTGATGAAGATTTGCAGTGTAAACAAAGATGATTGGGATTTGAGAGTACCGACAGTGTTATGGGCTTATAGAGCCTCTTGCAAGAAGTTGACAATGTCGACTCCTTTTAATTTGGTTTATGGTCTAGAAGCAGTTGTACCTATGGAATATTTGGTTCCTAGTCTAAGAATTGCAGCATTCATAGATATGGATGACACTGGCGCTATTCAAAACAGGCTTGCGCAGTTGGTAGAACTAGAGGAAGATAGATTTATTGTAGGATTCCATCAGCAGGTACAGAAGGAATGATAAAAGGTTTACCATGACAGCACATCAAGAAGAAAGCATTTAAGCAAGGAGATCTAGTATTGATAAATGACAACAAGTTCATGAAACACCTCGGGAAGTTCAGGACACATTGACTTGGGCCATATGAGGTTTCCTATGTTACAGAAGGTGGAGCTACGCAGTTTAAGACTTTGAATGAAGAATGGAAGGAAGGTTTGGTGAATGGGATCCGGTTGAAATTGTATTATGACAACTAGCTGCCTCACAACTCTCAGTAACAACGTAAGAAGAAGGGTCTAGGTACCAGGTGCAGTTGAAACTGGGTACCAAACACAAAAAAGACAGTCTGCACACAGTGGGGAGGGATAGAGTAGAAAGCACAAGCTGCTTCGCACAGTCTGAAGTCAAAGTAAAATAGAAGGGTCAGAACTGGAGTGCCTTGGGACGAGTCACATGTGAGTGTTGGGGGTTTGTTGGCCCTTGGTTATGGATTAAGAAAGAAAGAAAAGAATAAGGAAGAGAAAAGATATATTATGAACTATGCGGAAGGCGCATTGACTGAGATTGGGTCGAAGTGGTCAAAGAAGCAGAAAATAAGGAGTGAACTAAGGGAAAACGAGCTGTTGGATGAGAAGATCAAGGAAGACATATCAACAAGGAAGATGGATCGTGGACAACTCAGCAAGCGGAAAAAATCCACCAATGTATGCTTTGGATCACGTTGTGGGAAAGACGGAAAGACAGGTTGGTGAAGCCCTGAAAATGCGGGTCAAGTGGACCTAGGATTTTAGACACCTAGGGTTTTGGTATTTAGGGTTTTGACACCTAGGTTTTGGCCTAATATTGTTGTAGAGTTATTGTAATGTATAAATAAAGGTCTAGAGGACCTGGGATGGGTTGTTCTGAGTTCATTATTGGCTAAAGTTGTGTTGTGATATCGAGTGATTATTATTATGCGTGAGAGAACTATTGTGTGTGAGAGCACTCTCGTATTATAAGATCTTCAACTAGGTGCGAAGATCAACCTTACAGCTAGGTGCGCAGAGAGGGGAGAGAAGAAGAGAAAGAGAGAGAGATATGTAAGCTAAGAGCGCAGATAGAATTGTATGTTTTCATATAATATCAAGAAACGCAGTTCTGTGGACGTAGCCCTAGGGAGAGGGTGAACCACATATATTTTGTGTCTTTGTGGTTGATGTTGTGTTCTTTGCTTCTGTTAATCTCTTGTGTGTTATTGTGTTAGATCTGAGACATAAATTGTGAAGTAGGTTTAAGATTGGTAAAGAATAACTATTTGTTGTGTGTTATTTTTTTGGATCCACTTTGTATTTCCTCTGGTTGTAGACAACTGTGTCCTACAACCCCCTATTGCTACTTCGGGTGAGACTGCATCTGCTTCGAAGGTGTTGCCGAAAGGGCCAGTAGTTAGGGCTTGTTGGTGCAATGTTAGAGTTGAACCCTGGGGCTGCCCCTGTGCCAACAAGGCTTGAAATCCATATTTAGCTCTATCCTCCTTCCACCCAATTCCCCTTTTATTCTCTTCATCTTAGTAAAGTTCCATGGAAATAGGTCAACATATTCTCTGAGTATTTCCACAACCTTAGATATTGTCACATCATCATAGTACTCCCAAATGGACACCAACCTAGGTCAGTCCTTTGTACCAATATTTAGTTGTTTTAACTTCATGGTATTGTGGTGAATCTCCTCTTATAGATAGTATGTTGTCTTTCTCCTTCAGTCTCCTAGAAGGAAAGTTGGAAAAACTTCTCCAAATCATTCCCTTATTTTAGTTCTTTTGTTACTTTGGTGCAACATTTAGAAGCCCAATGTTTATCTGTGATATGTGAACTAGGCCCTCTTGCGATTTCTTCCATTGGTGCACCTTATAGACATAGGTTGACGATTTGGCTATTCTAGTGTCAAACAAGAGGGATTTAGTGGATTTCAACATAGAGGTAATACTAAGAGTATTACCAAGATAGGAGAATGTCATGAAAAATCCCTCCTTAAGACTCTCCCATATGTGGGTTTGTCTTCGAGTCTCCTCATGCAAGTAGCAATCCTTGGGTAGGGGCCCCAAGGTGTGAATGAAAGTATGGACCCAATGTTGTTCAAGAATTTTTTCCATGTTCCATTTTTTAATACACCCTTATGTGTGTATGATGGGGTATGTTTTTCCTTCATAAACATTTGGGAAGTATATATGATCTTTTGTTGCTCTTGGAATGTCAATCACCTGGTACTTAGGTGGTGGAGCAATATATGTCATAAAGCTAGTTGCACTTTTTCCCAACTATCCATATTAACTCTATGTGTGGCCCACCACTTGGAGGGTGTGGATCTTAAGGAAACATCCAAAGTTAGCACTATTTTCTCCTTTGGTAATGCTACACTAAGATACCATGAATTCCTCCACATGCGCTATCCCATCAAAGGTAGGAGGGTTGCGCAACTCTGTACCATTCTAGTGAACTAATTTGATCATGGTGCAACATCGAGAGGATATCTTATGATTGTGCTCTTTTGTAACACCCCAATTTTAATCCCTATGAACTAGACTGTATTATGTAAATGTGACTTAGGCTGGTGAGCCAATAAAGTTGGAAAGGGGCTGAAGTGTCTAGGAAATGTAATACTTCTATATATATTAAAAAAATATATCGTTGGTTGCAAGACGAACAAGGACAAGAGATAGGGGGATTTGATTCCACGAGAGAGGGGGCTAAATGGGATAAATATTTTCATTATTGTTTTATTCACCCATTTTAGGTTTAATTGGGAAAAATGGTTACATGAGCTTCTTGGTTCTTGTAATTATATAAACCTTGTCTGTGGGTTGTTTGGGGTTGTTCTTGTTCTTGGTTAATCTTCCACACTCTAGCTAATTTGTGTGCTCTTGGTTGGAGCATGGAAACAAATGGCTGGAGGAGAGCCAATGTGAAATGGTTGTGATGGATTAATGATCATTCTAGGTGGGAATGGATGCCTATGGGAATGAGATTGATGGTAGTTTTGAATGAATTGTTCACAACTAAGAATCCTTGGAGTTTCCAACATGGAGATTTCCTTACCAATAGCACTGGATCCCTGGAGAGAAATGGAACAACCTGAGGGATTGCATGGTAGAGAAAGGGGTTCATTTCTTTGGGTTGTGTAGGCTGAAGGGGAAAGAGAGTTGGAAATTAGGATTGTTGTGTGGTTGGGAAAACCTCAGAGCTAATTAGCCAACTGTTGTGTGTTCTAGATTTGGCCTAAGATCCATCCTTGTGGATTCATAGCCTTGACTCGAGGGTGACTTGCTGCTGAGAATCAGAACAACAATTTCTATGGTTAGGAGGAAATTCCTTGGTTTGCATCCAATTGGTGATGGTTTAATTAAAGATAAGTTCTCTCTGTGTTTTCTGTATATTTATATTTCACTGTGTATTATTATTATCTCTGATATTCATATTTATAATGTGCCTGCTTACTGGTTATTGTTGTGCATGGCACATTGTTCATTCCTTGGATGGTGTTGGTTCGACGTTTTGACTATTTTTCCAATGGCCAAATCCTTTTTGTATACGACAATTATACATTGTATGCTCTTATTTAGCCATTTTTAAAGGTATTATCAAGCTTTATGCATCAATTCGCCATGGAATCGCACAAGGCATGTATAATCATCATTTTTCAATGGTTTTATGATTAATTCATCTTCAGTTGATTGATTATAATGATCTAACGTTTCTTATTTGCTTGCAACAGGTCAAAACTGCGATCCGACCTTCCATCCAGTCCTTCGTCCAGACCTCCATCCAACACTCGATCCGGCACTAGGAGCGCAGAGGAGTTGGAGGTTAGCACATCAGAGGGATTTGATGGACAAATTAGGAACATAGGTTTTATGCCCACTCATTCCCTCCAGCTATGGATCTCAACGGATCCAGACCTGAGTAGTTGCAGCGGCTGCTAAGTGGAGCGCACGAGGCTATTAAGAAAGATGCCTTTTGTTAAACGAATTTAATGAATTACTATTTTTAGAGAGTGTCGACCCTTCTAGTGGTCGACCTCTCAAGCTTTGTATAAATCTATAAATACTACTGCCTATGCCAGGAAGAAAACATGAATTTTATCTTATACACATAAATGATCTTCATTTTGCTGTATACTCTTTTTTTAATGATCAATGCCAATGTTGCGTTAACTCAGTGACTGCGTTTTCCTGTTGAAGTATTGCCACGACCTTCTGGGGGGTTCACCAATGGTCTGGGCAGTTGTTTATGTTAGTATATATTTTCATCTGTATAATTTCGTTTCATATCTCTTCAATTTTGAAGTTGCTTGTTTAATTCCATTCACCGTGTATATCTTTTTAATTTCATATTACTTGTCTAATTCACATCCCTGTATATCTTCTCTAATCTACAACTCATTTTCTGAATTGTGTGTATGTCACAGAGCATGTGTGGACGTCCATGCTTATTGTTTATATTTTGATTTCTAACATCCCGATTGCAGGTTGTAGTTTATTTCCTTATAAACTGTTTAATCATGTCTTTTTCTCTTTGTTTCATAAAACTGAAAATCACTCTGCAAAGTAGTTATTTAGATAGTATTCATTTATCAAATTGTGGTCTTCAAATACTCTCTGTAGGTTTTCTTAACTTGTTAATCTTGTCTCTAGCATCAACATGATAAGATAGAAATTGATTTTGGGTTATGATCTTCAATGATGGCTTAGTTAATTTTAAGTTATGATTTTTAATGAGATTCCAATTATGAATTTGAATTATGATTTCTAATTAGCATTAGTTATGAGTTTGTAGGTTTCATGAATTACTGATTCTATACAAAGTATTTTCAATGTTATCTTAGTTATGAATTTGAATTAGGATTTCTAATTAGTGCTAATTATGAGTTTGTAGATTTGCTTGAATTAGTGATTTTGAACAGAGTATTTTCCAGTAATAGTGTGATAGAGAAAATGATTGATGTTGAATCTCTTCTACACAATGTTTAAAGATTATATGGATTCCAAGAACATCTAATGTTTCTTTTATGATGGAAAAACTTTCTATAGACTGCCTCATCCATACTTTGCATTTCTTTGTAGAAGTTAGCATTGAGTTAATTCCACTTGAATTTTCATTAGTAGTTCGATGCCATCGTGATGTCGCCACCGTAGACACAATCATCATATTTGAATACTGTCACAACACTCTTGCTTTTAGTTAGGTAGATTAGTGTTTATTCTCTACAAGATAGAAATAATTGTGGGTTTTTACTTTAAGAATAGAGTTCACTTGTAAAGACAATTTTGATAGATTATTTGCCTACTTGCTTACTTGCTTGTTCATTCAGAGGTAGATTAAATAAATTAGAAATATATTACTCGTTATTTTCTTATTTAGAGATAGATTAAACAGTTCATAGTCCTAGATTGTTTAAAGCTACTTAGATCAAATAGTTCATAGTTCTAGAATTGTTTAAAACTCATCAGTTAAAGGTTTATTTGTATATTTATTATAGAGTATGTTGTTTGAATGGATTTTTAAAGTCATTTTCTAAAGAAGAATTGTAAATTGAAAAGAGTGTTGATCCCTAGGGTAAACCATCTCCTTAGCCAATTAATCTTTCCATTAGCTTTTCTTTCTACCTTGGCTCATACTGTGCCACAACTTTAAGTTTACTTACCCCGAGTTGACAATTTAATTGAGGGAAATTAGTACATATAGAATACCCATCATTTTTGGCGCTGTTTTTGGGGAGTTTTCTTAAGGTAGAAAATAGTTAGGAAGTAGATTATTTCTGAACATTAGCACTAGTTTGGTGGCGGGGGAACTTTAAGATGAGAGGTAAGAACCTGTGCATTTGTTATAGTAGGTTCCCCCAAACCCAATGGTAGTTTTTCTTTTTGTACCACTTTCATGAACAAACCTAGGGAACCAAAGGGTAGATATATCAAAACCAAACCAAAACTTCCGATTAAGGTTCCTTCTAACATTTTTGGACGAAGGAACACTCCACCCATAAACTCCGCAAAACGATACCAAAAAGTAGGGGATAACTCAACCCAAAGAGCTAAAAAAGTCTCAGAAGAGACCAAAACTGGGGAAACTATAGAGTAGAAAATTAAAACATAAACAATAGTGGGACAGGAGTTAAGACCACTCAAGCCTTCATCAGAACCAACCAACACAACCTTTGCCTTTTCACCACCATTAGGGGACTCTAACTTTGTAGATATCATTGACTCTGAACAGGTGAATGTTATTTTAGGCAGTTCAACCAATATAATTGTATCCCAAGTTGAAAAAACAACTTTGGCACCAATAGTTTCAACAGGCTCGAGTAAATTCCCAAACATCCAAATAGTAGATAAATCTTCCTATCGAAGGGATACCCTTCCTGGAAAAGAACCTTGGGACACTTTGTTATCTTCAAGGATAAAACCATTCAAGTATTCTCTCTTTGGGAATCAAATCAATATGGATGATCAGGAGGATCACAACCATGTGAGACATGATGAGGGAGAAGAAGTTGGAAACCAAACATAAACCACCTTTGGGTTTCCAATTTTGGATACCACACAAAATGTCAACATGAAGAACATTCCACTCTCTGCACTTCCCATATTTTATGGTAAGAGCAATGAAGACCCATATACCTTCCTATTTGAGTTTGACAGCTTGTGTAGAAGCTACAACTACTTGCAAGATGCCCAGAAATTAAAACTTTTTCCTGCCACTCTCAAGGATTATGCACTAAGATGGTTCATTAGGTTAGGAGAGTCCAGTATTAGGTCTTGGGAAGACATGAAATCTATATTTCTTAAGAAATACCAAGACTATTGCAAATCCAAGGATTCTCGTAATGATATTTTTAAAATTCAACAGTTAGAGGATGAGAGTCTCGAAGATTACATGGAACGATTTGCTTATACCTCACATAAATCGAAATACCATGACCTTCCAGATGATGCACTCATGACTCTTTTCCTTAAAGTAATTTTGGAAGAATATCTAGAGACACTTAACCTAATGGCATCAGGTGACATCTCCCATAAACCATTCACTGAAATCTGTGAAATGTGTAGAAATTACTCGAGGAGTAGGGATAAAAATGGGAAGAGTGTTTGGGATCCTTATAGTAGAAACCTAAAGGCAGTTAGTTCTGGTGGTATTACAAGGGTAGAGATAGGAAAATTATTGGAGAACTTCAAAATTGATATCCTAAGTACAATATGTTCCGAGTTGGACACCCTAAAGATTAAGAAGAAACAAGAGGAAGAGAATGCAAGAATGTTCATATTTTGTCCAAGGTGCAGGAGTAAGCATTCCTCAAGGGAGTTCCCATTAGACAACATTTTAGTTTGTGGCTTCTGTACTGAAGACCACCCAACTGAAAAATTCCCATCACTGCTCGGTTTATTAGCCATTTACAGAAGTGGGGATCCTGGGGAATATTCTTATGTACCTAGGAGGCCATGGAAACCTAGGATCCAACCTACATACCGAGATCTACCACCTCAAGTTCCACCTTATTATCAACAACCACAATAGTGGAACTCACCAAATTGGAAAAAATGGTCTCCACAATATGCTTCAAACCACCCTTGGCTATAAGGATAAAGAGGAGGGCATACCTAAGGAAACACTCATGCTCCACCTGTTCCTATGCCCACTCATCCTTACCCACAGTTTCCATCGAACATCCAAAAACTTTTTCCAGGTTTTGTTCCCCCAAATTTACCTCCTATTCCACAAAACCCCCAACAATTTCAAAATACAAGCTCCCCAAGACCAACATAATTACCAGCACAACCGGTGCCTAACTCGAATAACAAGCCAACTCAACCTCTTCATAATGTTGAGCTGCAAACCTTCCCGACATATGTTATTTCTCCTGTTCCACTACATGAGATTCAACTAAGTTCGAGAAAAGTTCTGGATAGACAGAGGCCTTCAATAGTCATCTGGGAAGAAGAAGAAGAATAAACTCCTGAACAACCCATGAATGACACTAAGTGGGAATATGTTATCATTCCTAAATACTAGGAACAAAAGATTCCCCAAATTGAATCTTCACAGATTACAAAATCCCCTCCTTATCCAAAAATACTGGCAATTGAGAAACCAACGATTCGACCGAAATTTGACATTTTAAATGAATTGAAGAACATCTGTGTCAAAATTCCCCTGTTACAATCCATAAAGGACATTCCAATTTATAGTAAGGTGATCAAGGAATTGTGTATCAATAAACTAGGTAGGAAACAAAAAGATCCTCCAACAATACATTTGATAGGATAATTGTCTGAATACATATCAGAGCAACCTAGGGTCACAAAGTATGCAAACCCAGGGAACCCCGTAGCAACAATAACCATTAATAAGGTTCCCATTGGAAATAATCTCATAGACCCAGGGACAACCATTAATGTTATGACTATCACTACCTTGGAGGAATTACAGTTGAAACCCCTCCTTAGACCTACCACAACTATTTTGGAATTAGCAGATAAGACAAAAGTTATATCTGAAGGAATCTTGATGATATCATAGTTACATTAGCATCATGGGAATATCCAGTAGAATTTATTGTCATTCATTCAAAGGATCCTGCTAAAGGGCATCCCATTATCTCGGGAAGACATTGGTTGGCCACAACCAATGCATTTATTCGCTGTAGAGAAGGTGAAATGACTATCTCTAATGGACTTTCTATACATAAGCTTACCATATACCCACCAACTCAACATGTTATGGAGAATATATGGTGGTTTGAATGTCCATATGAGAATGAGAACTGGGAAGAACCCGTGTTGCCTAGTGATCATTCATGGGCACTTCAGGAGAAAACAATGGAAAATGTGCTAAATCAATTTATTTCTGCAATCACGTGTGTCGATTTTCCACAATCTTTTCCCCAATTTGAGTAAATGCTTGGTGAAGAATTTCAGGAACAATTGGACCCATCAATTTTGTCTTCAACGTCTTTTATTTTTGAGATATATGAATATGCCATATCTTATACCATGCCCTATGAGATTAGTCGTTGGAAATTCCTACATATAAATTCCGGACTAGATGCAGATCAACAAGAACAGTTAGTAAATGTCCTTAAATACCAATCAGGGGCATTCGCCTGGGAATACAATGATATGAAGGGTATACAAAACGACACATGCATTCATCACATATATACCCAGGCATAAGTAACACCTATTAGGCAACCCCAGAGAAGGATGAATCAGACACTGAAGGATATAGTAAAGGAAGAAATATAGAAGCTATTGAATTTCGATTTTATTTATCCAATCTCTGACAGTAAATGGGTAGCCCCTTTTGTAGTGGTTCCAAATAAAGTAACCAGAAAATGGAGAATTTGTGTCGAATTCCAGGAACTTAATAAGGCCACTCTTAAGGATTATTTTTCTCTTCCCTTCATTGACCAAGTCTTGGAAACCTTGTTAGGGAAGCGATACTTTTCCTTTCTGGATGGATATAACAGATAAAACCAAATTCTCATAGCATCCAAGGATTAGGAAAAACTACTTTTACTTTTCCTTGGGGCACCTATGCCTATAGGGTCTTACCATTTGGTTTGTGTAATGATCATGTCACATTTCAACGAGCAGTATTAGGGATATTTGCTAACCTCATTCATGATTGTGTGGAAGTGAATATGGAGGATTTTACAGTATATGGTAATACTTATCAGGAAGCCCTAGATAATATGAAGAAAGTCCTTATCAGATGTCAATAAATGAATCTATCCTTAATTCATGAAAAGTGTAAAATGTTATTGACTGAAGGAGTAGTCTTAGGGAATCATGTTTCATCTGAAGGGATTAAAGTGGATCCTGCTAAGATTGAGGTAATCGTCAAAATTCCACCTCCAAAAACTCAAAAAGAGGTAAGAAGCTTTCTTGGACATGCTGGATACTACCGACAATTTATTGAGAATTTTTCAAAGATTGTTGCACCAATGTTTGGATTGCTTACAAAAGATGTTGATTTTCTTTGGATTGACCAGTGTCAAACCACATTTGAAACTCTAAAAGCTAAATTATCTGTGGCACCAGTTCTTTGGGGACCCAATTGGGCCCTTCCATTTCACATATCCATTGATGCCTCTGATACTGCAATAGAAGGATTATTAGGAAAACAAGAAGACCAACAATCCTATGCCATTTACTTTGTGAGTAAGAACTTGTCCCCCTGCCGAGTTAAAATATACAGTCATCGAAAAGGAATTATTGGCAGTTGTCCATGCCATGAATAAGTTTCACCATTATATCATAGGATATGAGGTATTTGTACATATATATCACTCTACCATTACATTTTTCATGAATAAACCCATTACCAATGGTCGTGTAACTAGGTGGCTCCTGTTATTACAAGAGTTCAATATCACCGTCCTTGACCGTCCTGGAAAGGAGAACTTAGTAGTTGATTTTACCTCGCGCATTAATCATGAGGGTGATAGTATTCTTGTTGATGATAGTTTTCCAAATGAGCATCTCTTTTCCCTCTCCATAAATACCCCATGGTTTACAGACATGGAAAATTATTTGGCTACTAGAAAGTTACCAACTCATTTGTCACCTCATGAAAAGCATCGAATTATAATGCAAAGTGCTAACTACTTCTGGGTTGGCCATGACCTTTTTCGTACTAGACCAAACTTGATTATTCGTAGATGTGTCTAGGAATATGAGATACCAGAAATCCTATGAAGTTGTCATGATGGAACATGTGGTGGACATTTTTTCGACAAACGTACAACATATAAGGTTTTACATTCAGGTTACTATTGGCCTAGCATTTTTAAGGATGATGCCAATATGTGAGAAGTTGCGATAGCTATCAGAGGATAGGAAGACCCACATCAGCTGATGAAATGCCCTTACGTGCCCAAGTTATGATAAAACCTTTTGAGAAATGGGCCCTTGATTTTGTAGGACCAATTTCACCCATGTCTCGTAAGAATAATTATATTTTGATTTGTACAGATTATGTCACCAAGTGGTAGAGGAAAAAGCCTTGTTTAGGGATACCAAAAAATCTATTGTTGAATTCATTTATGAAGACATCTTTACTTGCTTTGGTGTTCCTCATGAGATTTTTACAGACCAGGGCACACAATTCACTTCTAAGATGATGAAGGAATTAACAGAAAAATATGGGATCAAGCATTATAAGTCTTCTCCATATCACCCACAAGCTAATGGTAAAGTAGAGTCAACAAACAAAGTATTGGAATCTATCTTAACCAAAACTGTCCAAGTACACCATAGAGATTCGGCTCATAGAATTCCATAGGCTTTGTGAACATATCGTACCACCTGGAGAAACACCACTGGGCATACTCCATACGAACTAGTTTACGAAAAACAAGTACTTGTACCAATTGAATTCCAAGTATGGACTTTCTGTATTGCTGCACAATTGGGATTAGACCTAGATGAGGCACAAAAAAAATGAGCCCTACAATTGAACGAATTGGATGAGATTAGACAAGATGCTATCCAATGGACAATTTTAGTTCAAAACCAGAGGAGCAAGTAGCATGACAAATTTATTAAGAAGAAACAATTTCAACTTGGTGATTGGGATTTGTTGTTTGATTCTCGATTCAAAGCTTTTAAAGGAAAATTTAGCACTCGATGGTTGGTTCCTTATGTGGTAGTTACCGTGTATGATAACGGGGTTGTTAAGATAAAACTAATTGATGATGGACAAGTCTCTTTCATAGTGAATGGACACTGACTTAAACTTTACCACATACTCATTTTCAAAGAAGATTTTCTACAAGTCATGTAAGCCAACAAGGCATTGGCCTTGGTGGATGGGGAAGTTTCTTCTCCCTCCCCTTGTTCTTGAAACTTTTTCTGAATTTTGATTGTACATATGTAAATAATTTAAAGTGTGTTTTTGTTGATAAACAATTTTAGAGATCTTTGCATGTATTTATTTCACCACAAGTGGACAACTTCAAGGAGACAAAAAGGGAAGTATTTTACTTCAGAAGAAGATGTTGCTATATTTGAACTTTGTTTTCTACTTAAGTATCAATTGGATAATGACTTTTTATTATGCTTAGAAATTGCTTGCTGTAAATTAGCCATTTTTACAAGATTTCTATCTTCCTTTCTCTCAAGGCATATTTAATGGCAGTTGCTCATAACCTCCACCACTAGAGGATATAAGGAAGTGACACCTTGTCTTATCAAACCTAGAGGTTACTCATACAATTTCCCCAAGAACCCTGAGTGGGTGAGTAAAGTATCTTTATGAAAGAGTAGCAAGAAGGTATGATTAGCAGTTAGCCATGGAAACATCAATATTCCAATGGTACCATCCACTACACACTAAAAATGATTGATTATACCATATCTTTAGATAGGCTACATCCACTTAATTATCCCTTACATCAGGACAATCTATAAGGAATACATAAAGAAGAGTCATCCTCTAACTTAAATACTATCCCAGTTCAAAATAAAAAAATTTAGAGCTGCCTCCCCATCTTCTTGCAAAAAGCAATATTTATACACAAATATTAAAAGATGGTGGACCAGTCTCTGTTGTAAAAGGGTGTAAGAGGCTAACCCATCGGGATACTGAACACGTCTGCTGGCAGCGGGTACCTTCCTATGGTATGACTAGGTAAACCCGTTGGAGTACTGAACAACATTGCTAGTAGCGGGGCATTCTACCTAGCGAGGGTGATGATCTGAAAAACAATAAATAAAATTCCCAAATCTTAAAACTTGTCCTGATGTACAACACTACTTGTAGTCAAATCTGAAAAGAAGTATGCATGGTTAAACAAAGGTAAATGAACTCCATCAATCTGCCATTGGGAACTAACTTTAAGACTATCCTAAGACTCTCTCGCCTACCTCTTCTTAACTATATGTAGGATGTTTTGTCCTATAGGTGGGGCCATATTTTAACCGTCTTGTCAGACTAATGTGTGAAATTTATCTCTACACTTGGAAAAATGTAAATCTTAGGCTATTGGGAGAATTGACTAGTTCCCTATATCTTTGATTGTGAGGTGTCACAAAACTTAGGAGTGGGGGAGGGGTTTCATGAGATGACAAATGATAAACACTGTCATCTATATTACAATCCATGAGAAGAGGAAGTATAATATCTGTCAAAATTTTTGTCATATTGTCTTTACAATATTCTGGGCTATTATATCAACAATTGTTTATATTGGTATGCTAAATTCTATACTGTTGACATCATTGTGTGTGTTATAAGCCTGCTGTGCATTTTTATGTTTATATAATGGAATACTGCTTATAATTAATTGATTCCTTGTGACAATTACAGATCAATAACAACTACTAAATGCTCATTGCCATCTGTATTACAAGCCTATGAAAAGAGGAACAAGTTGTTTTATATTGTTATAGATCGATGACAAGGAAATCAACAATGGATAATCCTATTCATACTCATCCTATCCATTCTCCATAATCCTATTCACCATGCCTGCTAGAAATTTTCCAATCTAAGTGCTATGGGTGAACGTCCGTTTACTATGGGATAATTTACACTTACACAAGAGGATTGGATGGAGTGTTATCTAGAGGACCGGGTGGAGTGCCATCTAGAGTACCGGATGGAGTGCCATCTGGAGAACTAGATGAAGTGCCGTATGGAGGATCAGGTGAGGTATTTATATATTGTAAATGATCATGATCTCATGAAGGTATGATTGCTCAAATTAATTACACCCATTGCAATGATAAGTTAGATGAATTGAATGGTGTATTTTTCAAACTCCATTTTGGTGATCAAATTAAACTTATAAATGCATTTTATGATCAAATGTCCAAGTCGAAGACTTGGACATTGATCTAATTCTTACATGATTTTGTTTTCCTCCAAAGTACACACCATTCAAATTCAAACTCATTGCAATTATGATTACACATGGCGAGCCTGCATGACGAATTATCCCATGATTCAACCGTTTCCATCACAATTGCAATAAGAAATGGATACTCTACCTCGATTGTTCATTTCTCTCATCCTCTGTTTGTTGTGCCGCACTTTCCCTCTACCCAATTTTAGCCTCTTGCTCATCCCTTTCTCTGTAACCATGCCCAACCGTTATGAACTATCCTCCTACACCGAGCTACTGGCCATTCCAAAATTCACAGTGTGTAGAGAAATCTTCCTGGCCAATCTGCAAGGGCAAGATGATGGCGTCTCTCTCCAATTCTCTCTTGGGTTTGATGGGAGACTGGCTCACGTAGGGTCTCTGGTCTTCTTGGTATCTGAGGAATCCATTGCCTCGACCGCGAAATTGCCACGGGTTGGGGATCGGTGGTTCAAACACCATCAATTGTCACGTCCAAGTTATAACAAAGTGTTCAAGCCCTAATTCCAAAATGTCTCTGGAGCCAAAGGGTATTTGAAAGAGTGGATCAAAGATGAATTTATCAACCCTCTAATCATAATTACCAGGCTCATCACTTGTGAAGGTAGGTACTCTATTTTTAAAGCCTGTCATTTTCATCTGTTAGCCCATTTTCAATTCAATAAACCTCTGAATTTTCCTTTCTATTTCCTAAATATCCTTGAGAAAATGTCTTCCCAGGTCCATAAAAATTTGGCCAACCCTCACAACAGTTTATTTCACCATGGCCTCATTAAATTTCTTGTTATATGAGAATTTACAAAACAGAGTAAGACACGAGACAATTTCCTCTATCAATTCTCAAATCCCCATCTCACAGTTAAGACAAGCAAGAGATCGGTCGATTCAGGGGTTGTCACCCCACCTAAGCCTCACTCTCCGAAAACTCCAAACCCTCTAGTTCAAACTATCTCCATGTCTGATAAAAAGGCCAAGAAAATTATTGATTCCCCTACAACCACATCTGGTAAGAAAATTAAAAAGCCTGATGATAATTCTCCATTTCCTTCAACACCTATTGATTCTAAACCAAAGAAGCTACAAGATTCATTTCATCAATATTTTCCTTCGGTTCCTACAAAGAGTAGAGGAGCTAATCGATTCAAGGGACAATCCTTTCGAAGAAGAACCCGAAGTATGAGTGGCAAGCCCAATATAAAACCTCCAAGTACTTCAGATCCTATTCAATTATCTTCCGATCATGAGAGCCCCCATAAAAGACTTAAATAAGTTTCTGCAGAGGAGTCTAAGCCTGATAAAGAGCTCAAATCTGAACTTATTACACCAAGTCTCCCTCACAAAAACATTGTTACTCCTTCCTCCCAGATGCCTACACCATCTTCTAAAGTTGATATACCTTCTATATCTATCAAGGAGCCCAAGGCTTCCTCCCTTGATCCATTTGATCAAACCCCAACTATTGAGAAATTGCAACAAGAAAATGCTCAACTGCTTCAACAATTGGCAGAACGAGAAACTGTGGACAGGCATTTGCATCATGACAATGTTGTCCTGCAAGAAAAAGTAAAATCTCTTCAGCGATTGGTTGATCAGATGACCACCACCAATCACAGTCTTTGGATGCAATTGAAATATCACAAAATGATTAAGACAAAATCCCTAGGGCATGAGGGAGAAGCTTCTAAAGCCAATCCACCCCCTCCTTCACGAGTATAGTTATGTCGAGTGATCGATTTTTGTTTGCAGAGGGACCTGCAAATCCTTAAGCATGGGAGAAATGTTGGTTTGGTGTTTTGACTATTTTCCCAATGGTCAAATCCTTTTTGCATACAACAATTATACATTCTATGCTCTTATTTAGCCATTTTTAAAGGTATTATCAAACTTTATGCATCAATTCGCCATGGAATCGCACGAGGTATGTATAATCATCGTTTTGCAATGGTTTTATGATTAATTCATCTTCAGTTGATTGATTATAATGATCTAACGTTTCTTTCTTTCTTGTAATAGGTCGAAACTGCGATCCGACCTTCCATCCAGTCCTTCATCCATACCTCCATCCGACACTCGATCTAGCACTCGGAGCGCAGAGGAGTTGGCGGTTAGCACATCGGTGGGATTTGATGGACAAATTAGGAACATGGATTTTATGCCCACCCATTCCCTCCAGCTATGGATCTCGACGCATCCAAACTTGGGTAGTTGCAACAGCCGCTAAGTGGAGCGCACATGGCTATTAATAAATATGCCTTCTGTTAAATGAATTTAATGAATTACTATTTTTAGAGAGTGTCGACCCTTCCAGTGGCCGACTTCTCAAGATCTGTATAAATCTATAAATACTACTGCATATGCCAGGAAGAAAACATGAATTTTATTTTACACACAGACATTATCTTCATTTTGTTGTATACTCTGTTTTTAATGATAAATGCCAATGTTGCGTTAACTCGGTGATTGCGTTTTCCCGTTGAAGTATTGCCACGACCTTCTGGGGGGCCCACCAGTGGTATGGGTAGTTGTTTATATCAATATATATTTGCATCTATATAATTCCTTTCATATCTCTTCAATTTTGAAGTTGCTTGTTTAATTCCATTCACTGTGTATATCTTTTTAATTTCAGATTGCTTGTCTAATTCACATCCCTGTATATCTTCTCTAATTTGCAGCTCATTTTCTGAATTGTGTGTATGTCATAGAGCATGTGTGGACGTCCTTGTTTATTGTTTATATTTTGATTTCTAACATCCGGATTGCAGGTTGTAGTTTATTTGCTTATAAATTGTTTAATCATGTCTTTTTCTCTCTGTTTCGTAAAGCTGAAAATCACTCTGCAGAGTAGTTATTTACATAGTATTCATTTATCAAATTGTGGTTTTCAAATACTCTCTGTAGTTTTTCTTAACTTGTTAATGTTGTCTCTAACATCAACATGATAAGATAGAAGTTGATTTTGGGTTATGATCTTCAATGGTGGCTTAGTTAATTTTAAGTTATGATTTTTAATGAGATTCCAGTTATGAATTTGAATTATGATTTCTAATTAGCATTAGTTATGAGTTTGTAGGTTGCATGAATTACTGATTCTATACAGATTATTTTCAATGTTATCTTAGTTATGAATTTGAATTAGGATTTCTAATTAGTGTTAATTATGAGTTTGTAGATTTGCTTGAATTAGTGATTTTGAACAGAGTATTTTCCAGTAATAGTGTGATAGAGAAAATGATTGATGTTGAATCTCTTCTACACAATGTTTAAAGATTATATGGATTCCAAGAACATCTAATTTTTCTTTTATGATGGCAAAAATTTCTATAGATTGCCTCATCCATACTTTGCATTTATCTATAGAAGTTAGCATTGAGTTAATTCCACTTGAATTGTCATTAGTAGTTTGATGCCATCGTGATGTCATTCACCACCGTAGACACAATCATCACATTTGAATACTGTCACAACACTCTTGCTTTCAATTAGGTAGATTAGTGTTTATTCTCTACAAGATAGAAATAATAGCGAGTTTTTACTTTAAGAATAGAGTTCACTTGTAAAGATAGTTTTGACAGATTATTTGCTTACTTGCTTGTTCATTCAAAGGTTGATTAAATAAATAGATTAAATAACTCAGAAATAGATTATTGTTTATTTGCTTATTTAGAGATAGATTAAACAATTCATAGTCCTAGATTGTTTAAAGCTACTTAGATCAAATAGTTCATAGTTCTAGAATTGTTTAAAACTCATCAGTTAAAGGTTGCTTTGTATATTTATCATAGAGTATGTTGTTTGAATGGATTTTTAAAGTCATTTTCTAAAGTATAATTGTAAATTGAAAAGAGTGTTGATCCCTAGGATAAACCATCTCCTTAGACAGTTAATCTTTCCATTAGCTTTTCTTTCTGTCTTGGCTCATACTGTTCCACAACTCTAAGTTTACTTACCCCGGGTTGATGATTTAATTGAGGGAAATTAGTACATATAGAATACCGATCAGATGGTTTAGCATGAATATTGATTATTGCATGTGATGTTATGGTGTTCTTTCATGCTTGATTTTGAATTAAATGTTATCATAATTTGAAATCAGTTTTGAAGTGCATTAGTGAAGTAGCATGGCTAACCTGTGGGTGGCTAGGTACATTACAGATTGGTATCAGAGCTTCTGGTTGAAACATCATACTGGTATGGGCCAGAACAAGTGATAATTCGAGAAATTCGTTGTCGAAGACTTTGATCTGAGCAAAATTGGGGAAAAACACAGAGATTAGGGAGAAAGATCCCCAAATTCATGAGCAGATTCAACGTTTAGATGAATCGGGACTTTCTAATAAGTTAATTGATTCAATATGCAGAGTTGCAGAGCCGAATTCAACCTGGAAGATCAGAAAAATTTGAAGTTTTAATGGATGTTGTAGCACGGGGCAGAGTTTAGAGAATTGACAGTCGAGATCGTATTCAATATCATGATCGATGACTTATATTCCTCGAAAAATTTAAAAATTGATAAAGTTTTGAAGTTTGACAAAGTTACCAGATCGACGACTGAGATTCAATTCCGTGGTTTGGAAAATGGGGAAGATCGATAGTCCGTGTTCATTTTCGGTCATTTGGGAAGTTAGAGAAAATCAACAGTCGAGATTAGTTTTATTAGGAGATCAACGACCTAGATTCACCTGGGTTTTGGCCGAAAATTGTTAAGTGGTGAAATTCATCAACATAAATCTTCAGTCACCGACGATCGACGATTTGGGATCGATGGAATTTGGTGAAGTTTTCATTTGTCAACATAAATATCTATTCGCAGATGCTTGACAGTTGGGGATCAAAAAAATTTGGTGAAGTTTTCCTTCATCAACATAAATCTTTGATTGTCGATGGCCGATGGTCGCGGATTGGAAATTTTTGGCGAAGCGTGTAAGTTCACCAAGAGATATATCCAATCGTCAATGGCCAATGGTTGGGAGATAGTTGGGGATCGACATGTTTTGGTGAAGTGTTGAATTTCGCCAAGATATATCTCTGATCGCCGATGGTTGATGGTTGAGCATCATTAGATTTAGTGCAAAGTTCAAAAGCTTCCAAGATACACTGTTGATGGCATATGAAGGAAAGGAAGGTGGTGATGTGTCATGCCACGTCAAATCAATTGAGGCCTTAGGATGACGTGTCATGCCAGGTCATCATCCATGTTTCATGCCACAATAGCATAGTTTCCACATCAACGAAGAGATGGTCGATCACCGATGGTTGGGGTTCAACGAGATTTGTGAAAAATCATGGTTTTTCGAGGAAGATGATCGATGAGATTCATGGGTGACTTTTGGTTTGCGAAGAAAAATGACTAATGGTCGATGATTAGGTGTTGGAGAGAACGGTGAGAAGGTTTGGTTCACAAAGGAAATCAACGATCCTCGATCTCTGATCGCCGATAGAAATCAGATCAACGGTCCATAATTCTTCCATTTTGAGATCGATGGTGCAGATCCCACTTAGTCAAAATTGTTCCACGGTTTCAAAAAAAAAAGAACAAAGTTTAGAGCCATTTTCGTATTTTGGCCATAACTGGAGAAAATTAAGATGGATTGAGATGATTTTTTTTTTGTCCGCAGAGAGGAAATCTACAGAAGTGTTAGAGAGGGCCCTTGTCCATTTCTTCTTGGATTTGTCAGAAATTGCAAAATAATGGTTTTTAAAGATCAGGATCTAGATCATTGGTAGAGGTCCAAATTCAATTGAAAATCTTGGGGAGAGTCCAAAAAGAAGACATGGAAATAACCAATGAAGGAATTGAATAAATCATAAGGGGATTGGAATGGTGATACTGAGAGGCCAAAATCTACTATTCCGAGCCACCTTTTTGAGATTTTTGAGATTTTCAAAGCATAAAAGTGACCCTAGATCGCAAAAATGGAAAAAATTATTTACTCAAATTTTTATATACTCATAAAGACGAACAACTTTGTTTTAGTTAATTTTTTTTCCAGAAGTGCACCAATTGAGAGATAACTTAGTTTTGCTAAAACATTAAGTCTGGAAAAAGGGGTGAAAAAGGACAAAGTTGCAAATTCCAGATTATTGTAGTTTTTGAATGGAGTATCATATTGCAAATATGAGAGTTGTTATGAATTAATTTTCATTATTATTATCTATGTATCATATAAAATTTTCTTTAGTTCCTGACATATTTTCATCTATAGTTGACATAGGTTGGAATTTCAACAAAATTACACCAGTGGAGAAAATGCAAAAAAAAGGATGAAAATGGTTTTTTCTAGAAGCCATAACTTTCAACTATAAGATTGGATTCGAGCATGAATATAGTCCTTGGAAATATGATTTAGAGGAGAATAACCTTGAATTATTATTATTTGGATAATGATGATATATTTCTTCATGAATTGAGCAGAAAAAGGACCTGTAGCCTTAATTGACAAAATTTTCATAATATGTATAATTATAACAAAAATGGTTGCTTGTAGATTTTGTAGAATTAGATATTTAATCAGATAAATTCAAGCCTAGGATTAGATATTAGAGTCATGGAATCATGGCATATTTTGCAGAAGTTGGTTGAGGCAATAAAGAGCTACAGGACAAGTAATGAAAAGTAGATAAAAAATCTCAAGAAGAGTGAAACTAAAGAATTATTAGTCAACTGCTACATAGTCTGAATGAATTGCATGTGTAACAACAATTAATGCTAACATAAGACATGAATCTAGCAGGTGAATAATGTAATTAATGTGGCATAGAAAGGAAAAGTAAGACTCCATAGCCTTGACATTAGAAATGTGTAGATAGTTGTAAACTTGATGTGAAAGAGAACATGGAGCTTTAGGAGGTGATGTGTGAATCATATCTATGTGCCAACACATGAGTGCATGGGAAGGATTTGCTAGATGTGAATTAGCTACTCGTATAAAAGTATGCACAGCAAGAAAGCCACTTTTGATATCAGAGTTCACAATGGAAGCAATATGCTAATGCAGAGAAATCAGGGATAGAACAATGAAGGTTCGTTCACTTGAAAAGTGTCGTTGAATTAAATAGTAGAGATCCAAAGAAACAAAGAGATTGACAACGTGAGAAAAACCAGGAAGCAAATGTAACATGTGATGTGTTACAATATGCCTTGACTCTTTCTGTAGATAATATTTATGAGTCTTGGGTATTAGATTCAGGGGCTTTATTTCATGCCACACCCCATAGGAAACATTTTCTATATTATGGTCAAGGTGATTTTGGACATGTTCATTTGGGTGATGATGCACCATGCAAAATTGTTGGAATGGGAAAGGTAAAAATAAAGTAAAGGAATGAAAACCAATTGTTTTTTAAAGAGGTAAGACATGTTCCAGATCTAAGGAAAAATCTAATTTTAACATGGCAATTGGCAAGTGAAGGTTGTATATCCATATTTACAGATAAGGTGTGGAAGGTCACTAAAGGATCATTGGTGATAGAAAAAGGAGAGAAGGTAGGTACATTGTATTTATGTACTGGTAATACTGACTCGTCTATCTCTTTAGCTTCTACAGGAGTGGATACAACATTGTGGCATCATAGGCTTGGACACATGAGTGAGAAGGGGATGCAGTTACTTCACAAAATAAATTTGTTGCCAGATCTTAAACAAATTGATTTGGATTTCTGTGAGCATTGTGTTTATGGAAAACATAAGAGAGTCAGCTTTCTCAGAGTCAGAAAAGAAAATAAGAGTGAAAGGTTAGAGCTTGTGCATACATATGTATGGGGACCAGCTCAGGTATCATCTCTTGGTGGATCTCGTTATTATGTTACTTTTATTGATGATGAAACTAGAAAAACTTGGGTTTATTGCATTGAAAAAAATATGATGTTTTTTATACTTTTAAGAAATGGAAATCTTTGGTTGAGAATGAGACGGGAAAAATGTTGAAGTGTCTCAGATCAGACAATGGAGGTGAATATTGTAGCAAGGATTTTGATGATTATTGTTCATACCATGGGAATCGTAGAGAGAAGACAGTTCCAGGAGCACCACAAGAAAATGGTGTGTCAAAAAGGATGAACATGACAATCATGGAGCGTGCAAGGAGTATGAGATTGCATGCTGGTCTACCCTTATAGTTCTGGGAAGATGTTGTAGATATTGTTGTTTACTTAATAAACAGAGAACCTTCAAGATCTTTGGATGGTAGAATTCCAGAGGAGGCATGGATAGGTAAAAAGGTAAACTATTATTTTTTGAAGACTTTCGGTTATGAAGCATTTGTCCATATTGATAAAGAAAATAGAACAAATCTTAAGGAAAAATCCAAGAAGTGTACCTTTATTGGATATCGTGTTAATGATTTTGGTTATTGCTTATGGGATTATGAAAATCACAAAATCATTAGGAGTAGTGATGTTATATTCAATGAGAAGGTCATGTACAAAGATCAGTTGCAGGGAAAGATACAAGAAAAAGAAAAACCAGAATACACAGTGCTTGATGAGATCATTGAAAAAGAAATTCCAAAGGTACCAAAAAATCAAAAAGTACAATGACATGAGGAACATATACCTCAAACTCCTGCAAGTGTTTTTAGAAGATCTACCAGGTTAAGTAGACCCCCTAAATGATACTCTCCTTCATTGTATTATTTATTGTTGACTGATTCTGGTGAATCAGAATGTTATGAAGAGGCAATGCAGGTAGACACTAAAAATAAGTGGGAGCAAGGAATGAAAGAGGAAATGGATTCTCTGGTAAATAACCAGACTTGGGATTTGGTTCAGTTTCCTACCAGAAAAAGAGCATTACAGAATAAATGAATTTACAAGTTGAAGGAAGAATATGGAGGAAAAAAATGATACAAGGATAGACTTGTTGTAAAGGGGTTTGCACAAAAGAAAGGTATAGATTTTGATGCAATATTTTCTCCCGTTGTTAAAATGACTTCAATTAGGACTATTTTAAGTCTTGTGGAAGTAGAATATTTTCATGTTGAACAATTAGATGTAAAACCAACTTTCTCCATGGGGATTTGGAGGAAGAGATTTATATGCTGCAGCCACGGGGGTATGAGGTCAAAGAGAAGGAGAATTTGGTATGCAGGTTGAAGAAGAGCTTGTATAGACTAAAGAAATCTCCAAGGTAGTGGTATTTTAAGTTTGACAGGTTTATGACAGAACAAGGTTATAGTAGATGTCATTCTGATCACTGTGTTTATTTTAAAAAGCTAGAAAATGGAAGCTATATTATCTTGCTATTGTATGTAGATGACATGCTTGTTGCAAGGTCTAATATGCAGGATATAAATGTGCTCAAGAAGAAATTAGCTAATTCATTTGTGATGAAGGATTTGGGTGCTGAAAAGAAAATCCTTGGTATGAGAATAACAAGAGACATGGAAAATTGCAAATTGACATTGTCTCAGGGTGAGTACATAGAGAAGGTGTTGGAGAGGTTTAGAATGCAGAATGAAAAACTAGTTAGTACACCTTTGGCTAGCCATTTCAAATTAACTAAGGAAATGTGTCCCAAGACACAGGAGGAGATACCATACATGTCCAGTGTCCCTTATTCATCAACAATTGGTAGCTTGATGTATGTGATGGTTTGCACAAGACCAAATATTGCACATGCAGTGGGAGTTGTGAGCAGGTATATGAACAATCCAGGTAAAGAACATTGGGAGGAAGTAAAGTGGATTCTGAGGTATTTGAGAGGTATTGCTACTCATGCATTATGTTTTGGAGGTTCATACACTGTTCTACAGGGATATGTTGATTCAGATATGGCAGGTGATAAAGATAGCAGGAGGATCACCACAAGGTATGCTTTTACTATAGGTGGAACAACAACAAGTTGGATTTCAAAACTGCAAAAGGTTGTTGCACTTTCAACAACAGAAGTAGAGTATGTTGCTTCTACAAAGGCTAGTAAATATATGATTTGGTTATAAAGGTTTATGGAGAATTGGGAAAGAAGAAAGAGAATAGTAGGTTGTATTGTGACAACGAGAGTGCCATTCATATTGCAAAGAACTCAACCTTCCATTCGAATACGAATCATATACAACTCAGGTACCATTTCATACGATCAGTTTTGGAAGATGGACATTTGAAAGGTACCAGGGAGAAATTGAGTTGCTACTTAGTTTCAGTTGGTCCTCAAGCATGAAGGTGAACATGAGAAATTTTTCAGGTCCAAGAAGGATCATAGTCCAGTAGATACAACATCGGTGGAGTTGTTGAGATCAATCTCCAAGTGGGAGATTGTTGGTTGTGGATCTTGATTATCTTCCCGATTCAAAGGTCTTTGTTTTCAGCCGTGTTTATTCTCCATGAAGACTTTACACCCCGGAAGAATGTACATTCCTCCACATGGGGGAGTGTAGGGGGGGCTTGCCCCTCCTGCGGGGTCCGGGAGCAAGCGAGCCCCCGAAGGAAAAATTTCCTTGTAAATGTATATTGTAATTTCATAGTAAATATGGACCATTCATTATAAGGTCGCATATATGACGATATAAGTTATGTTAGGGATTTTTTCCCTAGAAGGAAACCCTCTTTTATGAGGGAAATGTATTGCGACTATGTAGCATTGTGAATATTGTATTATGAGTGAGGAGATTGTGAGAGAAAGGAGAGGAAGTTACAGTGGGTGTGTTGTAGGTTGTATCCTTTCATTTGCTGGATAATAAAAAGGAAGGACATGGAAATTTCTCTGGTAGACATAGCCCACACTGGGTGAACCACATATATCTATGTCTCTATTATATTGCGTATATTCTATGTTTTATTTCCACATTTGTTTTTATTTTATTGTTCCGTGATCCTGTTTTACTAACAAAAAATACCTATCAAAGAGTAAAAAATGGACCGAAATGATGGAAAGATGAGTAAAAGTCACCATTGTACAAAATTTGACCTAAAAAAATTTGAAACCAAACTTGATATACAACTTGAGAATTAGTCCATAAGGTTTAATGAAATAGAAATGACTCCAAACTATATACAAGTGGGTAAGAAAAAACAATTAATTAGTAAAAAATAAACTTTTTACCATTATCATTGAATGTTTACCCAAAAGAGTTCTTTGGAGGTTGAAAAACCCTTGATATTGAATTGACGACTATGAGAGCTACAAGCATTAGAATAAAAAACCATTTGAACCAACTAAAATCTTCGCTCTTTCTCTTCATTTTTTACCATTTGTTTTCCTCTTTTAGTTAATATTTGAGCATTTCAAACACTTTTTATTAATGGAGAGGTGCATACACACCCTTCCTTCACACATGGCACGTATGAAGTGCCAAATATGCACCTTTATAGTCACTAGGGAGCATACATACAAACCTTCTAGAACTGTAGAGTGTGTATGAGGCCATGTAAGTGAAAGAAATGCATGATTATCCCCTTTTTATTGCTAAATAATGCAGGATGGATATTGTATGGAGAGAAAGGGAACATGAAGAGATAGATAATCAGGTTGTAGATGATATGTAGGTAGTGGCCGCACTCCAAAACTATGGTTTGTGGAAGTTCTTTACCATGGGAAACATGAGATCCCAAATAAGTTATTGTAAGTGCTAATATAAGGGTATTGGAATATAGATGCAGATGCTTCTATGATGGATGTCCAATCTATAAAAATAGAGATTGAGGATATTTACTTCATAAATAACCTCTCCCAGTGAGGAGAAACAGTCAATTTGAGAACCTAAGGTGGCGAAAGCATGGCCATCAATAAGTACATTGCCACATACTGTGCTCCTAGTACCCAAAAGGTGAGTATGTGAATTCCAACAAGAAGTGTTGAAAGCATGGGTTTAAAGATCATCCTATTTACCATTGCTCATATAGCAAGATCCACATCCTTACACCAAGCATCGCACCCACATATTTTCTACGAGGTGGAGTTCTTGCAACCTACATTATTTGATTGGTGCTCGCCCCTTTTAGCATCAGTGAAGGCTCATCCTATAGATTGCAAGTTGGTTAAGATGAATAAATTTCGTTACGGGAGCATCACGTGCTCCTTTTTTTTTAGATAGTTCCAACACTTAGTCCATGAGTGGGACTTGACCCAACCAAGATACGAGAACCACAAATGGCTCATTAGGTCAAACTGATGCAATGATTGGGGGGAAAGTGAGTCATGACTATGTATGATGACAAGCTCTTTGCGTAGTGGTCATGAAAGATCATTGCGATTAAAGACTATCCTTATGTAGAGACAAGCTTTTGTAGAGACACAAATATGGCACTACCCCCTAGTGCTACATTTGATGATATAGGTAAAACTATTTAAATTTTTAAAGTTATTTAATTTTTATGTTATTTTATGTTAATAAAGAGCTCAAGAAGAAACTAAAAAGAAATATTTTTGGTGTGGATCACATCCTAACAAAAACCTATAAATGAACAGATGAGGGACTGATTATCTCAAAAGGATATCCAAGGCATAAACACCGCATAAGAGGTGAATACCATCCCATAGGGGATGCAAATAAAGTATTAATACACATGCAAAGGAACTTGGATGGGCTCACTCGCAAAGTTTCGATAATATAGATCGAGGACCTACCATAGTGCATGCAGTGATAGGTGGTCTGGGTACCATGGGCTTGGGTCTATCTCTTCTAGTGTCTGGCCAAAAATGTTGTATTCTATCATGAGGCCCATGCGGGGGCAGGGCCCTTAGCCTAGTCATATAGATGATGTATTACAAACCATATATATATATATATATATATATATATATATATATATATGCATCAGGAGTTAGAATCCTGATTTTGTAAAGACAATCCTAATTTTTGTACTTGATGGATATTTAAATAATATATACATATTTGATCGAATTTTACTTATATTGATGCGATTATACAAAGAATAGCTTGTATGTATATGTAGGATTCTAATTTATGAATGAAACAAATGACAATCCAACACGTAATTAGCTAACATTCCAGTATCAAATTTATGACTCCCAGGAACGTGCACGCAAGCAAAAAAAATCAAAAGAATGCTCCAGAAGACATACATGTAGGAATCATCGGAGAAGAGAAGGATCATGGACATGATACTATGCATCTAACTGAGACACTACCAGTTGGGATTCCAAGCGAACCTCCAAATATTGAATTCCATGCGAGATGGCGTCTATAAGGACTTTGATCACAACACTATATTCAACCACATTATTGGTTGTGAGCCTAAGACAAGTTCCTCCTGAAGTCACCAACTGACCCATGGGTGAAGAAATTAACCAAGTGACAAAAGCGATATTTTGAGTGTGACGACTAGCACCATCCACGAATCCTATAAATACCATCAATTCCATTGACATCTGTGAACCAAGTAGAAGCAAAATAAGCAAAAGACCGAGGAAACGAAAAATAAATAGTCCTAAATACGATTAATATACAACAATTACAAAGGGGAAAATGCCCAGACATTTCTACTAAGGCATAGTACCTATTGAGGTAGATCCCATTCATGGGCTCAACCAACAAATTCCCCTCATAATCTACAAGTTCGTAAGCACCTTTTTTCAGTACACGCCTCACGATGTAAGGCTCGTGCCACATCAGATTAAACTTACCCGATCCTAGAATATATTTATCCTAGTCACAAACCAAGACGAGATCACCTTTAGAAAAGATCCAAGGGCAGACAGACTTGTTGTATTGAAATTTGACATGCATTTTATGCACCTCATTCATTATAGAAGTATCTTTACGCTGCTCATCAAGATGCTCTGGGTGAATAAGGTGTTCTTCTAAATCCGAAGTGTATGGAAGGAGCTCAACAAATGTATTTAGCAAGGGGATTTAAAATTCAACAAGAAGAAATGATTCCACATCATGAACGAGTTGGAAGGGTGAAAACCTTATGGTAGTTTTCATTGAGTTTCTATATGCCCATAACATCGGATAGAGCATCAAATGCTAATTTTATTTTCTCACATTAACTGTTCGTTGGAGGATGGTCTTGAGAGACATATTAATGACCTCTACTTGACCATTCACTTGAGGATAGTAAGGTGATGAATGCTCCCGCTTGAATCCAAAATTCATGGCTAACTTTGACATCATCATGTTTTGAAAGTGACTATCGTGGTTGGTGAAAATTTCTCTCAGGACTCTGAACCTAGTTATAACTTGATTGAATGTAAAAAGTGCAACTATCTCACCGTCATCGGAAAATGTAGGCATGGCCTCTGCCCACTTCATGAAGTAGTCAATGACCACAATGATATATTTATGGCCCCTAGCTAAGGCTAGGTGGCATGTCGTAAAATCCACCCCCCACTTGGTGAAGGGGACGACGGTGATGATAGGAAACAATGGAGTAGGGTGCACACACATTTTTATAGTGAAAATTTGATAAGGATGACACTTTTTAATCACCTCAATGCAATCTTTAAAGATAGTGAGCCAAAAGTATCTAGTGGGAAATATGTTTTGGGTTGTTTCCAACCCAAAAAGATGAATGCCACATGCTCCATTGTGACAATCGTTAAGAATATTATGAGCTTCTTCATGAGTCAAACAATGATGAAGAATCAAATCCACCCCATGATGATACAAAGTGTAACTCATGATAAGGTAATTCTTCACCTGGTGGTGAATATGTCATTGTGCATCTCATAAATGATTTGGAGAGAAATTAAGAGTTTGGATATATACAAGTATATCCCCATACCAAGGGTCAGAAGAAGAAATATGGAAATTATGCTTGTCCAGGAACGAGTCAATCACAAAATCATCCTTATCTTCCTTGGGAAATTCTGACATCAACTCCACGAAAACTAAAGACTTTTTGGACTTAGCTGATAGAAATTCCATATCAAATTCTTATAATATGACGATCCACTTATTATACTTCCCCCCAACAATCCATCGAGTCATGACATATTGAATGGATTAACGTCGGCTATTACAATGGTTTTGAGAAGCACAATATAATGTTGAAGTGTCTAGATGGTGTGAACGATCACCAAAGCCAACTTATCCACGTGTGAATAGTTAAGTTAAGGACCTATTAATATATGACTAAGATAGTATATGACATGCTCTTGCATCGTATTAGATTTTTGAACTAAGACCATGCTGACAATCGATTTCGATGCTACAAGATACAACAAGAAATCTCTTCTATAGTCTGGAGGACTAAGCATAAGGGAAGACATAAGAACCTTATTCAATGCATCAAATATCATGGTATGAAGTCATCCCAAACAAATGGGAACCCCTTTTTCAACAAGTGCATGAAACCCTTGGTGATTTTGGCATAGTTTTCTATAAAACGTCGAAGGAAATTGTCTTTCCCTTGCAAAATTTGAAGTTGACGGATAGTATTGGGGGAGGAAATTCAACTATTGCCTCAACCTTCAATGGATTGACCATGATCCCTTTGTTTGACACTACAAAACTGAGACATCTTGAGATGACACAAAAGATGCACTTGTGAGGATTCAAATGAATCCGATAATACTGACATCACTAAAACACCAGACACAAATGGACATGATGATCCACTCTCTTATGAGAGAGAGAAACTAGATCATCTAGATACACTTAAACAATGTGCTTGAAGTCATGGAAAGTGAATGAGATGGACTGCTAGAAAGTGGCTCCAACATTTTTAAGGCCAAAAGGAATTTTCCAATAGGAGAAAGTACCCTAAGGACAGATAAATTTTGTCTTATGCTGATCCTTGGGACATGTTTGGATCTAATTGTAGCTACATAATCCATCCATAAATGAAAATATGTTTCTCTTAGCACACTCATCAATAATATTGTCTATGAATTGTGTGGGGAATTTTTCCTTTGGACAAGCTTTGTTCAAATCACAAAAATCCACATAGACTCAGATAATCCCCTGCTTCTTATCCACAAGAACTGGGTTGGATACCCATTCAATAAGGAAAACTAGATAGATAAAACCCACTTTAAGGAGTTTATCTACCTCTCCCTTTATTGTTGTTTCTTTCCTTGGATTAACAAATCTAAGATATTGTCGAACCTCTTTCACATTTTCATACGTTTTGATTTCATGTTCAACAATTCAGGGGTTAATACCTAGCATCTCTTCGTATGTTTAGGAAAACATGTTGTGAAACTCCTTAAAAATGATTGTATAAGTGTGAGATTTATCTAGATAACAGTCCACTCCAATTAAAATATTTTCCACAATGTCGAGGTTTCTAGAGATATTGATTGGAATGGTTTCCGAAATATTCACCATGTTACACTTGGCATACACAGACTGAGCTACCAAAGGATTGATAGGTTGATCTTGGTATCCAAACACGATCAATCTAAACTCTCCACTGTCAACTCTACTAAGTTTTGGGAGGAAGTAGGACTGATGGTGCATGTTCTCCCAAGGCCGTTCAGGCCCAATCATCACATCCAACATAGCTTCATGAAAAGGAAAAAATGTATCTAAACAACAGAGAGAATTATAAGAGTTCACAGCCTATAAGTGAACCATAAGATCATCCAAATCCTCTGTCCAAGGAAGAGTAGGATTAGTGTCTACAATGGAACTTTGTACAACGTGGTAAGAAATATCTACTACAAATAGAGGCATAGCCATTCCCAAAAGCTCCATTCTCTCCACCAAAGCAGATGGAGAGGGTAAAATCCATAGGTCCTCAAACTATGACATTCAAAAATAACACACTTGGGATGTGGGAACTGAATAGATCGACTAGTTAGAGCAAGATGGAACACTGTTAATATAAGAGATCGATGTTGGGAAGTTAAACGTTCCCATCAATGAAGGATACATCCTGACACCTATACTCTTAGTGGTCGTCTAATATTTACCGATCAACGGGACCATGGATCCCATCAATATAGTTGGATCATCCTGAGTATATGACATCTGATCAATTGTAATAATGTTCCCTTCGTGAGGGAAAAAAATTGCTCAGAAAACCGAGGATACAACAATTGTGATCACAAACATCCAACTATGACCTAGAAATAGGTTATAATCGAAGGGAGCATTGACTACTTCCACTTCTACAAAAATGCTTTTACCTCCTAATTAGAACGGGAAGGAGGAAATAATCCCATGCGGCATAAAACAATTCCCATCAAATGTAGTAAAAAAAGTTGGAGATGGAGCCAGCTCAAGTGAGCTAATGGATCACCAACATGACAAGGACATTACACAAGTTTAAGCACCCTCATCCACGACTGTCCTAAAGATAATATTCATGGAGTACATGACTTGAATATAGAACACAATGTGAGAATGAAGGTGAGGTTTGATGTTATAAGTTTCAAACATAATGACCTTAGAACTAGAAGAATCCACACCCCCTATTGTAGACAACAATGTGCTCTATTGTGCCGGACAACTTTTGAGCACCTCTAATGCTAATAGAGCGCATGTCCCCTAGGCTAAATATTATGCTATCGAGTAGTTCTGGGAATCCCTAGAATTCGAATTTTGCAATGACCGTTTAAACACACCCTTAGGTATGCAAGGCATTGTGTCTCCCACAAGACTTTTTATGTGAAGAGGACCTTATGGTTCAAAGGATTATTTTCCTTCTGAAGTCGACTCAGGGTTGTTGTAGCTACGAGCTCTAGTCGACACATAGACATCCGACCCCATCATATAAATGTTTGAAGAACTAGAATCATGCAAGGGTGCCCTCTGGTTTCTCCCTTGTGGATTTCCTAAGGTATCTGAAGTGCTCAAGGTCATATGTTGTCCTTGTGGAAATGGGTTGTTGGTTAACACGTAGGTTGCTACTGCGCCAACAGATGCTGGGATTCTTCCATTTTGGTGCATTAGTGCATCAAATGATCCTTCTTGCACAAATTAAAAGGAAATTTTACTTTCTTCTTTTCCTTTTTATCCCCACTAGCATTGTTGTTGGGTTTATTTGTGTTATTAGCATTCCCTCCCTTTTTACTGTTGTTCTTCTTTTTTCCACCGAGTTGTTGGATACCCTTTGGATTAGTCATCTGCACATAATGTACATTATATGTTTGGGGAGGGGGAATGGTCGAAGTATGAGCTTGACCAACCACAAGTTTATGAATGGTCATCTATTTCATTTTATTCACGACCAGATCTGTGACATCCTTACTAATAGAACCAACAACGTCATCAACGTTTGGCCCAGGCTTGGATCTCTGTAGATCAATATTTGATCTCGACACTTTAGGAAAAATTTCATACAAGATCCTAGACTGCAAATAGATCAAATATAATTGTTGGGATCTAAATATGGCTTCCTCTTCCATAGTTACTCATGAAAGGGAGATGTCTTTGGAGATATATGGAAACAAAGAATTTAAAAACCATTCTAACAAGATTTTAGGTGGAATCATAGCCCTAATCATCCTCTTCCTTCTCTGCCATTCTTGAATGTGATCAAATATGTTCGTAGCATTGTCTTGCTTAAAGGTATACAATAATCCAGTTTCGATGTCGTAACAGACAAAAAGTTGGAAGTGGTTGAGGAAAACCGTCAAAAGAACATGAAAATTGCAAAAAGATTAACCTTGTAACTCAATGTACCAATTTGTAGAAACCCTAGTGAGAGTGCATTGAAATAGTCTTAGGCAAACAAAATAATCCATTAATGAGTTAGAGGAACACCATAAATGAAAAGTGGTCACATGATCAACCAAATATTCACCAGATTTCCCTTCGAACTTTGGAATGTTGTAGGGTAGTTTGTTTGGAATCGGGGGCCAATTAGAATTGACACACCCGATCATTTGTCAATTTAGATAAATATGGAAAGTTAATGTTTCCATAAAGGGAAGTCGAGGTTTCAACATCCAATTCCAACTTTAGGGGTTGGACCCCCTGGGTTGGTTGGAGCACATAAAAGAAAAACCTGTATTGTTACTGGAAACATGTTACTAGGAAGATCTTTCTTGTTGGCCAAGGTTCTGATAGAAAACATGGTGTTCCTGACTATATGAGGAAAACCTCCACTTACTAGGTTCCCAAAATATTGGAAAGGGTTATCCCCTGCTAGAATCCCTTACAAAGGAAAATTTCCTTGCATGGGATTCGATGAGCTTTGGAAATGGTTTCCCTCCAATGAAAGCTTAGATGAGGGAAAGACACTACTCCCAAAATTACCAAATAATGAGAAATGATTCAAACTTGTAGGCATGCCGAAGGATTGAAACCTTCRCCCATTTGATTTCCACACCTAAGAAAAGGATTATCCCTAGAAATGGCTCCAAAAGTAGGAAAATCCCCACTTCCTATAGAGGGATATGATGGAGGAATATGCCCCTCGCCCCATGGGACACCTTACAAAGGAGCTGAATAACTCCCTACACAAAAACTAGGGTTATAACTAGCTGAGACATGGGGCATACCCATAGTTGACATCCCAAATGTAAAGGAATTAGAACCGAATGACAACGATAGTGTCACACTCATGGGATGAGTGGGAGTAGTTGTAAATGGTAAGAAACTACTAGTAGATGCAGCTATCGAATCTTGAGTGGCACTTGTTGTATGGGTAGTGGAATGAGGAGGTGAAACTCCTAACCAAACAATAGTCGATGTGGGGGTATGAGGACCCCCTGGTCCTAACACGTTATTGGTGTTTTCAATAGTGGACCATCGAAGATAAGGATTGGAAATGTACTCTGACCTTGGAGTAGTAGAAATCTCCACAAGAACTAGATCATGAGGTCTAGTAAGAGGAGGGTTAAAAGGTCTAACAAAACCCTCGACTCTAGTAACCTCTTGCGCAAAAGTTTTCAAGTCTGCAATATCTAGCTCAACTGGTTCAAATGAACCAATATCATCCAATTGATGCCTTTTAGGAGGCGGTGGAGGCTCCACCCTTTCCAACGAAAGACCTTGGATCCTTCAAGACCAAAAAAGAGGTTGGTCCATCACATTAAATTAGAGATCCAAAATAGATACAAAAATACACCTTTTTCCGACTAAACACAAATTGCACACCACTACATATAAACCCGAGGTAACAACACAAACAAACCACTTCTCCATAACTTCATCCTAGGTGGATTAGGTCCTTATTCCAAAGAAATGAAAAGGCTAGGAAGGGACCTACTAGGGGATGATACGAGTTGATTAAGTCTCGAGACCAACTAACAAAGGAATGAGAAAAAAATATGCTAACCTCCTGTAACGTTCTCTTGTGGTGCAAGTTTCCTTGAGAAGATGAACACCCTCCACAAGAGTCAAGGTAATGATATAACATTTTTCTCAGGTATCACGATATTTCCCCTTGCAGTCACCTGTGTGGAACCTAGGAAAGGATACTATGGCTTCAATTCACAATCATATCATGTGGAGGAATTTCATCAGTTGGAACTACACATATGGGTAGGGTATCAAATCCCGAAGCTCCTAAAAGTACTAACACCTCAGGGGGCCAAGTGGTACTCTATAAACCCCCAAATATGTAATAGTCCACAAATGTTTAGATAAGAGGAAGAGGGGATATCTCCTTCACTTACCCTTACACGACCTAATATTTGACTCCCGTGTTAGAGGATCTTCCCTGACCACATATGAAATATTTTATTTTTAATGCTCATTAATCAAGAGTCTATGCTTCATATTGAATGACCTTGGAGAGTTAACTCTCCAATCTTATTATAAGGCCCTATTCCTTAGACCAATTGGTGTTCTATAAAATAAAAGTCTAGTTAATTTTAGTTGAGCATTCATTTTAGTGGTTGTTTTTACTCATAAGGAATGAATGTGAAACTAGTGATGTTCAATGAGTCTTGCGGAAAAAATAAACAATTATAAGAACATTGTCACATTAAACTAAACTTATTTTTCAATGAAAATGAGTGTTATGTCGAACACTTTGAATGCAAGCTTTCAAACCTTTACGACACAATTATTTTATTTTCAATGAAACATGCAATCTTGAAAATGCAAATATTTCCTTGAAAAATGCACAACTAAGGCTTTCCTTTTTAAAAATGCAAACTACACTACTGATGCAAACCAAGAAGCCCTAAATCCTGAAAGATGCAACCATCCTTTGATGCAAATACAAAAAGAGAAAAGTATGCTAGTAAAGAGATGTTTTTTCTTTCCTTTTTTAGTTATGCAAGTACTACAAGAACTGAGATAAGAAGATTGATATACGAAACAAACTTTTCTTTTTTCATTTCTAGCTACTAAGAAAAAAAAGAAAAAAACTTAAAAAATAAGGGAATTTTTTTTTATTTGCTTTAAAATAGAAATGCAAGGAAAAAAGACAAGAATTTTCAAACAAAGAACTTCAGATTCTAAGGAAGATCGCCAGGGAAATCAAGAAAACAAAGAACCAGAAAGAAATTCCTTCACACCATCAAGCAAAAAAAAAGGCTTAAAAGAAACCAAAGAAGCATTAACAAATTTTCTTTTTCTTTTGAATTTAAAGACTTTAATAACTTTTTGAGAATAAAAATTAGTTATAGAGAGCCCAAAGAGTCCAAGAGACCCATCAAACAACAAACATAGGCTTTAAAGAGGTTGGAAAGAAAGATAAGACCACTTCTTAGGGGGAATACGCCTATGTTCCCTCAACAAGGTGCATATATACACACTTTACTATTCAATAGGGAGCATATATGTTCTTCTATTCTCAAAAGAGAGAGCGTATATACCCTACAATCTCAAGAAAGGCTTGAAAACACCTAGGTCGAAAACCTGAAATTGAACTAGGTTTGGTTTAATAACTACAATAGATCATGTACTCCGAGAACAATCTCTAACTGACAGAAGTAGTTACAAATAGATAAATAAATAACTATCTAAGAGTAGAAAGATAACCTACTTGGAGTCCACATTTTAAAAATACCTCTTTCATGAATCCAAGCACAAACCCTTCACTCCAACGCTTTCCTCATCAATCTGTACTCATAAAGAGATAATGTTGCGATAGAGGTAGTTACAATAACAAATTATTAACTACTTTTAATACCTATGACGAGGATGCTAGTTTTAACATAATCCAACACATACAAAAATTACAACAATGAATCAATTACATAAAATTTGGACAAGAAAGAGAGTTCACATTAAAATTGAACATCAAATTACGTATACAGATATCACCTGATACCACCGCAACATTGCCTCATAATTGACATCCAGATTCATCTTCCTGAGCCACTAAGGAAGTATTGCACCTCTTGAATCCTCACTCTGAACAAGTTAGGGAAAGAGAAGGATTCTCTTTTTGAACATGATAAATGAGAAAGAATGTTGGAAACAAGGGTTTCCAGAAACAAAGGGAGAAGTCTTAAAAACTCGGGAAGGGGCTTGTAGGCTCAACAAAAATTTGCCAAGCATAATGATTCTTCCAGGATTTCTTTTTCTCTTCTATCCCATGGAATGAATTTATAGTCCAATAAATTGGTTGGAGTAGTTATAGATGGTAAATAGGAGGTTAGGAACCAAAAGAGCCCGTTTACCCTGCTTGAAAATTCACATTTTTTATATTTTTGTGCCAAAAACGTGCATACAGTAGCTGTTGAAGAGAAAAAAAAATATGAAGAGAAAAAAGCATATGAAGAGTTGCATACAGACTCTGTTAGTGCATATGGAGCATATGATGAGAAATGTGGGGGTTTTTAAGTATTTTGAGGAGGAATTGAGGAGGATTTTGGTCTACAACTAGGGAAGGGACATAATAATCAGTTCACCAAGTGCATCCTTGCAATGAGATGACAAAATATGTTGTAACAAAAGTTCTACATGAACTCTACAGGAAAATAAAGAAAGTTTAAAATAGCTTATTAACTCTTTCTAAAACTAATGAAATGATCAAAACATGTTGTAATGGTATGGAATTGAAAATTTGATCCTAGAAAAACAATCTTGATTAGTTCATGTAAACCTGTAATAGAATCTACAAAAATAGAATTAGATTACAATCATAAACATAATTTGGCATGTGAAATAGAATTGTAGTACAATCATTAACAAAATGTTGTGTTGGTTATATTAACTATTTGAAAATAACTAAAATATGAAGCTAACACACAACAACATAAAAATGAAATTACAGAAGGGTCCCTGAGCCTTCTTCAATGGGCCCTATCCAAGCAACACAAGGAACCTAAAAAAGGATAATAAGATGATAAAGAAAACATATTTATTAATTAATAACAACAAGTACA
Organism: Picea engelmannii; assembly: GCA_009831015.1. Lineage (NCBI taxonomy): Eukaryota > Viridiplantae > Streptophyta > Pinopsida > Pinales > Pinaceae > Picea > Picea engelmannii. Next base: position 936,042 of record ML776874.1, on the reverse strand, counting down.
TCATGGAGCATAGCTCCAAGTATTCAAAGTATCTGATTAAAACAACATGATACGATACTTCAATATTCTATCAAAAACTTCCTTTTCCCCCTCAAGGCTAATCCTTGAGGTGTATTTATACTTCTAGAAATCTCAACCATATCCTTAAATCAAGGAGGATTTGTGGGGATTTGCTCCCCAACATTCCTTTATTCAAAATACTTGTCTTCATTGGTTGTATTTTCGATCCCTCAAGTCTAAGTTTGAATACAATGTCTCTTTAATATCTTGGTAGCGAATCTATTGGTAGGTGGGGACAAGATTCCTTGATTTTGTCCATGTGTTGGGATATCCATCCATATATGATTAGTTTGACCTGTGGAGGTTAGGATACACACACAAATTTACCATGAAACTTAGGCAAAAACATAAGCATTACTCATCATATATCAAACTCAAAATCATTCATTAAATAAATTTCAAAACAACCACATTTTATATTAGGCCTGGTAAAAAAGGTGAGTTCTTAGGAACACAGTGTTGAGTTGTTTCATGCTTTCATGTTTCCTTCCTAATGCTAGGGGGTTAATACCCAGGGTTCATCCAGAGTTGGCCAACAAAAACCTCAAAGCATCATCATATCAATCCTCAGCCAAGGCTGAAGAAGGTCTCACTCGAGACGCTATGAGGATCACATAGACCATCTGGTCTTATGTCAAGGATGAAGGACTAAACATACAAATATCCATCGGAGATTACATTCATGTCATTCATTGAATCTTACTTAACAAATGAAGAAACATAAAAATCATCACACATTCATTCAGACATATAATTAACACATCATAGGTTCAGAAGCAGTGCAAATTTATTATCATTCTCATTCCATCATCCACATACATACATTAAGAAAATCATATCTCGAAAACAACAAAGTCTCATATTCCCTCAGATAATTGCTATATTTACAATACATTGCACCATGCATATTCTTCCAGAAATTTAACATATAATAGAATCAGACTTACAATCATAGATATTACAATACTACAGAGGCTCAAAGTGATCCACTGGACTAGCCCTTGAATAATGGACAACTAGCAGTAACCCAGTGAATCAACAACCCTTTCTTTGTTGTCCTGGCTTCCTTTTATATCCTTCTTGGCTCTGCAACTCTATATTTTTTGGTTCTACTCCACTCACTCTACTGACTAAAAGTATCACACGCTTTTGTTACCTGCCTACATTCCACATAGTCTTTCTGGAATCGGGGCAATATTAACTACCTTTCTAGCTCATCTTTTGTATGCTCCACGTTCCCCTGTAATATTGGCAGTAATCATTTGGGGAGATTTTCCGATGATTCCTATCTTGATTCCAGTGTGCATATTTTTTTATTTTTGGCATGCATCCCAAAACTCGGCCCGATGCACATTCCCAAAACATGATCCAATGCACACTTCTTATAACTCCTCACATTTTCTTGGGCGAACACATGATATTAACCCCAAAACTTTGGGTGCCAACACATAATAGTAAAAAAATGTATCTTTGATGGGCCCTTTTGAAAGGAATTATAGAGACCCGTCATTACCCCTTAGTTGAAGGTTTTTCACACCCTTGTGTGATAAAAAGGATGAAATGTGCCCTCTGTAATCATTGTTTTTGTTTCTCACTGCACCTTTGCCTAATGTCCCAAGATGTATACCCGGTGATGGCCTCTTGATCATAGTATCATTTGTTCCTTTCTATCTCTGCCCATTCTTCCCTTTCCTTGCCCCTGTCTATATTAGTTGGAGGTGAAATTGGGAGCATGAGAGGGGGATTCATTTTCAACCCAATCCATTTAGTATTCATCCCCCTCATGGTTTCCTTGTATAAGGGAATTCTAAATAATTCAACCTATAAGGAATTGGAATATTGTGGATCTCTTGTCATGGGGTAAAGAGTGCCATCTCCCGTGGAAGTTTTTTGCTACCTCTTCTCCCAAAATCCCCAAGGTATCCTCAAGGTGTGCTATAGCCTCTACTTGCTTTTCTTCCCAAATTGGGGCTACATCCCTATCTGAAGAAAGAGTGTGATGGATGGATATAACATCCTTAGGCATGGGTGCTTCAACTTTGATCAAAAGGGGGTTGTGGAGATATTATTCCTTGTATCTTTTCATTTCATTTGCCTTGAGCTCCTCATGCATTAGCCAAGATGAAAAATCTATTATATGAACTTCCCCTACATATGGATTAAGATTCCATTTGTAAGGGTGAGAAATGAAAATGTTATGTAGATAAAATTCACATAGCCTAGCCTTCTCTTCTATGTTTCTATCTTGGTAAGTTTCCAAAAAGTCCTTATGAGTATCAATGTAGTATTTGAATGGCTAAGCTATGCTTGAGATTTGGTGTTTGTACCATTGTTCCCTAAGGAACAATGTGTACACCTCGGCTGGTTGCTTGCATTCTATCATTTCCTGAGACAATTGGAGAATGCTTGCCAAATATTCCCCCATAACTTCTATCTTCTCATTCTTAGAAATAGACTCTTTCTTGGCTTCATCCACCTCCTTTCTCAAATTTTCATTTTCTTCCATTAACTTCTTGTTGTGTCGTGTCTCTTGCATTCTCATGACTTGCAATTTTTCTTGTAAATGTTGAAGTTGCTAATATAAATTTTCTATGTTGTCCTCTTTCTATTTCCCTTTATTTTTTTCTTCCAAACTTTTCCATTTGAGGGATTCTATTTTGACCTTTTCCAATTCCAACAAGGTATAATGTAGAAGGTTTTTCTCCCGGTGTCCTACTTTTTTATGTCCCTTTTTCTTGTGGTGGCTTCTTTTCCATGGTGTTGTTTCTTTTTATGGTGACTTTTCCCTTTCCTGAGGTGTTTTTTTTTTCTCCCTGTGGATCCTCTAGGATAGAGGAGTCTTCAATTTTGATTAGAGTAGACAGGGTAGTTATCAATTTGGGATTGCTTTGTGTCAAGCCCTTCTTCTTCCTGTAGAACCATCTTATCCTTTATTGAGTAGGTTCTTTGCTTTTAATATTCAAGGGGATTGTTAGTGGTGTACTAAGATTTATCAAGGTGTCAACCACATCCTTTTTTATAGTTTATATTTTTACCTTAGTTTTCTTACTTTTCTATTTAGAGGACCCCGACCTGTTGGATTTCTTTGTTTTCTTTGCCCTTTCCTCTTCTTCTTCTTCATGTATTTTCTTCCTCATGGCCTCTTATACCTCTATGAAAGATTGTCTATCCATGTCCACAAAATATTCCCATGGAACTCTATATCTTATATTTCCCAAGGTCTCGAACACTATCAAATTGATAAGGCCATGGTGGGCTAGTGTGTCCTATTTTCCTCCTTTGACTTTGGTGCTCATTTCCTTTAAAGAATGGACCAGGAAATAGGGTGTGTTGAGGTTGTTTTATGTTTCCTCGTTGAATAGGTGTCTTAATTGATGGAGGATTATGAAGTGATAGGCATATACCAAACTCATTCTCCCTTCACACAAGATGTATTTGATAATGTGGTAGGATACCTTAGGCCAAGGCTGAGGTAGAATTTCCATTTTAATGAAATGTTTGTCCTCTTGTGACCTTTCATTTCTATGAAAGAAAATATTATTTGCATTTGTGACCTCTTGTCTCTCCTCCTTGTCCCATGGAAAACCTATAGGAAAGCTAGAGACTCTACTTATAGAAGCTTCATCAACCAATATCTATAATCCCCTGACTATAGTTACATATTCTTGACCCCTAATATTTTGAAAATTTAATGCAAATTGTAGAGAAATCTCATCATCATATTCCCTCAATATCTCAAAATATCCCAACTAGTGTCTTCTCTAGAATATATCAACCGCTTTAGGGTTTTCATAAATATTGGAGGGCTTTGTGGGTTCCCTTCTGTTGAACCCATCCCCCATTCTTACTTTTTGAAAAACAAGTTAAATGTGTGGGTGATGAGATGGTCACCAGAATGAGTTACTTTATACAATTCTGTCTATACCAATTTTTCTATTTGCAAATTGTCTTTAAATTATCTGGAAGAACTTTGGTTAGGGTTTTTTTTATTTATGAGAAGAGAAACTAACCCTCAATCTTGATGCATGCAAAGCTACATTGTTATGGACCAGATGTCTAGGATGCAAAAGAAGTTGGACATAAGGTAACCATATGTGAGGAACTTGATCAATTTCATATAGGAGACAAGGTGTAGAGTTATGGTGACCTGTGGAATTTTACTCTTCAATAGAGATCACTTATGGATGGAATATCTGCAGGGTTGAGTCATTTTGTAGAAGAACTGAGGAAGTATGAAAGTTAAAAAAAAAACATATTTTATAGTACCTTTGGATACCAAGAAGAGAGTCAAATTTTGTTTGACTTGATGCAAGGTCCTATGGAAGAAAACCATCTATTATAACCTAACACTATTGTAGCTTGAGTGGCTCATGTGTTTGAGTAAAATCATTCAAATGGTACCCTGAGCTCGAATGTGGATTTGTGGAAAAATATAGAGAAAGCTTATGGTACCTGGTAGTGAATATATAGGAATAAAAACAAGCTTATGATGGATTTCAAATGCATATGTCAGGTAATGAGGTAATTTCCCAAGAAACCAAAGCATATAAAATTATGTAGTTAACTTGAAAGAAAAAAATTCCAACAAGGTCGAGGATTCTACCAACCTTTCTTGTAGGCTTGAGGTTCTGAATTTCTTCTAAAAGACTGACCTTTGTTTTGTCCAGATTATCATTTGATGAACACTTTGCTTCTCGAAGAAATTTTTTTGTGAGCTAAATGGCTTACTGAGCTTGGAGATGGTTGTTGAGTTTTATGAGTCTACTTGTGGAAATAAAATATTGGGGGTGGAAGATCTTACCTCAAGTTTTGATTTCTTAGCACTCCAAGTTGATGTGAAAATCATGTAATTATGTATCTTAATGTTCTTTTGGCTTATTCATACCATTGTCATTATCTCAATTCCTTTTTCCATTCTTTGTAATTATGTCACTTATTTTTCCACCTTTTTGTGACGAGTGCTACCTCCCCTGACGTGGAGTCTGAGGCCCGCCTCAGTTTTGTCATCTTGTGCATATGGAAAATTTTAAATGACCATGCAAAACATAATGTGTTTTTATTGCAAATTATGAAATGAATAATATGAGAGTGGATTGAGAGTACCTGACAGTTTTTTTTGCTTGATTTATTTTTGATGATGTATGTTGTGTGCACCTTGTTGATCCTTTGTCCTTAGCATGTTGTTTGTAGGTGAATTTTGTTGATGTAGGGTATCCTGTGAGCTTGCAAAGTGTCCTATAGAAAACATAGCAGCTTGTAGATGATGGAAGTGAATTTTATATTGTTTTTCATATGGGCTTGACCATTTTGATGCTCCTTGTATAAGAGAAAAGTTGTTTTTCTCAACAAAAGTGCTTGTTGTAGCTTTTTTTGAATTCTTGTAGTTGACCTTGTAGAAAATAGAGCATACTATAGATGATGGAAGTAATATATTTTTTCATATGGCCTCGACCATGATGATGGTCACTATACTAGAAAAAAATATTTTTCTAAAAAAAAATGGTTGTTGTAGCTTTTTGTGACTTCTTGTAGCTTATTATGTAGATAACCCTTTTTTTTTGTAGGTTTTTTTGTAGACTGTTTTATTGGCCTGGTTGAAGTTTTAGAGCTATTGGAGATTAGGACAGAGGTGTTGAAGTGATTTTGGAAAAATGAAAAATGATATTAATGAAAAGAGTGTATTTTATGAAGGGAGTGGTTAAATGATGAAAATATGAAAAATGAAAAAACAAATGGGTATGGTGTTATAACATGAATGGTGATTTAATATGGAACTTGTAAATGTGATATGGTGATGATGACTAGAGATGAGATATGATAACTTGGAGGTTCTATTCATCTCTTATTTTTGAACAAATAAAGTGATGTTTGGATGTTTTGGTCTAAATAAAAAAACTTAAATGTATATGTTTTCTTATTCTTAGTGCACGATGTATTTTCTTAGCCTTCATAGGAGATTATCCTTGATTCTAAATTGTTGAGTAGAAGTATTGTGTAAGAAATATATTTGAAATATTCATACTTATCTCAGAATTAGTGTAGGATGGATTTTTCACCCAAAAGTTTTGTTGTTGAGTGGTGGATTTTGCAGTTTTGTCTCT
>ML776874.1:848629-889606 GCA_009831015.1 Picea engelmannii | reverse complement strand
TATCTTCGCAGAGATGATAAGGCTGGCTCGTGATGAGACCCCCTTTCCCTTGGCCATGCAACCAAAGGTCACTGCCCTGGTGTGGTGACCAGATGATGGCAATGTCATACTGTTGGATACCTATGAACATAATGGGTCGGCTCGTGATGAAACCTCACATCCTCTTGGTTAGGTCTTGTTTTATTATTTTTCTTAGGGTCCCTTTAGTTTCTTATCGAGAGGCTTTTTATTGCCTTCTCGGTGATCCCATGGGTGAAGCATATCTAGGTTTTATTTCCTATGGATTTTATCTTTTACCAGCTGCTTTTACCCCTTGGGCCTTTAGCCCCTTCTTCCCATAAGACAACATGTAATCCTCAAAGGTCATCCTAATGGCCGAACTAGGGGAATGGGATAGATGTGCGGGAAATAAGATGTAAAATGAATAAATGGTGGGATTGGACGATGGCTCTGCAAATCCCCCTTGGTGGCTAACCAAAACCCATGAAAATCAACTTGCTAAGTCACCCCATCCATCACCCCAACAATGGTCAAGTGGATTAGTGTAAGATCCAAGCAGTCATCAGAAATGAAAGGAACCTAATGCATATATAAGAGGGTTATAACGATCAAATATGACACATACCATGATACCTTGGACCAATTACCTCATGGAGAAAGAGTCCTCTCCGATGCAAGTCCAAGCCGATGGTGATGGAAGCTGTTGCTGCTAACAGGACAAATCTGGCGAAGACAATGAAGGATGGGCCCTCCAGGGCCATGCTCAGGTCAATCCTGCTCTCGGTACTTCATGTCTAGGACCTGTGGGCCTCGAGACATGATCTCCTAGTTATCCCTAGATATAGGGGATAACAGTCTTCAATAGAGCAACAAAAGTGGGTCACCAAGATGTTAGGCTATGATTATGGGATCCTCTACAATAAGGGAAAGGAGAATGTGGTGGCTGATGCTTTTTCTAGGAAGTATAAGGTGGTAGGATCCCTATTTTATTTATGTTTACTAGTGCTCAATTACATAGAGGAGGTACACCAAGCATGGATGGTTTCTTCTAAGATCATTCAACTTCTCCAACAACTTCAATAAGACTCAAATAAACATAAGGGATACACTTGGCATAACAATGCATTTTGGTAGAAAGGGTGTACCTTTTTGGTCCAAAATTCAACATTTTTTTCTAGTGTGTCCATGACTTGCAGGACTAGCCTTTGGCTAAGAAACCACGACTCACACCCATCCTGGGCTACACCAACCCTTAACTGGCTAGATTTTATAGGTGTCTCCTCCTAACTACAATGGGTTTCAAACTTGGGTCTCCCTACAAATGAAACCTTTTGAAACCATTCACAAAATTGATATTTGACATAAAAAATTCAACATTCAAATCATGGGTGTTATCTAAATTACATTCCTCTCCCATATTGGGTCTCAATTTTTCATAAAACATATGAACATATTAAGAATTCATTCTTTTGGGATGGCATGAAGAACAACATCTAAACCTTTGTGGTAGAATGTGATACATGTCAAAGAAACAAGGGTGAAACGGTGAAGCCTCTGGGAGCATTGTAGGCTTTACCGATCTTGTCACAATTTAGATTGACATTTCCATGGATTTTATTGTGGGGATACCTAAAGTAGGAAACAAATCACTGATAGTGGTGGTTATTGATTGCCTTTCTAAATATGCTCACTTTTGTGCCTTACAAGACCCCTTCAAGGCCTCCTCCATAATTGCACTAGTCTTCATAGACAATGCTTTTAAAATACATGGCATGCCTAATTCAATTATGTTGGATCATGATCCTACATTCACTAGAAATTTATGGTAGGAGTAGTTTAAACTACAAGGTACCCATTTGGAAATGAGCATGTCATATCATCCCTAAACAAATTATCAAACATAAGTGGTTAATAAGTGTCTAGAAACCTATTTGATATCTTTTACCTCAGAAATGTAGGCATAGTGGGTTCAATGGATACCCCTTATTGAATGGTGGTATAGTACCACCTATCATGGTGCTACCAAAATGTCACCCTATGAGGAGGTCTATGGAAAAAAATCCCCATTAATGATTTTTTATTTTTTAGGCACATCCAAGGTTTAGGAGGTGGAAAAAACCCTAAAATCCCGTGCTGACAGTTTTTGTACACTCAAGGATAATTTGGCATTGGATTAGAATATAATAAAGAAACAAAATGATAATAATCCATTCAAGCACCACTTTGAAGAAGGGGATAAGGTGTTCCTTCATCTCCAACCCTATAAGCATACATTGCTCAAGGAGAAGAACCATCAAAAGTTCACACCTAAGTTTTGTGGATCGTATCCAATACTCAAATACTGAACATTTTTCTTAAAAGTTGGATCTCGTAACCCACTCTAATATCCACCTAGTATTTCATGTGTTCTACTTGAAGAAAGTGCTAGGGATGAATTGCTTAGTTCAAACCATCCTCCAAGAACTGGATGAATATGGTTCCATTTGGTTGTAGCCATAGGTAGTTTTAGACAAAAAAGAGTGTCATTTGCACCATAACATTATCCCAGAAGTCTTCATCAAGTGGAGGGATACATAGCTCAAAGATGCCATTTTGGAACCATTTGCGGTCCTACAACAATTTCCGTATATTTTTCCTTGAAAACGGCATTACTTTTAAAGAGAGAGGGCATGTTAGGGTCCCACCCTAACTCTCTTAATTAATGGAGCATACTGTTACTTAATTTATAGCGACCATATTTATCAAATAAGGTCCACTAGGTAGCTAGAGTGTGTAATCAATATTGTAAGTTGGCCTCATTAAATATGATCCACTAGATAGTTGACATAACCTCGTTAATCAAGGCCCATTAGGTGGTTAGGGTTTGGGAATAAATAAACTATTTACAGTAGTAAATGCTATGTAATCATGTCCCAAGTGGCAAGTGAACATTGCTTCCTATTTAGAATATCAATAAAGGTTTGTATATTGTTGTTGCTTCAATACTTTGGTTCTATTTTAGTTTCTTTTTTTAGTTACATTTCTATCAATATGGATTTGAGTTTTTTGTTTCAGATATCAGTGTACACCACATGAAGAGTCATGTATTATAATTTTAACTCTATAAATAAAAGAGTTGTGTGTTTTGAATTCAACCATCACATACATTAATAAATATTTTTATATGTAAAATTTTGTATACCTATGATTGATAACTCTCCAGGTGGTATCAAAGCTCATTGAATATGGGCAAACATTGTGCTACACATAACTCACATTTAGACTAAGGTTGCATGAATGTTAGGGTTTCTTGTTTGTTCTTGGGTTGTGTGTGGGGACTAATTTGAGGTTGTTCTCCACATAATAAAGTCTATTGGCAACTTTTTACAAGTCATATGCCCTATACAAGTGTTGTTGTTATTTCCTCAATTTCACTCAAAAGTGACATTCAAGTGACTATTCACAAAGACATCACTAGTTCACCTACCTTGTAGCAATTTGGAATCCTATCATGCAAATTCAAACCTTCAGTTGACTACTTATTTTGTTTTGTAGCTAGGCTTCCATTAAAATGAGCTAGTCTCATGGGAAATCCTTTGATACCTACATGACCTTTGTAAAGGTGGGTCTCATCTACTTCCATAGCACATTAATGGAAAGGGACTGGGCTAAGTGGTGCTAGAGTAGCGTGCAAGGTTGAGTAAATTTCACATCTCATGAATGCTTAGTCCTTTGGCATCCCAAGGGGTGTAATCAAGCGCACATGATCCCACTTGGATGAGGACTATTCACATTGAACCTACCTCACCATTGGAGCTCCAATTTTTCCTATAAAATAAAGCCATGTGGTTACATTTGAAGAAGGACACTAATTACAAGGTTATGTTGGAGGAATGAACTTGGAGATCATATATCTCTCTATGTCGCCTCTACCATCCACTGCCCTCATTCTTTCTTGTGTACTATCACCAAATAATCAAGGTTTTTTCATACACCATAGTTAAAGAGGGCACTCAAGGAGGAAAATGACCCATCCCAAGGAGACTATTGGAGCCCACTCATTTCCGTTCATTCTTATTAAGATGATATCACATGCTTATGCTTCTGAAATAAAATTGTTATTGTTTTTCTCCATTGCTTGGTATTTTGAATAACATTCTTGTGGTTAAATTCCAAATCTAATTGTATTTATGTTTTATTATTGTTTATTTGATGCTACAATACTCTTGTTATTGTCCCAAAACTAAAAATTATCTATGGTTTAGCTCACACCCTAGTTAAATCAAATGGTTTAGCTCACACCCTAGTTAAATCAAGGGTTTTGCTCAATAAATCAACAAATCCACACTATAGATTGGTGACTCCACTTTGTTTTTAAATCAACATATCTTACTCTTTAGGTTATCTTTTTCTTATCACTAACTTTTGGTGGTGTGCAAGATCATCCTTATATATGTTATTTCACTCTTTACTCACTAATAGAGATGGAACTTTTAGAAAATATTATTTTTTGAATATTGGGCATTTCACATGCAGGACAGCCTTTATTTTGTAAGATTCACACGACAAAGCCTTTGATTTCTATGTGTCTTGCACATGATCACGCCACCTTTTAGCACATAGGTTTTAATTTCTGCACACATTACTTACGCAACTTGGTTGTTTTAGTCCCACACCATTTTTGCAATTACAAGTTTCATTCTTTGCTTACATGACACCTGCGACCGTCTCTGTGATAGCACACGTGATTTTGTTCAAAATTATTTTTTGGCCATAGGTAGTTTCCTTACGCATTTTATTGAGTAGTTTTTAATTTTGTTAAAATGATTGCCAATTTTATCTTTTTCATTTTATTTCATTTTTTATGTTTAACAATGAACTCATTTAGTGGGACAAATCGTAATTCCAAGTACTTTCCATGTGGATGGTTTATGTCTTTGCATTGCACTTTTAGTAATTTCTTGTTGCAGTGCTACACCTCATTTATTGGTTTTTTCAAATTAAATTGCTTAACTCAATTAAAAATAAATAGTTAGGTGAGGAAAGAACTCTTATGGTTAATCACTCATTGTTTAGTTTACTTCAAGAAATTTATTTTTACAAACATTTAAAGTTTATCATTCACTCTAATTTGGTTATTTATGCTATCACCCTCACAGAAGCAAAGGACCTTAAAGCTTTATCATCTCAAATATGTTCTTTTCCTTGTGCTCACAAGCGATTTTCACAAATAAAAAAAAGGATGGAAGAGTGAAATACCTTCTTTATCATGTTTGCATTTAAAATATGGTTTTTCATTTTAAAATATTGATTACATCACTTAGGAAATTAATTAGGTGGATAAAAAACTCTAATTTCAAGTATTTGTCTTTATTTTATTTCTCAAAGTTTTTGTAATTTTTTTCTTTCCACAATTTACTTTCAATCATTGCAATTTTAAATTAGTCGTGTCACTTGAAGTACAAACATGAAGGACTTAAATATTCTCTACCTAAGTATGCTCTTCATCCTACCCATAAAGTGATATCAGTGAATTATAAAAGGTTAGAAGTCTAAAATACCTCTTTCATCATGCCATTAATTAAATATACTAGTTCATGATGCTAGTTTATCCCTCCAAATATTAATCAATGTAAATCATATAATAAATATAATTCCTCCCTTGGAGCTCAGAAAACAAATTGTATTCTAAGTTACGATTGTGTGGATAGGTATTCAAATAATTTTCCATAGTTTTTTCTCATTTTAAACATAGTTGTTTTCCTAGAGACCTTAAAATCATTTTATATGAAATGTGCAAAAACCAAGATAAAGGGACACACTATAACGTGTAAATGCCGAGGTCAAAATATATCTGCTAGTTTCATTGAACCACCCAACTCTTTTTTAATTACAACCCATGACCACCAAAGGATAAATTCCTTGTCCACATCTATGAAAGGCATCTTAGTGGCAGAAAACTAGGATTATCACTAGGTGGATTTCATGGGTTGTGATAGCACCTGAGACAGATAGTTGTTGGCCTCTGGAATTTCCCCTAATTCTCGTCATTGTAGTTGAATATATCTTACCTTCACTAGTCGTCTTTGGTGGGTTCATAACCATATGTTGAGACCTTTTTGATGACCTAATTATAATTTGAGTGCAAGATCACTAGAGCCATAGGACACATGCTTTTACTTTTCAAAAATTATCATATGAAAGAACCCTACATAAAAAAAAATACATTGTGGTTTTTTGAAGCATGTATATTAAAACATTTTTGCACCCCATGCGCACCAATTTAACATTAGAACATTTGCTTTGAGTAGATCATGATTTTTCATATAGCATTGTTATATTAGCTTATCACCCCATACTTGAGAGAAATTGATATAATAGGGAACCATAGAAAATTCCTAGTCACCTAGGCATTTTCTTGGGATTCACAGTCTCTCTCCTTTTCTCATAGGAATTCCTATTGTTTATAGTTCTCCAACAAGACCATGAGGGTCTCCCTTGCATCAAATTTCCTAGGATCATCCTTGCCAAGCTCAATATGTGCATGCTCACCTTATTTAAAATCTACCCCATCTATATAAAGTGCACACCATTCCTCCCCCATGTCTAGGATACCACCACCCCCACCACCACCCCACCATCGTGCACCCCTAACTTACCATATATGGCTAGTCTAAATATCCCATTTTTTTATAAAACTTATCTATGAACCTATTTGGCATGATCTTGCTTGGCCATCCATACTGGCCAAGCTACCCTATGATATTCCCTAGTTTGAGGGTCTATTATGCAAATATCCTACCATTCATGTCATTGCATTTCATCTATGGTGCTCCTATAACATCATCACTTATGATACTATATGAATTATGTTATTCCATCGTACCCTCATTGGGCCATCGACCAAATGGTATCTCAATGAGGTAGTTGTGTCATATGTAACTTTTACATCCATATTCAAAGATTTCCTAACCTTTTTTCCAATTACCAATATGCCATGATGTAGGGTTGGAAATTCTTACCGATTTCCACTAGATCATGTCCACACACATTGTAGATTACATCCATGAGTGGCACCAATGGTGTAGCTTGTAAAAGATAGAAATCAAGGATAAAATAATCTTGGAGAGGTTTTTTAAGTCCATCTTACTCTTTATCACCAAATATATGGCCACCACCATGCCTTAAACAAAAGACGAGGCCATTCTCAAAGCACAACACTTTGACCTAATATATGCCCAGTCAAGGTATCTATATATGGTCATCCTTGATAATCCCTTGACCTTGACCTTTTGAATGAGATAATATTGATGCATCTCACGAGACAAATGGTGTTATTAGGTCCATGGATCACACTAATAACCCATATGATCATATGAACCCCTATGGAACCAGTCATTATGGTAACCACTATGGGGGAGCTAACACCTCCAAAAGCAAAGCTAGTACTTCATATGGTAAAACCACATATAAATGTTACAAAATTCCTTACCCCACTCCAAACAACTCATATGATGGATCTCACCCCTCACACTTAGGCTCTAACATGCCCCCTTAGGCATACATTCTTCTCAACACATGCATAAAAATTCATCTAATGGTAAAAATTTTAACAGGGGCATCCCTCATCTTACAATTCACACACTACCTATGGTGACCCCACATAGGCAAATCCTTATTACCCATTCCTTGATTGTCTACTAGGTTTCATGGCATAAAAATCCTCCACATAACAAGTTCGTGTCAACTTTGTCCAACCTTCTCTCATTGAACAAACCCAATCATTTGAGAAATTGAAAACAATGAATCCCTTGAATCCACAAAACAAGGAGAAGAAGAAGAGGAAGAAAAAAGAACAAAATCCAACTCAAGGAACGGGGGAAAACACCCCCACCCCACTCAATAATGTCGAGGGAAACCATAACCCTACACATAAGAACCAAAATTCTGGAACCAACACTCAACCTAAGAAAGAAAAAAACAATTATCTTAGGACCAATACCTTACACATTATGTGGTGAGTTTGATCATTATACGTATCACTACACCCAAAACATTGAGTACAATTCTATGAAGGGACCCTATCGAATCCAGGTTCTAATTCCCCACATGTGACTAATACTCCCTAGTAGTAATTCCCTAACCCTTGACAACAATAGTATTGTGAAACCCATTTCACCAACAAGGAATTGTCACTAATCAAGATGAGACCACTAACTCTTCCCAATTGTTAGGATCATATCCACCTTCAAATCCTTCTCAACTGAGAGATCCTTCCTATTTGAAAATTTACCAGAAATTAGTGGAGATCCACCTTCAAACCCACAACCATTAATAGGGCATGCCCCCTCATCCGAATCCAATGGAGTGGGGTGACCTCTAAACTTCAAATAGTGGTCCTTTGCAATTTCTACATCCTAGTAGAGACCCTACACCATGTGTCCCAAAGGTACCTTTACATCACATTACTCATAACCCTCATGCGAGGCCCACCCATAGCTATAGTATCATGAAAGAATTGGCACAATCACCTACTACCATGTTCTCTCCTGAGGTTCTCTAGACTTGTCATTCTCAAAAGAAATCCATACAATTAACATTCAACATAGTCAACCCATTTGATTAATGACCAATGACCTTTAACTTGGATAATTCAGAGCCTAGGATTCCTTCATTGATTGTGTTTCAAATCCTATTCTCATTCAGAAACATCATCATTCATTGATGTATCATTGATGAGGTTTCATCTACTTGTATCATGTCCACCATAGTTTTGTGGAAGTTGGGCTCTCCCAATATCACACCATCAACCATTATCCTTAGGGATTATGATGGTTTCCCTTCCTAATCAGAAGGTCTATACTAGAAATTCCTCATTGATCCAACAAGAAACACAATATTTATTAATATGGAGGTTGTATATACTCCACTAGAATACAACATTCTTCTCATGGGAAGTTATATGTATGATATGAAAGCAATGGCCTCCTTAGTCTTTTGCATTTGATATTCCCTCACAATAGGAAGGTTGAGACATTAAATCAACTTACCTATTATGAGCCTCAACTACCCACCAATATAGATAATGTATTACCCCTCATTGGGGCTATTCAGCCAGCCCCATATTACAATAATATTTCCTAAGGGATTTTCAAGTATTCCATGCTACTTGGACCACACCATGGTGCACTGACCTAAGTTCCTCCTATGGGGTCTACTCTTATGCGCATGATCACATCCTTGGAAGAAGTACCCTCCACTACCTCCTCCACATCAAGTGAATTTTCCAAACCTGACACTTTGTCTCCTTCATCTAATAAAGCCAACCAATATCATCATCTTGTAAAGTCCATCACCCAAATTCATTTTTCTTCCCACCACTTGGTGTCACTAGGAATCTAGTGATGGATACACTTACCCTTCCAAAGATTACCTGAGGGATACCAATGTGGCATCTTTCACCCCCAACATTAGGTCCCTCTCCAACACCTTCTCCTCACTTAGTATTCAATATTGTAACAACTCCAAATATCTCACAACAAGGGGCCATCAAGCTAATTGTGCCACTTAGAACCTTGACTAAGCCAAGTATTGGCAGAACAATTGGGGTTAAAAAAAGGGGGAGAATTAGTACCCTTAGTCTAGTCATAGCCACCCAGACGACCATCCACATTTGGATTCCACCTCCAAGCACCCTTTGCGATGTCATTCACCACACCACCAACCTTTTCCCTATGCTTCTAGAGTTAAGAAACCTTCTACATCCACCAATGGTTGCCTTATTATTACTAACCCACCCACTAGGGGCACCCCCAAATCCCACCAAAGGAACCTACCAAGAAGTGAAATACATCATTATACACAAATCACCCTTCTAAATTGTGCTATACATTTGGCCATTACACTCATAGTTATCTAGATATCCCACTTTCTCAGATCACATTCATTGTGATTTGTCAACTTCCCATGCTAGAAATCCCAGAAGAGGATATTAATTAGCATGTACTATCCTTTCTGTTGATATATACTAGTGTTTCCACCACCTATATATTGCATCTCAACATCAATCTAAGGGCCTATTACCTACGATGACCCTTCATTTTCCTTAAGCATTGACATATGTTCACCTTCCCAGGGTGCACTAGTAAACTTAGCATGGCTAAATCCTCACTATATACTTATAGTATCTACATTGGTAGGCCCTTACCTTATGAGTAGCTTATCACACACGTATGGAATAGTTAGTAGTCGAAACACATCCTCACCCACCAATACAACTCACAATACCCATGCCCCTAATTCTCACGTATTTCATTCAAGTGAGTAAATCATAGAGGCCATGAATGCTCCAGACTATTCTTGGGATGATATGCATCATCGTTCCTTCTTTCTCCCTTAGGATTATTTCACCCCTTCCATCCAATGTACCATCAAGGCCAGAGATTTTATCCCCCATGGTGATGTTGATTAGTTAAACATTACATACCAACTAACCCATACACTTTCAAGGAAGGAAATATGGCCAATATTGCACCCACCATTATGGTGGATATTTATCTCACCCATAACATTACTAAAAATATACTCATTGGATCTACCTATTCTGTTGAATAGGTGATGGGCTATGAAGGTATGTTCCAAGAATTTCATGATGTCTTTGAATGGTTTTTTTCAGAAATTCCCTTATTAGATCCAACCATTGTCAAGCATCACATTGACATGTGGCCAAATATACCCATCTAGTAGAAACATAGGCCTCTCCACCCTTCAAAAGCTATGGAAATCAAAGAAAAAATAGATAAACTTTACCATAAGCATGGTTCATCTATATAATCACTTAAGCCTCATGGGTATCAAATTTAGTGCCTTTGAACTAAAAGTAGGGCACCGTCCACATTGTACTATTTTTTGTGATTTAAATCAAGCTTGTCCCAAATAAATTTTCCTACACCTTTAATTGACCAAGCTATCGATGCATGCAATAGATACAAGGTCCTCTCCCTCATGTATGGGTATTCAGGGTATAATCAAACTCGGATTTCTCATGCCAATTAATATAAAACCACTTTCATAACACCTTGGGGGAATTTTGCATATCATGTCATGCCCTTTAGTTTAAAAAGCAAGGGAGCCACCTTCCATCATTCCATGTCTTATGTCTTTCACAAATTGTCACACATTATCTTGGTTTACCTTGATGACCCCACAAATTGGTTGAAGAAATGGTCACAACACCTGGAAGACCTCAACATCATTTTCATATGATGTCAAAAGTATACAATCTACTTGAACCCCCTCAAGTGTGTCTTCTATGTTACCATTGGTCACATATTGGGATTCAACATCTCCTAGTAGGGAATCATGGTTGATACCCTAAAATTCCAATCCATTTGTAAACTCCCCCCTCCTTAGACTCGGTGCCAATTACAAAGCCTACGAGGCAAGTTCATTTCCTTACATATATTTGTTCATGATTATGCTACATGTGTTGATGGATTCTTATGACTTTTACACCAATAAAATCCCTTTGTATGGGATAACCAAGCTCAAAAATCCTTTGATGCATAAAATAAATCACTCTCAAACACCCCATTAATTGGATCCCTTGACTTCATTAAGAATTTTATCCTTTACATATCTACCTTGGTTGTAGTTGTTGCTAGATTGTTAGTCTAATAGGGGGAGTATGATTGTGAGCATGTGATATATTATGTGAGAAAGAACTTATCATGAACTCCATTAAATCACAACCATGAAGAGAAGTTGGCCTTGGATATAGTCCACTTTGTTTAGAAACTACGCCATTATATTTTTCTTTGTATGACCAAGGTTTAGTGAATTCATACCCTATGCACTATATTATAAGTTGTCTACTTATCATTGGTAATTCACTCATTGGATCATGATTATTTAGGAATTTCATCTTGAATTCATTATTCCAGGAGGAAAAATGCATCAGTCCTTAGAAAGTTCATCATTCATCTCCCATTTTCCACAATCGACCCACCATTGAATGAAGACTTCATGATGAACATCTATTTTTTATTTCATTGGATGGCCCTTGGTATGGTGATATACTAACTTACCTTCAGACACAAAAGTTTGGTCAACATATTTCATGCAATGACCATCAATGTAATCGTCAACAAACTCCTTGATATCTCCTTATCAAAAATATCCTTTGCCATCGAGGGGTTGATACCATTTTATGTTAGCGCTTAACTTACAAAGAGGTAGAATGGGCCTTGAACAATTACCACATAATAACATGTGGTAACCATTTATTGGGAATGATTACTGCATAGAAAATCATATGATCATGCTATTTTTGGCCATCCCTTTTCATGCTTTTATTTATGCAGTTAAGCGGTGTGAAAAATGCCAAATATTCAGTTCCAAGTCACAAGTCCACCAACTCCCTTGCATCCATTTATCACAGATGTTCCCTTTTGATAATGGGGGATTAAATTTATGACATGCAACCCTACATCTAGCAATGGCCACAAGTACATCATTGTGGTCATTGATTATTTTACAAACTGAGAAGAGGCCATGTCAACCTTCGATAATAAAGTAGACATGATTGCTCATTTCTTTTTTAACCACGCCATCACTCACTTTAGTGTCCTCAATAAATTGGTCTCTAACCATGGCACACATTTCAAGAATGAAGTCTTCTAATAATTTTCTTTAAATTTAGATTTTCACATGAGTTTCCAACTTTGTACTACTCGTAGGCTAATGGTCAACTTGAGGCCATCAATACAGTCCTCAAAACCATGTTGTAGTGAACCATTAAAAAACATAAAATTAATTGGCATCGCATTATTTTGTTGGAATTATGGACCTATAGGACATATGTCAAAACTATCACAAGATTCACAACTTTTGTAACATCCCCACTATAATCCCCAGTTTAATTAATGCTTAATGTAGATATAATATGTGGCTACGACTAAGCGATGTAATATGTGAGTTGTATTTCTATGTTTTAAGAATAAAAATGCTATGCTAGCTTCTAAGGGGACATGGACAAGAGATGGGGGTTTTAATTAATCCACAAGAGAGGGGAGTGTCTAGGATAATGGCCAATAGGGGTCCAAGGAGGAATTACCCATGTATATTAATTCAGCCCATTTTCCTAAATTTGTTGTATGCTATATGAACCTTCTAATTTCTGATTGAGTGCTTCCAAAGCCAATCATTGAATACATGTAAGAGGGTGGGTGTGAGTGGTCACATACAAAATTTATTGGGCACATGGGGGATGAGTACAATTAGCTTGGGGAAGTGTGTGAATCAAGAAACCAAGTCAAAGGAGAGGAAATTCGTATGGGTTGGGACAACAATTTTTGGACAGTCAAGTTTTGGGCATGAGGAGCAAGTAGAGAGAAAGAAAGAGAGCTTGGAGCTGGTGTATCCATGGAGGGAAAATTCTAAATCATGTTGGAGCATATCTGGAGAATTTTGGAGCTAAAGATTGAGGAGATAAGTTGTCATGCATGGAGAGTGAACTCTTGAGTGAGTTGCACTAAAACAACAAGTGTTTGTTGTTGTTTGCTGGTAGTTTTTCCTAGCATCAAGGTTTCTTGATTTCCTAGCTGAGAGATTCCTAGCTACATGTGCTAGAGAGACCCTGATAAACGAATGTGATGCCCGAGGGACTGAGATTAGTGAAGGAGTACATTCCTTGGGTTGGGCAGGTCAATAGGAAGAGAGCTGGTGGAAAATCGAGATAGTTGTAAAAGAATACTAGTGGGTTGTGAGTGGACTGTGAGAGATCACCCACTTTTATGGATTACTAGCCTCAACTCGGGGGTGATTGGCTGTTTAAATTTGGAACAGTTAGTTTACGGTTGGGTGGAACAACCGTCCCAAGAAGTTGGTTGCGCAATTATTGTTAAAAGATAAGTTTTTATATAGTTTTTGTTGCATTATGAGTTTTAATTTTGTGCATGAACTCTGAGTATGAGAACATATTTTATATGTTGTTGTAATGAAGTTTATTATCCGCATTCATGTATATTTTAGTATGATGTACATGCATCAATGTAATGGTAGCGAACATCAGTTAAATCTATTTTTAATTCGTAGTTGAAAGCTACATGAAATCAATTAGTTGTAAAAGAACTAAATTAGTTAGCAAAAATTTCATTTCTATGAGTATTCTGCACTATAATGTCCCTCGGTTGGGATGGGGTACGTTACAACTTTCCACCTCATCCATGGCATCGAAGTAGTTTAACATGTCAAATGCTAGATCCCAACTTTCTAGTTGGCCATCAAACTCCTCCCTGACACTACTTCCTTAGAACAACAATTAGTCAGTTTGGAGTAGACCAATGAAGATCACCATGCCTCATTATAAAAGAATGAGGCCATGAATAAATGATCAAGATCCCATTATGACCACCAAGTTTGACCTCAGAACTTTCTTAAGGGTGATATAGTCCTCTCTTATGACATAGAAAACCAATGTTAGGATCAAGGAAGTTTGAATCCCTATGGAAAGTCCCTTTGTAGTAAGCATTACTTGACAAAGGGTTCATATTTGTTTTCCTTTCTTGAAGGAGGCCACTTTAAGGACATCGCTAATGAGTTATATTTGAGAGGTTCTACCCCTAGTTTTACATGATCCATCCATTCGTATGTATATATACACTATTTTTTTATTATATATTTTTACATTTATATCGCTATTATTATATGGTTTTCATTCCCATGTTTATGGTTTTTGCACCTGATAGTTAAATTTCTCTCCTTGTTCAAATGTTTCCTCAAATTCAATATCACATTGGTTTTGCCAATGGTGTCAATCACTAGAATCAAAATATTTCCTAGATGACGTAGGATATCTAGTGACTCTCTCTCACACTACTCCATTCAAGTGGTGTGTGATTAGGAACTATCACCAATAATCGAGATGAGTACACCACTTACTTTCTAATGCAATCCATCTTTAGATCCACCATCTTAGTGTCCACCTCAATTCCTAGCTCCTTGTTGCACCATTCAATAACATTTACTATATTTGTGATCCATGACTTTTCAAGAAGTATTTAAGGATTTGGACACTATCACATAATTTTGATACCATGACATTCCATATAATCCCATAAGTCACAATTAATTCATAGATAACAATGCCAATGAGACATTGGATTGGAATTCATCACATTAAATTCTTTACAAATATGAAATAAGACATACATAGCATGTACATTTATGATCATTTGGTATCCATCACACATGTAAAGTAAAATAAACATACACATTTTATTTCATCACACACAAATGCACATATTCATCAGAGCCAAGAAATCATGTAAATGTATATAGATGAATGTTCCAAAAAACTATATTTTATAGTCAAAATGTGTCTCAACTCCATTAGGCTACATAGACAAAAACACCAGTGTACAAAAAATGAGTGCATTGTCCATACATATCATCTAGCTGTTGAGATTTTATGTAATTTTAGAAGTCATTCCTAAGTGTAATTGTCAAAGGGTTTATTGATAATTCATGTCTTTTAGGTCTTTTAGAGTATAAACAGAGGTTATATCGAGTCATTTTGAGATCACTCATCAAACACAAGTACAAGAGAGTAGTGTGCACTTATCTAGGAGGATATTCTTGGTTCGTTTATGGATCTCTCTGGTCTTGATTTCATGAAATAACATTGTATGACATTGTACATGTTGGAGGACTCTATACTAAGGAAAGTTTGCAGGGTTTTCTCCCCCTTGAGGGTTTCCCTGAGGATATATCTTATTGTTATGTGGATATCTATATTTCAATTTTGATCCTTTTGCATATCAAATAATAATAAAAGAATATAATACTTTAACTGTTGGAAAAACATAAAAAGTCAACATGGTATCAGAGAAGGCTTGAAAAAGAAGATTTTCCGCAGATTTGTGGAAGTGTTTTGACAAACTAACTTCACCTTCCCAGACAGGATGATTACCGGCACCAAAATTGACGAGAAGTTGGAAGGAGATGAAAACTTTAGAGCATGGAAGTACAAAGTAGGCATCCTTCTGGAAGAACATGATTTAGAAATATTTGTTGAGGAGGAAGTTCCAGAACCAGAGGAAGATGAGGCCAAGGAAAAGCATAAAAAGAACCAGGCCATGGCTAAGAGGATTATTCCAAACTCAATCAAAGACCATCTAATCCATCATGTTTCTTCGTTAAACTCTCCAAAGAAGATGATGGATGCATTGACTCAAATATTTGAAGGAAAAAACATCAACAAAAGGATGACATTGAATATCCATATGAAGAATTTGAAGCTTCAATATTCAGAGTCCATTCACTCTTACTTCTCGAGAGTGAACCAGATCAAGGAACATATTGAATCTATTGGAGACATTGTTGATAAAGCAGAAATGGAGATTACCACCTTGAATGGTCTCCCAAGGTCATGGGACTCATTCATTCGAGGAATATGCTCAAGGAGGAAGCTAATCAAGTTTAGTAGATTATGGGAAGATTGCACTCAAGAGGAAGCAAGGATGGTAGCAAGAGAAGAGAAATTGAGGAATGATGATCAATATTTAGCTGCTCATACAAGGAAAGGAAAGAGTAATAAGGAACCCTCATCCCCAAAGAAACCTTAAAAGTCAAAGAAGAATCAAAGAGACTATTCAAATGTGATGTGTTTTTGTTGTGAAAAGTTGGGACACATTGCAAAATTATGTCCCCTTATTCTTAAACTAAAATAAAAGGAAAAGGGAAAGAGGCATCATGCTCATTCCGCTGAAGATGATGAATGACCGAAGAAAATTGCAAGAGAAGATGATTCAAGTGATGATGACTACGTCCTAATATCAACTCTCACAAGAACAATCACCCATGTAAATGATACTTGGTTTGTGGATAGCGTTGCTTCTAAGCACATGAAAGGGTATAAAGGTTCTCTGCCAAACTTAATTCATAAAGACTTAACTCATAATGTGAAGTTGGGTGATGATTATCAATATCCGATCAAAGGAGTAGGAGAGGCCTCCTACAAACTAGATTCTAGGAAGGAAATGAGGATGAAGGATGTGCTTTATGTACCAGGTTTGAAGAAGAACCTTCCCTCGATTTCAACTTTGGATGAGAAGGGTTTCAGGGTTTCATTTGTAGATGGATAATTTCTCATGTGGCTGAAAGAAAATTCATTTGATGATGCAGTTGTTATCGGTGTCCAAGAAGGAGGATTGTATAAATTAAAGGGATGCTCAGATTCAACATTGATTCACGACACTGTGAATTCAAGTGAGCTATGACATATGATATTTTCCCACCTACACTATAGAGCATTACCAATCATGAGAAAGATGGTAATAGGACTACCAAAGATTCAGGTGAATCCAGATGGAATGTGCAAAGGTTGTGCACAAGGAAAGAATGTGAATAACCCCTTTCCAAGTAGTGATAGCAAAGCCAAAGGAGTCTTGGATATTGTACACTCGGAAGTATGCACACCGATGTCTGCACCATTGTTCAACAGGTACATATATTATGTATCTTTTATTGATGATTACTCATGCAAAACTTGGATTTACTTCTTAAAGTCAAAAGGATAATTATTTGGTAAGTTCAAGGAATTCAAGGCACTAGTAGAAAACCTAACAGAAAGGAAGATAAAGACATTGAGATCAAACAAGGTAGGAGAATTCACCTCAAATGAATTATCATATTTATGCAAAGAATTTGGGATTAAAAGCGATCTCTTTATTCCCTATAATCTGCAAAAAAATGGAATGACAGAGAGAAATAATCGAACAATTATGGAAGCAGTGAAGGCCATGATCCATGATCAAGATTTACCTATGTATCTATGGGCAGAAACTGTGATGAAAATTGTGTACATGCAAAACAAAAGTCCCCATCGAGTTCTTGAAAACAAGACACCAGAGGAAAAAATTTCAGGAGATAAGCCATAGGTCATTCACCTAAGGATATTTGGTTTTCCTGTATATGTGCATGTCCCCAAGGACAAGAGAACAAATTTGGACCCATATGGAAAGACATGTACATCTTTTGGGTACAGTGACACATCGAAGGCCTACAAATTATACATTCTCAGTCACCGAAAGATCGAGATTAGCAGGGATGTCACCTTCGATGAGGATGTATCTTTTCACAATTCAAAGCAAGTTCATGCAGAGGAATATCATAACGAAGAGAATGGAGTTCCTAGAGCCACAAAGACAAGAGAAGTGGAAGCAGAGGAATCCATTCTTGAGGATCAGGATATGGCCAAACCACAGAGCCCTATGGAGAAGCCTACACAAAAGAGAATACCATCTTGGGAACAAGAGGCCATCAGAGATGCAGGGAGATATGGTTCACAGGATGGATCATCTAGGAAAGTTTGGGTCATTCCTTCCCTCCAAGTATTTACACCCTCGATATATTCATCTTTGGTTGGGACTCCCCCTCATTCTTAGATACAAATCCCAAACCCTCATATGGTTGATCAGATTCCTCCTTATCCCAAGATAGAGGCTAGGTGTACACCATTGGTCCTACCCCCTCCAGATCATCTTGGAGACCTACCTAATGGCTACCTAAAGGTTATAACAATATTCAATGGATAAAATGACATTAACGTCGAAGACCACTTGACTACTTTCCAAGATTGCATTGAAAATTTTGATGTGGAGGATGATGATATTTTCTCTAGAATTTTTTCCCACTCTTTAGAAGGAGAATCCAGGAAGTGGTTCAAGAACCCTCCAAATGGTTCTTTGAGACACTAAATCCAATTCCATGATAAATTCCTTAAAATATTGGGGGGAGGGGGGGGGGGTTATTATAGGTATTACTTCACTGAGTTCAACACCCTAAGGAGAAACAATGGTGAAATGGTCCTTGATTTCACCAACAGATTCTGCAAACTATATCATCAAATTATTGAAATTATTAAACCTTTAGAACCTACAACAATGGTGGCCTATGTTGCTTCTTTCGAAGTTGGTTTTTCCTTACATCTTATAGAAATAAATTTAGTTGACTTGGATGACTATTTAATGAAACTGAATATGATCCTAAATGGATCCAAACTAAAGAGTGGATAAGAATCAGTACCTGCAACATAGATTGACAATCAAAATGCATTATGTAAGCCATGTAAAACAATGTAAAACAATGGAAGTTTACGTGGAATAAACCAAATAATGATGTAAGAGAAAAGTTTAAAAAATAATAAGTAAATATGACCAGGAAACAAAAAGGAGAGAAGGCTAAGGAACAATAAGTGAAGAGCCATGGTTTTTGGCCTTCCCTTACCCCCTAGCTCTCTTTATTTCTTCAGTCTCTCTCATTTCCAAAGGGATTTTTGGTCGAGGAGGAGGAGAGCATTGTATCTGAAATTGTCGAAACAAGAATATTGAGCACCATTTGAAACTAATTTTCCCATTTGGGTTATGGGGTAAAATATTGTCTCAAATATGTGTTTTCAGTTGTTATTTGTTGGGTATATCGTGTGTTGGTTATTGGGAAATTCATGGAGTTATGATTGCATTTTTAATGTCTGATCAATAGTTAATTCACTATGTTGAGAATTGGAATAAGCTAGGGACTCATTAATGTGTTGAGTGGGAGGTTAGTATGCACATTGCACTAATTAATGAAGCAAATCCAAATCTAACACCTCTTTGTCTGCCACCACCAATTTGATTCTAGATATCGAAATTGGATGACTCTCCTTTTGAAGTTGTTGCTACTTGATAGGAAGTTACTCATCTAGTTATTAGTTATTGAGAAACATTTTTTCTCTCCCTGCATCCATCTAGTTGCTATTTTAATTTTTTTCTCACCTCTGAGTCGAATTTGAAGTGTTGGTTGAGTGTATATCCTCTTTGGGCCACCATCCCTTCACTAGCTAGTGTTGTATATGTTCCCTTGGGTTGTATGTTTAATTCTACACTTACCTAAGCATTTCACCTTCACCACAAACCCTTTGTGCCTCTTACTGTAATTCCATCAGTAGTTGGGAAAATTTACAATGTTTGGGTCGTTTTCAAATGTTCTTGGACGTTTTTAAATGGCACTGGGCATTTTTAAATTTTGTCGGGCATTTTTAAATGGAACTGAGTGTTTTTAAATGTTGTCTGGCATTTTTAAATGTTGTCGGGTGTTTGTAGATGTGCCTGGGTGTCTTGAGGCATGGATGGGCATTTAAATTATGTAATGGGTGAAAAATTGCATTGATGAGTTGAATTTTAATGTGTTGGGGTGTTTTCCTCACCCACGGGTTGTACAAACTAAGCCTGGGAAAAGAAAATAGTTGATGGGAAATTTATTTTATTGATAGGGAGTTTATTGCTTAACCCACAGGTCACATGTAGATGTATAGGGGATGTATGGACCATACACACTAATTTATCCTTGAGAAAATAAATCCATAGGTGGTCGATCTTACTCCATAGTTGGTTGTTGAATTTCATCTTTGGTCGATTTTTCTAATTTCGGTGGTCAGTAGGGTTTGCTTCTTGGGTCAAATCCATCTCATATTAGTCAATTTTATTTACCAGATGGTTTTTCTCAACCTTCCATCGACTATGTTCCTTTTCTTTTCGATCTTGTTCATTACTTGGTCGACTTTCAGTTACCTAATCAACTTAGTCCCTTCGTTGGTCGATTCTTCATTGGTCAACTTTTTTCTTGGTTGAATTGACACATGACTATTCGAATGACCTCTCAATGAGATGATGTATTATCCTGGTCGACTTCCACTCTCATGGTTGACTTATGGTGCAACTTGAGTTGACTCCACATACCTGGTCGATTTTTGATTTTTGTACAACAAGACAACAAGCTACTCCGAGTACAGACCGTATATTGGTAGGCTCATTGAGAACAAAGATTTATCGCTACATTGACCTCTGGTTTCTTATGTGACATAGATCTATATATAAGACTAAAATAGAGACAATATTTTAAATTTCACAAAGGTATATGTGTTGGTGAAGTGAGTGGGATATAAGCCCCTCAATTACGGATCCAGATATTTGGAAACTAACATAAAAGTGTCAGGGATACAACTTAAGATTAGGTAGGACCCCCTAAAAGAAGATATTTACAAGACATAAGGAAAGGTAATGAGATTGAGGCCTCCTTGGTCACTTAGGAAACCTAATCTATGGAGGAAGATACCAAGATATTGAGGTCTATGGATAATGACCTCACCAAGATAATGCAAGGGTAGGCTAGGCCTACACCAAGGACACTAAATTGGCCCCTCAGAAACCAACCTTACTTTAGGAGCACTCCAAATGTGTTGTGAAGATATAATAGGTTGGAAGAGCCTAACTTAGAACAAACATCAATAGCACAAGCCAACATGATGATTCCCCCACCCCTCAGCTATGAAGAGTGCCCTTGGAGGGCCTAGTTGACTCTATCGACTAGGCCCACCAATCAACCAAGAATCAGTCGACCGTGAATATTAATTCGAACATGTAAGTCAGTCAACCATTGGGTCGGTTCGACTGACCAAGGTAGATAAAGTAGTTGCAACTACCTGGTAATGAATTTAGAGTATAAATATGAGAGCATGAATGCAAGGAAATGGTGGTGTATGTATTGTTGGTATTTTGATATAATACAGGATACTTGTTGTTGGTCTCACCAGTACTCTTCTCCTCCTTCTCTCTTCTATGTGTCTACTTGTATATTAATGTATGGTGCTTGTATAATGCACTATGTGAATGACTACTAGTAACCCCTCTATACAATCCCCTAAATTACAACATTGATTACGTTGTTGGTAGTACCTAATTTAGGACTGGAAAATAGATTATGTATACATAGATGTTGATCTTGGAAGAGATTCATGAGTGGTGGGAGAGAAAAAATAACAACTACCTGAAGAATTACACAAGAAGGAATCAACTCACATTTGCGGAAGAAAAATCCTAGTTCTTCACCGAGCCCCATGAAAAATTCTTTGAAGAAATCCCTGAAGAAATTAAAAAGTACATTGACAGACCTGCACATGAATAATATTACTATAGATGAATGGTTCATGTCAAAAATAATTAACGGGGGAAAAAAATTTTGTACGAGTGGTTTGAAAAAATTGCAAATGACTTTTGTGAAGAACATGCAATTGAAGAGTGAACGCCTGTCAATAAAATTAAACAAACATTCTATGAAGACTTTCATGACAGTTTTTTTTGTACAATACCTTCTTTACTACACAACTTCCTCCCTAACAAAGGAGTCGACCATATTGTATAATATCAACCTCCTCTATCAACACCTATTAATATTTTCTCGAAACAAAGACACAAATATTGACAACAATTCCTTGAAGCTGACTATAAATATGTTAAAGCCACTTGGGACTACTTTTTGCAGAAATAAACATAACTAGTATTAGCACTATTGTCGACCAAGACTAAGTTGGGGTCAGCGATAGGGGGGTAGTCGTATGTGGGATGCCTCAGTTGGAGTAGACCTAATCGACCTGCACCAAAGACTAATTATGCCAAAAAAAGGGAGGAAGTCAACCGAAAAATAGAGAGAATATACATTGGATGAAGAGTCAAAGAAAAGAATTGTGTGAAGAATGAAATTCCACAAACCATCGATCAACATTCAAAATATAGAAAGGGAAAAAAGAAACGGGAAAAGAGAATATATGCATAATGTGAGGGACCCATGTCAATCGAATCGGAAAACCCTTGGGAGTAGCAGATCGCTAGAGCACTAGACCGATCTAAGTTTGGTGACAACCAACTAGATGCAGCAAGAGGAGCATCCTCGACGGTTCCTCAGTGGAGTGAAAACATGCAATTGGTAGAGGCTAGCATTAGTTCCCTACAATTAGTAGAAACTATTGAAACTATGGAGGTGGATGACTCAGACCTTGCATTACGTCGATCCAATCCCAGAAGTGACAAGTCCACAAATAAGAGAGTTTCTCCATCAACGGTTGCATATTAGTTGGAAATATTGTTGTCATTGATGTCAAAGACATGAGGAGGCTACATATGTCCAATATAAATATTACAAGTCTACAGATGTCCAAGATAAATATTGCAAAATGGAGATTGTTGAAAGTATCATTTTTGTTCAGTTTGGATACCCTATCTTTGAAGGAATTTTTACCCTACATACCTAGCTCAAATGGGAGCACAAGTTATATGGTTGAAAAAATTATTTTGAGACATTTCTAATGGTATATTGAATTCCATCTAACTCTCTAGGAATGAGGAGATATGAATTTTTCCATTCGACAACCCAACTAGAAAATCGAGGTCGACTCAACCAATCTTTATTGGTCGGATTTGAAAGTGGGGACAAAATTACTATAAATATAGGATAGATGTGCAGATTTGTAGATCATCTAAGCAAGAGATCAATTCTCAGGTGTGCATAAGTGATCTTAGGTGCACTAAAGGTGTTGGGGTGTCTTTCTGGTGTGCAAGAGAAGTCTAAGGGATTTTCTTGAGGTCTTTTTTATTCTCAAGGTGTGTTATGAAGGACTAAAGGTCCATGATGTTCTCGTGTGCACTGTTTTGAGGTTGTGATGTTGTGTTAGTGGATGTTGTCGTTAGTGGATGTTATCGTCAGTGGATGTTGTCGCTAATGGATGTTTCCATCAATAATTACATTTTGGGAATGATGTTATGAGGCTTGTTAGGGTTTGAAGAATTGTCTATGGAATGAAGCATGCATGTGAAGTCAGAAGTACTCTGTGTGTGAAGATCTTGGATTGGTGTCTACATCTATGTTATTGAGTTGGTGCTCAGTTGAGGATATTGGTATCTTCAGTAGGTTGGTGCCTACATCTTGTTGAGTTGGTGCTCAATTGAGGAGATTGGTGTCCCCAGTAGGTTGGTGCATACATCTTGTTGAGTTGGTGCTCAGTTAAGGAGATTGGTGTCTCCAGTATGTTGGTGCCTACAATATTTGTAACAATAGCTTGGTGCCTACAGAAATTTATAAAGATAAGTTTATGTTTTTCTCCTGATTGGGTTTCCACGTTAAACTTTGTGCATTATGATTTGAGTTTATATGTGATTATTGTTTCTCAACTAATGAATGATTGATGAATGGTTAAATAAAGTAAAAAGTGTCGTATACTGATTCATCCCCCTTCTCAATATAAACATAAGTTCAACAATTGGGATTAGAGCAAGTTCCTTCAGAAACAATTTAACCACTGGAAGGCAGATCTTGATCCAATATGGATTGTAAGGAAGATATCCCTATAAACATAGATCCTTTGTTCAATGGAACAAACTATGCATCATGGAGTATAAGAATGAAGATATATTTGAAGGACCTTGGGTTTGGTATTTGGGAATCAATCACAACAAGTTATACAGATGAATTTGGGAAGGATTCAAGTGAAAGCAATGCAAAAACAATAGATGCCATCTTGAGTGGCCTATCAAATTCTAAGTTTGTCAAGGTAATGAAGTGTACATCAGTTAAACAGATTTGGGACAAGCTACAAAACATTTATGAAGAGAGATCTAGTGATTTCTCCATCTATGAATCAGGGACAAAAGAAGCACAATTTGTGAGAAATCTAAAAGGAGGACTTGGAAAATACAAAGGTAAGCTACCCTTCAAATGATTTAAGTGTGGTAGAAAAAATACATTTTGCTACTAAGTGTCCATATGCAAAAAGGGGAGATAATGATGCTAAAGAAGAATCTCTATCCATAACCATGGAAACAAATCATGTCGATGAAGAAAATGAAGATAATCAAAAAGAAAAATCAAATTCAAAAGAAGAATATCTTGAAGCAAAACTTGTTAGTGCCTTAGAAGAAATAGGCAAGATTAGTAAAAGTAATATAAAGTAGAAAGAGCAAATGAATAAATATAAAGAGGAGGATCATGATCTTGAAGAAATAAAGAAGACAATTATCATCCTAAAGACTCAACTAGAAGAGGCAAAAGGGATAGAAAAAGTGGTGAGAAGTCTGTTGAAAAAAAATGAAGAAAATTGCAAGAAGCTAGAGGCTGGAATCATTTCCTTAAGAAATGAACAAGAGAAAACAACTAATCAGTTGAATAGAAGCTCGAAGTTTGGAAAGAGTACTGAAATATTAGATAATATTCTCATTTTTCAAAGGTCACCATTCATCAAAATAGGTCTTGGCTATGACGAAAAACAAAACACCCATGAGGGAGATGCAAGCATTAAGGTCACAAAGCCACCAGAAACGGAAAATGAAGAAAGTCCTAAAAGTTATTCCAATATTCTCAAAGGCTCCATCAACAATGAAAACAACAATAGGAAAGGCAATGATGATTAGAAGAAACCCAACTCTTCTCACAAGAATAACAAGAATGAGTTCAGAGGAGTTGTTCCACCAAGAAGGCCTTTCACAAACCAGTACCAAAATATATTTCTTCGCTATTGTTTTTCTTGCAATAATTTTGGTCATAAGGAAATAGATTGTAGAGATTATGCAAGAAGTGATCATGTGAGAGATAGAAATAGAGTTTCTTATAAGACCTCAAAGGATGATTATGTGAGAAACAAAACCAGACGATCTCATGGGTTTGCTAACATAAACTACAATTCATTTTCTCCCCTACTCGATTACAATATTGAATGTTATAAGTACAATAACTATGGGCACATAGCAGATTACTGTAGAAGCAGTATAGTCAGACCTCCTAAACAAAACAAGGAAGAAAATATTCTTACCAAGCATAGAGAAGAATACTCAAAGGTTTGGAAAAGGAAGAAAAAGAAAGAAACATGGAAAGATGAAACTTTTTTTTATGAGAAAGGATGTGATAAGCTAGATGAAAATGGCAGGGAGATTCATTGTTTTGATTCTTACTCGCAACATGTACACCCCATTTCTAGAAAAAGGTAAGGTTGGGATATTTCATTGTGAAAATGGAAAATCAAGTTTACAATACTCTTTCGAACAAGAGAAGTCATATGATTGGTCCTTGTCAGAAAGGAATGAGGAGGTAGAAGAAAATTCAAATAAAGTAAATACTAAAGAATCATCCCATTCAAAAAATCAATGTCATGACTTTGGAATGGAAGGTTTGATCAATAAAAACAATAAAATAGAAGGATCAATCTTGGATACTTGTAGCAGAGACAACTTGGATAATGATTGATTAGAGATATACTTTTAAATTGCACATTGGAGTGCTTAAAGGGAAGCACAAGCTCATGGGGAGAAACCCTTTTCCATTGATGTCAAAGGGGGAGAAGTTGTGGACAAAGGAAGAATTGCAAACACAAGGAGAGTTACAGACATGGGGAGTATTACATAATTGACTAAGGGTTTCCATCAATGACAAAGGGGGGTATTGTTGGAAATATTGTTGGCGTTGATGTCAAAGACAGGGGGAGTCTACATATGTCCAATATAAATATTACAATGCTATAGATGTCCAAGATAAAGATTGCAAGATGGAGATTGTTGAAAGTATTATTTTTGGTTAGTTTGGAAACCCTATCATTGAAGACATTTTTACCCTACATACCTAGCTCAAATGGAAGAAAAATTTATATGGTTGGAAAGCTTATTCTGAGACATTTCCAACTCTATATGGAATTCCCTCTAACTCCCTAGCAATGAGGAGATATAAATTTTTACATCTAACAACCCAGTCAGAAAAGTAAGGTCTGCTCAACCAATATTTACAGGTCGGCCCTGAAAGTGGGGACATAATTACTATAAATACAAGATATATGTATGCATTTGTAGATCATCCAAGCAAGAGATCAAGTCTGAGGTGCACATAAGTGATCTGAGGTGCGCTAAAGGCGTTGGGGTGTCTTTTTGGTGTGCAAGAGAAGTCTAAGGGATTTTCTTGAGGTCTTTCTTGTTCTCAAGGTGCAATATAAAGGACTGAAGGTATGTGATGTTGTTGTGTGCACTGTTTTGAGGTTGTGATGTTATCGTCAGTGGATGTTTTCATCAGTGGATGTTTCCGTCAGTGATTACATTCTGGGAATGATAGCATGAGGCTTGCTAGGGTTTGAATAATTGTCTGTGGAATGAAGCATGTAGGTGAAGTTAGAAGTACTATGTGTATGAAGATATTGGATTGGTGTCTACACATATCTTATTGAATTGGTGCTCAGTTGATGAGATTGGTATCTTCAGTAGGTTGGTGCCTACATCTTGTTGAGTTGGTGCTCAGTTGAGGAGATTGGTGTCTCTAGTAGGTTTGTTCCTACATCTTGCTAAGTTGGTTCTCAGTTAAGGAGATTGGTGTCTCCAATAGGTTGGTGCCTACAAACATTTATAAAGATAAGTTTAAAGTTTTCTCTCGAATGGGTTTCCATGTTAAACTTTGTGCATTATGATTTCATTTTATATGTGATTATTGTTTCTCGGCTAATGAATGATTGATGAATTTTTAAATAAAGTAAAAAGTATCGTATATTGATTCACCCCCCCACCCCTCTCAGTATAAGCATAAGTTCAACAATATTGACCCTAGACCCTCTTCAGTGTGGTATCGAGTGGATGACCAAGGAAATCTAAGAGGTAGATTATTGATTGAGATACCCTAGATCGAACAAAGATGGGTAA
Organism: Picea engelmannii; assembly: GCA_009831015.1. Classification (NCBI taxonomy): domain Eukaryota; kingdom Viridiplantae; phylum Streptophyta; class Pinopsida; order Pinales; family Pinaceae; genus Picea; species Picea engelmannii. Next base: position 862,088 of record ML776874.1, on the reverse strand, counting down.
GCATTCAAAACAATGAAAGCATACTCCTACACATAAAGGATCTCACAAACACACACCCCCTTTGTCGAATTTAACATCTAAGGAAAAAGACACACACTTGACTGATAGTTGTGACGAAACGACGTGTCCGCAAGAATGACAATTTACCAAGTATATAGATAATATGTGCCAAACAAATGAGATAACTAGCGAAATAAGTGGTTGAAGTAAATAAAGGCATTAAAATATTGTCGATGGAACCTAAACCATTGACCATCCCAGTCGAAACAACATCTCGAACAATAGCACAAGAAGTAACATAGTCGACTTGTCTAGTCAGTCAATCAATACAACCAACTTAGAATACTCCCAAGTCAACCTCTCAAAGTATAGACAAAATGAGTCATGATCACATCCCAATCTATGAAGGGGATGAAGATCCCAAAAGACATTGGTCTTTTTGTGAGAAATTTTGGGATGCCTTGGATGTCACTGATAAATCCAAGCAAATGGCTCAGTTTTTCAGGGCTCTGAGAAAAAGTTCCTTGACTTGGTTTATGAATTTTACCAAAAATCAGACCAAATCCAAAGATGAAGTCAAAACAAATTTCTTCTCTCTATTTAAAGAAAAATCTATCAAGAATCTCGCGACTTATAAGTCAAAAGAAATAAAATAAAAATCGGGTGATTCTATCAAGGAATATGACAAGATATTCAAAGATCTCTTGATTCAGATTCCATACGCAATAGATGTTGAATTTCTGGTTCAATGGTAGGTTACAATATTATTACAAAAAACATTGTTGACCACTCAGAATGCACGACATTCAAACATGTGAAGAAGCCTTATAAAAGGTCCAACAGATTGAAATTGATGATGGTTGGCCCACATTGTCGACTGATAGAAAAATGGAAGAAAAAATTGGGATGCTTCAACAATCGTTGAGATACCTAACTATGAGAAGAAGTGACCTCTAGGGCACGAATTACATGAATGAGGTACATACGAAATATGATTGCAAATATAGAAGCCCTTCCGAAAGGGAACCATAGGTCCAACGAGTCCAAGTAGAACTTTATTGTGAAATATCCCAAGTTCTTACAAATCACATCATGTGACACTTCCCACATAATGTGAAGACCGCGAATCCAAAATGGTGCGACATCTATGAACATACAACTCACCCACACAGGAATTCCAACTTAATGGAAAAAACAAAGTAAATTTTCATATAGTCTGTCATACACAGGCATTCGACTAGAACATAAAGCAAGGAAATAACGGAGAAAACTATCAAGGGAGAGGAAATGGATATCAAGGACAAAGTGGTGGATACCAAGGTAGAGGAGATCATTGAGGAGGATACCAAGGTAGAGAAGGATATAGAGGCAGATATAATGACCACTATGGTAGAGAAGGACGTGGTGGTTAAGGCAGAGCATACTGTTATATTTGTTTAAAAGTCGACCATATGAGCCCCAACTGTCCATTGAAAGAAAAAAATGACTTGAAGTTCTATAACATATGTGAATTCAAAGATCATTCATTAGAAGACTACCCTATTATTCTAGAGAAGCTCATAAATAAAAGAACAATAACTCTCTTACAAAGCAACCCCAAGCACAAAGTTCCTAATGCAAAAAATTTAAGCCACTGCGCAATCAAGAGTAGGCCAAGACAACTATATTTCAAGGGAGCCTCAAGTTCGACCAACAAGGAGGAACAACGCTTATCCTAACCTTGACCATGAGAATAAAATCATGCCGGAAGCTCTTGAATTTTTTGACCAAGATGATTATGATAAACTTGTAATTGGAAGTGACCAACAACACATAATTACAATAGGAATAAAAGATGTTATCTTGGGTGAATTCCTCAAATTACTAAAGGAAAAGCGGTTGGTTGGAATATTACTCGAATTACTGAATATTTTAAAGGAATACAAAGAAGGACAAAGTTCATATAAAAATCTAAGACAACTATCATAGGAAAATCCCCACAACGACTATGACCCACAAGTCGATTTGAATATATAAGGCTATAAGGTTCTTCAATGCATAGTCGATTTTAGATCTCGAGTGAATGTAAACCTGAAAGAAACATGGATCAAGATGGGGAAACCTAGACTCACAAAATCTACCAACTTCTTAAAACTTGCAGACCAAAGATTCATGGAACCAATCGAGATACTAAGGAATGCATAAACTATTATTATGGGAATTTCGATAATGGTCGACTTTGAAGTGATAAATCTAGTCGAGGGAATTATTGCATACACAACATTGGTTGGTCGACCTTGGGGAAGAAAGATGCAAGTTACTATCTCCTTAAAAAGAGATACAATCAAACTTTAGGGTAACAGGAAGAAAATTATTATACCAGTTGACCCAAAAGAAGGAAATCCCTCGATGGAGCCTTGGGATGAAGATGTAAAAGAAAAAAGATTATACCAAATAATGCAGGAGGATCAAGAAGATGTCGAACCAACTGTAACATGAGAGATATTACATGGTTAACCCTTATCATTTGAAAAAAAATTAGACACTGAATTATGTGAATGGAAAATGGAGAATTATGAGTCGAAAGCAAAAGAATGTTGGTCGATTGAGGCCATTCCTATACATAAGTTCCAATCATGTTTCTCCATCAAAGCGGTACCTGCAGTTTATCAAAAGAAAGTTAAACAAAACTAGAATATTCTACCAATTGACATAAAAATGGGTTCATTACCTCTACTCAAATTCAAAGAACATGATTCCCCATCGGTCCATGTCGACGAGGTTTATAAAGTTGTCGACGAGTAAGGCCGACTACAAAATCTTATATAGTCTTTCACCAGACAAGCAAAACGGTTGTGGGGAAATCATGTCCCATGTCTACAAACTTGGACCACTACAACTTTATATTTTGTAGAATTCTTTGGAGGGAAGAAACTATCAGTAGCTGCAAACATACCAAAATTCAAGCCAGGGTTCAACCTTGTTGCCCACATTCATGAATGTGAAAATGAATGGAAAAGAATCTGGTGTAGAGATGAATGAGTATGACCACATATGTTCCCAAATACATTAGATAATATACCATATAAGTGGTATAAAATTGAAGAAATGTGTGGGGAGACATTTGTTTGGAATGACTTAAAGAAGAACTTCATTAAAGATCGAGTTTAGACCAGAAGAAAGTTACTTATCAGAGGTAATCGAGGAGATAAAATAATTCATAGAAAAACCAAGTCCCAAATAGAGGGAAAACGCAAGTCGGTATACCATCGACTTCGTCCTATAATTATATATCATGCCAGAATCAAGTCAATCACACAACTCATCAAATCGACATGGAAAACAAAAGATTTCCAGGGAAGAGCTTCCAATGGAAGAAGACCCACCCAAAAGTAAGTAAATAGGTTAAAAGTGTCTTAAAAACATCCAAGATCATAAGGAATATAAAAAAAAAAAACTAATTTTCAACTCGCATATAATGAAGTCGGAGAAGGGAAGCACAAGCTAGATGAATAAAAACCCCTGAATCAATGGATGCGGAGATAAAATTTAAATAAATTGACATATCTAATGACAACCAACCAAAGATGGATCGAATAGGAAACTACCAGATAAAAAATCAAACTACAGAGATAGCCAACCTATTAAAAGAATATCAAGATGTGTTTGCCAAGGATTAAAAGGACCTGTAAGGACTAGTTAAGGAAATGGGGGAAATGAAAATTGACCTTATTTTGGGAGCCAAGCCCATCAAAAAACATCCTTACAAGTTGGCACACAAGTATAACCAATTGTACAGAAAGAAATCGAAAGTATGTTAGCAGCTGGGATCATTTATCCTATCGACAAATCTGAATGGTTAGTCCAATGGTTGTGTAGCCTAAATATCACGATCCCAAAAAGCTAAGGATTTGTGTTGACTTCAGAGGATTAAATAAATTAACAATCACATATCATTTCCTGACTCCATTCGCCAATGCGATTATTAATGAAGTTGTGGGGCATGAATGTTATTCATTCACATATGGATTTTCAAGTTATAATCAAGTTCCTATTTTCCAAGAAGATCAAGAAAAAACCAGTTTTGTATCAGAATTTGGGTCTTTTGCATATAGGGTAATTCCTTTTGGATTAAAGAATGTGTTGGATATTTGCAACTTCGAACATTCATTCTCCGCAAAAAGTAAAAAAAGACCCATATACACCATTACAAAAGACCCATAAATAAGAATTCGTCCCCACAGGGAAATAATATAGTAGTTGAAGACCCAAAAATAAGAAGTCAACCCCACAGAAAAATAATAAAGTAATTGAAGACCCATAAATAAGAAGTCGTACCCACAGGAAAATAATAAAGTAATTGAAGACCTATAAATAAGAAGTCAACGCCAGACTGATGCCCGGATTAGTATAAATACAGGACTGGCTCATTTCATTTGGACAGGGAGACAACTCCTGTAGTGCGCACAAGGAAGTTACAACTGCAATTCTGGTAATTTTTTCTATCTCTTGATTCTAGTTATCTTGGAGAGTGCGCCACACTTGGAGAAGCTCTTGCTTGGTTATTCTTGGTCATTTTATTGAGGTGTTAGGTCTTGGTGATGCTAGCCGTGGGGAGGATCTTCTCTGTATGGTATTTTGGTTATTGATGGTGATGTACTGGTAATATCTTGGACTAAATTCTTCTAGAGAAACGTTGTTGGGTTTTCTCCTAAGTTAGGGTTTCCCATGATAAACTCTTGTGATCTTGTATTGTGTTCTTGTGTCTATTATGCATGGTAAATATTTCTAGATCTTGTTATTTTCGCTGCATTGTTATAGTTGATATTTTCAGTGTATAGTTATTATATGATAATTGATGTATGAAAGTGAACCTTGTTATTAATCATAAGGCAATAACTATCAAGTCTGAGAATCATATAAAAATCAACATGGTATCAGAGCTAGTTGAAATATTGCCACTGCATAGTTACAGTTGCTAGTTGTCAGTTGTCAGTTGCAACTGCCAGTTAAAGTTGTAGTTGTCAGTTTCCATTTTTCAGTTGCAGTTGCAGTTGCTAGTTACAGTTGCAGTTGTCAGTCACTAGTTGTAGTTGTCAGTTGTTAGTTTCCAGTTGCGCAAACCTTGATATTAGAAGACAAGCTAGATGATGCTACAAATTTCAGAGGTATGCACTTATATATGTTTCCAAGTTATATTATTTAGTAGAGTATGAGGGTGTTTGCAAGGGATGTACAAGGGACCTTGTCCAAGAAATGACCCAAAGGGATCATTGGATCTAGTGCATTCAGAGGAATAACGTACCCTCCCTAGCAATTAAGACTCCAGGTTTTCATATCAGGTTTGATATTTTTATATTGTTGCATCTTAAATTAATATTGTAACCAGGACAACAGTCTTTAGAAATCTATTACTACTAAGTACTTTTGCTATCAAATGTTTTGAATATTGTTAGTATAATGATCATTGTGTAAATGTTCATTGTTTAGTACTAATGATGCACTTATTTACAAAATGAAATTCATCTCTTCTAGGATATGTTATTGGTTGTTATTTTTGTCCCGAGCAGGTTATTATGGAGGTCACAAGACTAGAAAAGTGTTGCTCTTGTCTTTTGTTATTGCGCTTGTTCTCGACAGGTCACAAGTGATAGCTCTGAGAGGGAGCTATAGTGACGGTTGCAGGAGGCAACATATTAGATGGTCTCTAGTTTGAGACATGGAGCAAGCTATCCATACATGGAGTTTTATACATGACATTATACATCCATATACTGAAGGCAAAGAAGAAAAAGTTATAACCTTCTGAAAAGAAGGATACTTTTGTGGGATACAGAGTATTCTACATGGATATTGATGAGAAGGAGCAGGTGGCTCCACCAGTGGTGAGGCAGATGACCACACCTAGTACCAGTCTAGAGGAAGCTAGAGTTCAAAGGGAGTCGGCCCTCGAGGTCCAGTAGGGAGGAGAAACCTCCTATGGAAGTTCATTGGAGATCAAACTTCAACAGATGTAGAGGGAGTAGATGGCTTCAGAGATTGTACAGACTCAAAGGGAGTCAAGATTCAGAGGGAGAATGAAGACTCGGAGTGAGCTTGATCTCAGAGAGATTTATTTGGATCAGAGAGAGAGTCAATTATTCAAAGGAAGTGAGTTCCCCCCCAGATCCAGGTGGGAGAGAGACATCTCCTAGGACTGACAAACAAGTGTCATGAGTTGAGAAGGCCAGAAAGAAGCTTTAGAAGCAAGAGGCTTCTAGGAGATGTGATCTTGTTACAATGACAAAGGAGGTAGCCAGTCAGGAGGACTAGGTATGGATTTTGTCTCAGTCAAAAAGGGAGCAGTCGGTGAGGCAGGCTGGACAACAGTGTTGAGGAAAAGATATGAAATAATATTACTCAAGCATTTTCAGATCTTGCTTGGCTAAGACAAGATAGACGGAAATATTACCCTATGTTTATAGCCTCAAAAATTGTTTCATAATCCACAAGTATTAGGTACAAGGGCTTAGGATGATTTTTTTATAATTAAAAGATTGTTATAAAATTCAACATTTTTATATAATTTTCTTAATATAGCAGATGCAAAAGTAAATGTGGAAACAAAAGCAAAAATACCAAGTCACATATTAACACAGATGAGACAGAATAGCAATCACTTATTTCATTCCAAGAAATCAAAAGAATCGTTCTCTTTACAAAAATCCCTGAGGGAGTTTGGACCAAAGTCAAACTTAAATGTCCCCGATGAAAACCATATAAAAGGACTTCTTAACGAAAGTAAAAAACTGAACTTTAAAAGCTGGATCAACTTGCCACAAATTGTTGCCCACTCAACTATGCACAATATCCTTTATCAGTCATGAAAATTAATTCATAAACATACAAGTCTACACAGACTATCAAAGATAGATCAACACCTCTGAAAAACAAGTGTCTAGATGATATAATTCATCATTGAATCTTGTTGTCTGTAATAGGACCCTGCTGTCATAAAAGAGAATTAGGATTTTAATGAATTAAAGAATGAATGAAAATTGAACTATCTCAATAAAACTCAAGAGCAGACCTTAGTATCTTTCTCCTTCTATTCGTCCTTTGTTCTTCCTTCTCCTTTTGTCTTTAAACAATCAAAATTAGTTGAAGTAGTTCAACTACTTCTTTTAGTTAAGATAACTAAAACTCAACTAACTTTTAGTTTAGAGGAAGAATTAATATAATAATAATAAGGGTCTTTAATAAATAATAACTAGTAGGTGGGACCCCTTGTGACTCTCTTTAGTTTCTTAACAAAAATAAACACAACTAGTCAATCAATCAAAACACATCCCTCCTTGTGACTCTCATCATCATTCTCATCATTTGAAAATTAATATCAATGATATTTTAAACCATATTCAAAAAATATAATATCCAAAATATCCAAAAATAGTATGTTGTCCAAAAACTTCAGCAGTCAACTATGCTCAACAATCAATAAATAAATATACTCAAAAACCATATTTTCCACTTTGAGAGACAATTTTCCCTTTGTTGTTGTTGTCTCCCTTTGATTTCTCTAAATTAACCTTAGGTTGTGTGGAGCATTTAGGCTTGATCTCACTGATAACATGAGAGCAGTCATCTCTCAAGTGCATGCGGGATGAAAGAAGATTTGGTTGAATCACTTGAGGCAGAGGAGGAGGCAGCAACAACTTTTCATTTATCATGTGTATGGTGGGTTTCGGTTTTGAGTCTCTTGCTTGCGTGGAAAAACTGTACAGGTGAGTGTGCAGGGGCAATTTGGACAATTGGGTTAACCGGTGGAGGAGGAGTAGGTAGAGACAAATTGGGCCAGCCACGATGTTGGGATACTGTTCAGTGAACAATCTCTTGACATCTGTTATTTTCAGGGACTTCGGGTTGTAATGAGACATGAGGGGGAACTGGGATACCAAGGACATGTTGGGGTTGTAAGGGAGGCCTTTATGTCCTATGTTGGACTACCCCTTGTCCAATCCAATTGAAAAATCCAGCTTGGAAGAGTTGGTTTAACTCTTGTGGATCTGCATCAAAATGTATCGAAAGTCTTGGTCTTTTCAGGCCTCTGTTCCAATTCCCTCTTCCCCTGTTATTTCGGCCATGGCTTCCTTTGCTGAAGAAGTTCATTCATGTATGCAGCGTTTATTATCAACTAGCTTCTTAAACAAACCATACATGACATCTCTTAAAATATGAAACAAAGTTTGGCTCAGCAACACATCAGACCCATACAATCCAATCCATAAAAATCGTTTAATATTTGTCAATGAGTAGGGGGTGAATAAGGGTTCTAGGATATCTGTGGGGGTTGTATTGAGCAAAAAAGTGATAAAATGAAAGGGAGTAGAACATGATTGCTGCTCAACAAATCATTAAACAATCAACTGTGTTATAATAACAAAATCATGTAAACTGTAACCCCCATCTATGTGTCATCATTTTAATTGCCGCAATACAAAGTTTCCACTTAATTTTAATTTAATTTTAAGAACAGGGAGTGCAAAGTGAATCTGGGAATGTGAGGGGATTTGTAATGTGCGAAAAAGTGAGAGAATGACAGGGAAATTAATGAATATTGTTCATAAAACAAATTAAGCAATCAATAACCATAACTCTTTATTAGAATCAATCCAAAAAACACCAACATTCACTATTTTTCAATTTTATATCAAATTGTCTATTGTTTCAATAATTAACTTTCCCTGAATTTCTCAATTCAAAATAGTTTGTGCAATCATAACTTATAACAAAACATTCAACAGTCATGTTTAACCAAGCATTGATCATTTTCTTTCTAAATGCACAGTAATATGCTCGACATCTATCCCTGATAATCCATAATGCATTACAATAATAATTAACATCCACTGTTTACCAATTTATAATCAGGTCTAATTAAAATATACACAGGTCTTTTTTTCAAATACGAACAGACTTCCAAAATATGTTTGATTATGCATAGTCTTCATCATATCAATCAACAAGATCTTGCAACGAAACAACAGTCGACATAAAACCTGAGCCTTATCATTGTTGATATAACTTCCTTTTAAAACCATTGGTAATTTGTACGATGATCCAATAATATATATGAAGCGAACATAACCAATTACACACAAGCATCGTTTTTAAAACTGGCCATAACCCTGAATGGGCCTAGCAAAAAAAAACACAATTGTTTCCAATTTCGATCAAGACCACGCTGGTAAAAACATAGTGTGTGAAACCGAAATGAAAGAAGACAGTTCTCTACTGTATGCAAGCGCCTATTCCCATTTGAAACTGTTCAACCAATTTTATCATAGAAAAACGAGACAGAGACTCGACGAAAAACCTCCATAACCATTTCACTGATAAACCAATATTTGACAACCAAGAAGGTGCCCGAAGGGAGAAAAGACAGTTGGAAATCAAATCGGATCTGTCACAATCAAATGCAGGGAGACAACAAGAGCACGTTCATCCTTTAACCATAACACAAAGAGTTGGAGGTCTTCTGAGACTTATCAATCGACAGGCAAAAAAAACCCTTCGAAAAAGATACAACAGTGAGCCACACAATATTCTTATTACTCCAAGATCTGGACAAGACCAATGCTTAACACCCGAGGAGAGCGAAGGCAGGTGGATAATAACCTAGTGTACATGACATGTTTAACATTTGTAGAGGAGAGGTGAATTTTAATTGAACAATGTCAGTTATAAAAGAAACACAAAGATATAACATCTCTACCAATTACTCAAGATCCGAATAGCTTGACCAAAACACCAGTGAGGATGCAAACATCCTTTTGACATAACGCTGAGATACAACTCGTATCTATCCACAACCATACAGGCATATATTAATGTCAGGGCCACCCAAGAGTCAGTCTTGGGTTACTTCGACGAAAAGACAATAAGAATGGGCCAATGAACATGACTCAAGGTTTGAAGAAAAAACACAACAACTGTGAGAAATCCCTCTGCGACTTGGTAAGGGTTACAATCGTGACTGTGAGGGAACAGAATAACCAACGGTAATACACAGAACGAAACCCTCCATTCATCAACGTAGAGCCATGTGCACCACATTCATTATTATTCCTCAGAGACCCATCATGATATTAAATTGACTGAGCAACCAGTTAATGCACAACTTTAAAATAAAAACCCAATTCTTTTGCTTGCAATCCTAAACCAACACAGTTATCACAGAGAGATATAACACACATCTACACATTTGAAATTATCAGGAACACACAGAATCCAAGCATCACTAAGCCATCATTTTTTCATACAACAGAGAAGACTTCATGGATGGAGAGAAAAAAGAATCATACCTATAGAAAAACGCTTAAAAGGGCGAGTTGGTCGAACCTTCTTCCTTCCAAGAGACTGAAATGCGGAGCTTCACAACCAACAGATCAAAAAATGCAACAAATGAACAATGCTAGGGTGACGGCTGATAGGGGGAGTATGGAGTGACGTGCAATAAATGCACGTCGCTTCCATCACCTGGCCTATTCAAATCGAAGTACGAGACAACCCAACATTCACCAATCAATTAAACCATGTATTCAATGCCAAACCATTTGAAATCTGCGACAATATCCCTTGCAAGTGCGCCACCCAATATCATTTACACGTTAACCCTTGCCAAAATTCTATGCCATCATACATATTGCAATGCTATATGCGCTCCATTAAATCTAATAAAATTTGCATAGCGCACTAACCAACAATAGCATAGTAGTTAGGACTAACACTAATATGTTTTAACTTTTCCATTTATATATAATCCTTTATCATAGCTCAACATAACTTCTTTCCCTTTAGGATTTTTTTTTCATAAGTTTTTATTTCTTTGTTTTGATTATGTTATCACTAAAAATATCTCTTGCATATATGTGGCTAGGTAATCGATCACAATGAATAGTGACATAGTTAAATCATATCAATTGTAAATACATGCCCCTCATAACCATCAAAAATGTTTTGGACCGCAAAAAACAATCCACAAAAATGATTCATCCACCTGTTACCAAGTCAAAAAGAAAACAAGACTGCATTGTCAACCATGTAGGACTATGTAGGCAGCATCAAAACAACAACAAAAAAATGTTTGATATGTCTATCCTTGCGCCTCTAGTCTACAAGGGGGTCCCACCTACTAGTATTATATTATTAGCATAGTTAAATAATAGGGCCTTAAAAATACTTTGCGGGCGGAATTCATCATTACGATTTTAATCGTCAACAAGCAAGACTTACTCCAGTGACAGAGGGAGTTGGCCTCAAAGTTCGAGATGGAGGATCCTAGCCGGATGTACTCTTGGGACTAGATGTGTGACAAGATCAGATGAGATCTTCCTCATTCAGGGGATACTAATGAGATTCGATATGATGGACTGCAAGTCCATGACTATACCTATGATGACAAATTCGAAGAAGTTTAGTGATTCTACTTCAGATTCAAATTTGGTGGATCCCACGATGTACATGCAGTTGATTGGATCCTTGATGTACCTGGTTAACACTAGGCTGGATATTTGCTTTGCAATGAGCACCTTCAACCAGTATTTGGTTGAAGCCAAGGCAGTTCCAGTGGGTGGCATTGAAGCATGGCACAATTGGATATGGTTTGTCTCAGGTGATGAAGTGAGGCTGCAGAGATATACAGATTTTGATTGAGCAGGGAGTGCAGTAGACAGATTGAGCACCTCAAGGTGTTGCTTCATCTTGGAATTAGTTATGATTTTCAGGATAAGCTGGAAACAAGCTTCTATAGCACTCAGTATAGCAAAGACGGAGTATGTCACAACCAGTGTCGCAAGTCATGAAGTGGTGCAACTTTAGAAGCTTCTTGTAGGACTTCATCTGAGACATGGTACAAAAGGGAGCAATGAAGCTCCAGTACTTATCCACATATGATCAGATTGCAGATATCCTCCCAAAATGGCCATGTTGACTTAGCTAAGGAGGATGATACACAGGATTAGCCATGCTAATTTGTCTAGTGATGAGCATTGATATTTCAACATCGGGCAGATGTTCTCCCATATTGGTCATGCACGGGGCTATGCTAGTGCTGATATGACCAAGGGAGAATGATTCATTCACTCACGGGGCTCTGCTAGTGGTGAATGGCCCAGGTATGTTGATGTTCTCCAGGTTCAGGCAGTCATTCTTCCTAGATTGGTCATGCACGGGGCTATGCTAGTGCTGATATGACCAAAGGAGAATGATCCACTCATCCACGGGGCTTTGCTAGTGGTGAGTGGCCCAAATAAGCATCAGGAAGACATTATCCCAAATTGGTCATGCACGGGACTCTACTAGTGTTGATATGACCAAGGGTAATGATTCATTCACTCACAGGTCTCTGCTAATGGTGAATGGCCTAGGTGTAGTCCTCCTATCAAGGAGTGGATGGACTCGAGATGCTATCACATGCATATTCTGGGATGGAATGCATGTGTGGAGATGGCACATCAACATGGCTCATGAAGACAACCATTCCATGAGAAAAGAAATCCAAGTATGGAGATTTGCAACTTCAGGAAGTCATTCTCCACAAGAAAGTAAATGAAAACCCATCTACACCATTACAAAAGCCCCAGGATGAAGTTGAAGACCCAAAAATAAGAAGTCGGCCCCACAGGAAAATAATAAAGTAGTTGAAGACACAGAAATAAGAAGTCGGCCCCATAGGAAAATAATAAAGTAATTGAAGACCCAGAAATAAGAAGTTGGCCCCAGACTGGCGCCCAGATTAGTATAAATACAAGACTGGCTCATTTCATTTGGACAGGAAGACAACACCTTCTGCAATACACATAAGGCAGTTGCAGCTACAGTTTTGGTAAATTTCACTATTTCTTGGTTCTGGTTATCTTGGAGAGTGCGCCACACTTGGAGAAGCTCTTGCTTGGTTATTCTTGGTCATTTTATTAAGGTGCTAGGTCTTGGTAATGCTAGCCTTGGGGAGGATCTTCTTTGTACGGTATTTTGGCTATTGATGGTGATGCACTGGTAATATCTTGGACTGAATTCTTCTAGAGAAAGGTTGTTGGGTTTTTTTCCAAGTTTGGGTTTCCCAGGATATACTCTTGTGATCTTGTGTTGTGTTCTTGTTTCCACTGTGCATAGTTGAGATTTTCAGTGTATAGTTAGTCTATGATAATTGATGTATGAAAGTGAATCGTGTTATTAATCATAAGGCAATAACTATCATATCTGAGAATCAAATAAAACACCAACATAATGCACCTATAGTATTATCTAGAATATTGGTAAAGGCTTTTCAGGAATACATATATAAAACAATGGATGTATATTTGATCAGGGGATCAAATTTTGCTCAAATTTCAAAGTGCTCGGAATGCGACGAAAACAGTGTCATTGCGTCTGTCTCGTCTTCCTGATTCCGGCGGTATATTTACTTTGTCAAATGGACTCCGTATGGAGAAGATATCGC
>ML776874.1:824796-843023 GCA_009831015.1 Picea engelmannii | reverse complement strand
GAACTATACCCTCATCTTCACATAGACTGAGATAGTCTTTTGGAGGTCCAAAAGCTTCCCAATGGGGAGGTGTGATCAGGGGATCAAATTTTGCTCAAATTTCAAAGTGCTCGGAATGCGACGAAAACAGTGTCATTGCGTCCGTCTCGTCTTCCTGATTCCGGCGGTATATTTACTTTGTCAAATGGACTCCGTATGGAGAAGATATCGCGATCTGTTCGTCAAGCCAAACAGGGAAAAAAAATTGATGCTGATTGTACCAGTCTGTACAGTCCGTACGGTCTGACGTGGCAGGACTGTACGACCGTACAGGGGTGACGTGGCAAATGTCGGTTGGTTGATGGATGGCGAGTCAGGAGCTGACACGTGTTCGTTTATGGGCAAATGGTATGAGGACACGTGGCCCAATCGGTGGGCGCCACATGTCACTCATTATTTGGTTTTTGGTTATATGTAAAATGTTATGGGGAGTCCGCGGGGTTCGACCCCCGGACCTCCCCCACAATGCAAAGCTCTAACAAACCTCCGCTAACCAATGTGTCGCCGCATGGTTCTTGTTAACTATGTGGTGGCAAATGTATTTATGTTTGTTTAAAGTTCCAAACGGAGGGGAGTCGGGCCGGGGCCTAGCCCCGACCCGTGGATTCATTATGTAACATATGACCATTGCATTAACCGCGCGCGATTTGTATTATATACCATATAACCATATTGTAACCCATATCATTGTATATAAAGCGCGGGGGGGTTATTTCATATGGCCCGTGGTTTTTCATATGACCGGAGCGCGGGAAAGAAGTTGCACGGTTATAACGGGTTAACCACCTTTTAATTCACGCGAGGTCACATGCGCCATATGCCCTGGTGCCGAGGCGGTTAGGGGCTGGCGCGCCCTTAACCGTTCTACGGTTGCACCCGGTGCTGGGTTTTTACGCCATATAATGCGTGTGAGCCAGGTTCATTCAGAGAGGGTGCGTTTTGTAGATGCAGAGACAACAAGCTTGAAGGAGGGACTTCCAGGAGGCATAACTTCTTCATTTTTCGACCGATTGAGGCGTTGAAAGAGCCCAGACAGGGGTTTTGGGACGCTCTGAAGCCATTGGAGCAGTCGGTTTGTCAGTTTGAGCATTGTAAGACATGTTTTTGAGCACTTTTGAGCAATTAATAATAATAAACCATTGGAAGCTGGACCAGGAGATGTAGCCCATAAGAGGGGTGAACTCATTTATCAAATTGTTGTGTTTATGTGCTTATGTTCACTGATTATGCTGCTGTCTATGTGTAATTTGCATAAGTAATCCTTTAATTTATGTGTTGCAAATTGATCCATTTGCTTTAAACACATAACATTTACTTGCAATAAGTTTTCAAGTTTTTCAAGTCTTCTTCATTTTTAGATCAATATTTTGATGATTGGATTGTTTACAGCCTCTTAAAAAACCATATGCACTCATTAAGAATGATGCTTGAAAGATGTCGTCAAATGGCATATTTCCTTGAATATCAAGAAGTGTATTTTTGCCACACCTATAGGAATATTGCTAGGGCATGTAGTATGTAAAGATGACATTAAGGTTGATATGGAAAAATTCAAGGTATATTTTTTACCTAAATCCCATGTTAACCAAAAGCAAATCAAAAATTTTCTGAGTCATACAGGATATTACAGAAAATTCATAAGAAATTATTCAGGCATTACCTCCCCGATAGATGAGTTGCTGAGAAATGGAGTAGATTTTTTTTGGAATACAAAATGTAACGAGTCTTTTGAATTACTAAAAAGAAAGTTGGTGGAAGCTCCAATATTGAGATTCCTTCACTGGACCAAGAGGTTTCATGTACACATCGATGCATTGAATGTAGCAGTCGGAGCAGTTCTAGCTTAGCCAATGTTGAGGAGGTTGGATTCTCTTTTCTCAACAAGGAATTAAACCCAAAGACGAGGCCCAATTAGACTCCTCCCTTTTTGGTGTAGAATAATCCTCTGGGTTAATGGTTTGACAACCATTTGATGGGCTTTAAGAGTTATTAAATTCACTTCTTTTGTTTCTTTTCTATTTCCTAGGTTGGGTTTTCTTTTTGCGTGAGGGGAAATAACTAATGCATTGAAGAGAAAATTCCCTAGAGATAACCTCCAAGGTAAGGCACAAAATAACTATGTGAGTCTTCAAAGAAGTAATTCTAGCAATCGACCACTAAAAGAAAAAGAAAGACGTGAAATAATTGAAATGGATTATTTCTCTTAAAGATAATTTTTTTAAAGAAATATGAACATAGAATGAAAGAATAACTAACTTATATACTTCCAAGAAATAATTAGTTAAATTGTCATCCTAACAAGCATGTAAGTATTCAACTGTAAGTCTATCAATAACCATGAAATAATTATGTCATTGTTGAATCTTGAATAAAACCAAATACTTACTATAATATAGATTAAAAGAGATTTGAAACTAAAACTAGCAACATACACAATTAACAAGCTAGCTTCATAAAATAGAATTTCTTACTAGACATCAGAGACATGATGATTGAGTGTAGAACAATCCACCCTCCAATAATTGTGTTATCGCATGATTTGTACTTGTGCAAAGCCCAACACAAGTCCCCTAAATCTGCGTAACTGTGGAAAATGCTAACACTGTCACCTTAGTAAGAAATTCTCTTGTTTTAGTGATGGAGGAGGTCCACCACAGGGGAGGCTTCCCTAATGACCTCAAGAGATCAAAGTAGCAAGTAAAGTAGCCAAGCATATCGCCCCCTCTTCATCACCTAAAAAATAGTCTAGGTCAAGGGAAACTAAGAGGTATAAGAGTGTTTGAGTGCCTGCCCAGAACATGAACAATTTGTAGCATATATGTGATGATTTCTAAGTACAAACATGCAATTAATACTTCATAAGACACTAGACAATGAAAATTGCAATGGCTGGTACAAATTTGCAGCAATACACTAGTCTTATAACAACAATATAAATTTGTAACAACAACAATGAAAAGAGTTTAGTGTTGATAATATGGTAGCTACGAGAGGTATTAACCTTTACATGTAACCTTTGACGAGACTAGAATATTCCGGAAAACAAGAGAAACCCTAAAACGTTGGATAATAACCCTAGAAGACAACTCGACTCAAGAGAATAATTAATATTGAGTTATTAGCCTCCAGGAAGAGAAGTCGACCCAGTCAAATGAGATGGAGCAGTATAAATAGAGGGCGCTAGAGCTCATTTGGACTCACTCACTCTCACAATTGCATTAGGACAAGTGGTGTGCATGACTGGAGGAGAGTTGCAGTTGCTGCAGAGGTGACTTGGTCTTTGGTTATGGTTGGACTTTCTGCTTGGTTATGGTTTGGACTTTCTGCCTGGTATGCTAAGCTTTGGAGAGAGGTACACTACCTTGGTTGGCTATTGGTTCTAAGGTTTGCTTCCAGAATTATTCTTAGTGTCAAGGTTAAGGTGCTTGGGGGTTGTCTTTATGCCTATGGTTGGGTGACAATTTTGTTATATTGTCTACGGTGAAACAATCGCACCTATTATTCTAACAGGGTATGGGCCCACGCTATCTTCGGACAGTCTAACCACTGGAAGGTAGATTGGGAGGATTTTCTCAGTTACAGTTGTAGTTGCAATCAAAGTTTTTGTTGCAGCAACGAAACCCTAACCCTCGTGTTAAGGCACCTTAAGTGAAGCGCTTGACCTAATTCCTGGATAACCTAGTGCGCCCTAGCCTAGCGCATCTCTTGGTACTCTCAACAAGCTAAGATGTCAAGTTTGGAATTTTGGTCAAAGTCAACATTTGACCAAGTCAAAATCTAAGGTTGACTAGTCAAAAATTCAAAATGAAAGGCAGTTATGAAGATAGAAGACCTAGCATGAAGAAAGTGTATGTTATGCCCAAGAGAAATCTACTGAAAGGAACATTATGAGGTTTACCAATCCTCTAGCAACTAAACCTCTGGTCTAGCAAAGTCATTCTAAGGTTTACCGTCACAGTTGGGTAACAAAGGTATGCACCTATACATGTTCTTTTAATTTGTATCATTAACATGAGTGTGTTTGCAGGAAATGTACAAGGGATCTTGTCCAAAGCAGTGATCTTGGATTCAGTGCATTCAGAAGATCAACACACTCTCCAGGTTTGACTTGATATGTCTCTGTCTTTTATGAACTTCTAGTCAAAGTTAAAATTATAAGCTAACTTTAGTCAAGATCTTATAAGGTTGAGATCATATTCTCCAACTCATTTTTTCTGTCAATAGAGCATATTGTTTTAAGTTTAAAAGACATGTCAGAAAGGATACTTGTCTTAGAAGAAAAGCAATCCAAGTGGAACAATAGCAAGACTCCAGGTTTGCATATCAAGTTTGACATCTTTATTATTGTCACTTAAGTGAGTATTGATAAGTACTTAGTAGCTTATACTACTCACTGTACTTATTTGCAAGCATGAACTAACACCTCCTCTAGGTGATATTTCTTGTTCTTGTTCTCAGACAAGATCATCTTAGTAATGTTACCAAGAAACTATCCTTCATATGAAAGATGTTGTATCGGAAACATTGTTGTTCTTGTTGTCTCGGGAAGGTTATTTCATGGAGGTTATCATGAAGATGTATTTCCAAGCTTGTAGCAATTGTCTCTATCCTTGTCCTTATTCTTGTTTTGATTTCCTATCATAAGCATATTGTCTTGGATCTTTCTTTTGTTTCTTGTCTTGTTTCGGGCAGGTATCCTTGTGAAATATGTTGACAAACCTTGATGAACAATCTTTGCAAAAGTTGTCATAGAAGAAGTTTATAAGGATGACACTTTGCATAAAGAAAAGAGAGATGCAGCAGACAGAAGCATGGACTCTCTCAGATAGAGGGAATTGATTACAGAATTCCAGAAACATGCAGTCTCAAAATAAAAACAAGGAAGTTCTAGATATTGTTCATTCAGGCATGAAGCTGGGAGTAGGAGGGAGCTAATCCCCAATGATATGATCCATTGAAGAATCCGTGAAGACTTATAAATGGAAGCTTTGATAGATACAAAATGATATTTGAGGCTAGAGGGTTCTCCTAGAAGGAGGGAGAAGACTACGATGACAACTTGTTCTAATAACCAGATATACCTCTACATGAATCATTATATCTCTTGCAGTATCCATGGGTTGGAGATGGATGTACAGATTGTTCTTCTCAACAGAGTAATTGAAGAAGCACATGTAGAGAAACCTCAAGATTTTGAAGTATACAAGAAAGAGACCCATGTATGCAGATGGAAGAAGACTGATTCAAGCAACTTGGTGCAAAGCCTCTCATGTACAGCAGAATCGTGGTGAAAACTTCCTATGATAGAGGAATTGTATCAAAACGGTTCTTCAGAAGTCCGAGATAATCAATTGCAAATCCATGGCAACCTCCCATGATGACAGATCTGAAGAAGTTGAGAGACTCTGATCCAATTGACACATCCCTGTATCGACAATTGAATGGCTCATTGATGTATTTGGAGAATACTCAGCCGGATATTTGCTTTGCTGTGAAAATAGTTCCAGGTGGAACCTAGCCATGAGAATTGAATAATTGCAAAGCATTCCTTGAAATATCTTCGTGGGAACGTTTGAGTTATGATATATAGCTCCAT
This sequence comes from Picea engelmannii, assembly GCA_009831015.1. Taxonomy (NCBI): domain Eukaryota; kingdom Viridiplantae; phylum Streptophyta; class Pinopsida; order Pinales; family Pinaceae; genus Picea; species Picea engelmannii. The sequence continues at coordinate 837,388 of ML776874.1, read as the reverse complement.
GGATTTATCGATTCAGATTGGGCAGGGAGTGTAGATGACAAAAGAAGTGCTTCTTGGATATGTTTTAGTTTGAGCTTTCCCACGATATCTTGGGCTAGTAGGAAATAGAAGTTTGTTGCACTCAACACTGCAGAAGCAGAGCATATTGCAGCTTTTGATGCTTGTACGAAAGCAGTGTGGCTCTGTAAGATGGTTTCTAGACTGTTTGATCAGGTGTTGGATTCGACCATTGATATATTGTGATAACCATATCTGTGTGAAGTTCTCAGAGAACCCAGTGTTCCATGACAGGTCGAAGCACATTGAGATCAAGTATTATTTTCTCTATGATAAAGTCCAGAGGGGAGAAGTAGTTCTCTATTATATCTCCATTGATGAGCAGATAACAAATATTTTGGTAGAGCCTTTGTCCAAGATGAAAAGTTTGCGTACTTAAGGGACAAACTGGGACTCGTGGAGATGACTTCCTTACTGGAAAAGGAAGTGATTAATCCCTAGGTTGGGACGGAGCACTGATAGGTTATTGATATATGGACAAAGATTTTTCAGTTTGGAAAATGGTTATGGTTGGGCAGTCACTTTCCAGTCCGAAAAGTGGTCCAAGATTTCTGACGACGAACAGTCATTTTCCAGTTCGAAAAATGGTCCAGAACAGACAGTCATTTTCGTAACGAAAATGGTCTGATAGGTTGTTGATGTACCATAGACAACAATTCCCCTTGTGGCCAGTGTGGGGGAATGGTCTAGGACAATCATTCTCCTTAGCAGTCACTCTATAAAGTGGTCTAGCATAATGGTCCGCCTCTCCAGACATCCATTCTTTCGAAGTTCACAGTTGTGAGCAGTTTCGAAGAATGCTTCGATGTAGGAGGTTGGTACAGGAGATTCATTTCCGTAGAAAATGGTCTGGATAGTCATTCCCTAGGGAAGACTCATTCTGTCCAGGTTGCACTGTGATTAGTGCCGGAAGAATGGCCCAGTTAAGTTGAATGGTCCAAGTTCAACAATCATGGACAACCATTCCCTAGAGTAGACTCATTCTCTCAAGTTTGCACTGTGATTAGAGACAGAAGAATGGCATGGTTAGGTTGAATGGTCCAGGTTCAGCAATCAGGGACAATCATTCCCTAGGGCAGACTCATTCTCTCCAGGTTGCACTGTGATTAGTGCCGGAAGAATGGCCCAGTTAGGTTGAATGGTCCAGGTTTAGAAATCAGGGACAATTATTCTTTTATGCTTGGGAAGAATAGTCCAGATAGCCCGTGACTGATGTTTAACTTTCTGAGGGCAGATGCTCTTCCAAATCTCACAGATGTGAGTGGAAGAATGGCCCAGATGACTCAATTTATATCATGATATTATTTATACAGGTTGATATGAAATGATATGATTTTTGTGGAGATTGTATGTCTCTAGACAGTAGTTGTATGCTATTGTGGTGGATGTGATTCACTAGTAGTGACTGTGTGTCACTGGTTAGTAGTTGTGTGCTACTAAGAGTGGTTGCGTACCACTGGATAGTAGTTGTATATCACTATGGATAGGTACAATTATGTTCTATTGGATAGCATTATAGCAACAGTATGCTACTATCAGATTGCCATGGAGACTACCACTAGTGTTGGAGTTGATTGCCACCTAGATGGATAGTCAGTGTGCTGGTGGACAGAGATTCTCCAGGTGGAGAATGGTCCATACAGAACAGATTATTGGTGGATAGGCATTCTCTCTGCGAAGAATGGTCCAGGTTGATAGATTGTTGACGTATCATGGACCGGTATTTTCCTAAGGCACATATTGTGGCCCAATTAGGAAAATGGTTCAGGACATATATTTTCTAAGGCATATGGGTAGAGATTGATCTCTATGGTAAATATGACCCGATTAGAAAATAGTTTGAGACTGACATTCCTGTAGGAATGGTCTCTGTAGCCCATAGGGTGGCTTTCATCATCAGGAGGATTGACATTCTTCTAGTACATAGGTCCGGATTAGAAGAATGATCCTTGTAGCCCATTGCGGAGCTTTCAACATCTATTGGGACAACTATTCTTCTAGGACATATGTCCGGATTAGAAGAATGGTCCTTGTATCACTCTATTGAGTGAGTGACTTTTTCAGCATCATACCCGATTACTCATATGGAGTATGACCTCGAGAGATGATGCAGTTGATGCTATGAGATGATACTGATAGTGGTGATGGTGCTTGTGATGTGATCATGAGATAGCCTGTGTGGCTATGTTGTTGCTACCCATTGAATGGTTTGTTTGTGCTCAAGACCATTTCCTTTAATACCTCCCTAGCTAGGAGGGAGTGTTGATATTATGGTAGTTGCGGGAGGTATTAACCTCTACGTGTAACCTTTGACAAGGCTAGAATATTTTGGGAAGCAAGAGAAACCCTAAAACGTTGAATAATAACCCTAGAAGACAAGTCGGTTCAAGAGAATAATTAATATTGAGTTATTAGCCTCCAAGAAGAGAAGTCGGCCCAATCAAGTGAGTTGGAGCAGTATAAATAGAGGGTGTTAGAGCTCATTTGGACTCACTCACTCTCACAACTGCATAAGTATATGTGGTGCACATGACTAGAGGAGAGTTGCAGTTGTTGCAATGGTGACTTGGTCTTTGGTTATGGTTGGACTTTTTGCTTGGTTATGGTTTGGATTTTTTGCCTAGTATGCTAAGCTTTGGAGAGAGGTACAGTACCTTGGTTGGCTATTGGTTCTAGGGTTTGCTTCCAGAATTATTATCTCTGTCAAGGTTAAGGTGCTCGAGGTGGCCTTTGTGCCTATCGTTGGGTGACAATATTGCTATATTGGCTACGATGAAACGAGCACACATGTTATTCTAACACTTAGAACTTCAACAATTGACTAGGAAAATTAAGCATGAATCGCATAGAACATTATCCAATTGCTTAAGATTAATTATGAGCAAGTTCAACCACCTTTACAAGAGTGTATGCAACAGAAGTGTATTGAGATGGTTGTAGCAAAATTTTGCAACAAGAAGTTTACTAGTGAGTTAGTGAGTGTTAGTGTTAGCAAAATTAGTAGAAAGCTTTGAGAGAAATAAAAGAGAGTGTTTGTTGATCAATTTCACCATAAGAGAGCCATAAAATTAGTGTTTTTGAGGGCTATGGAGTCTTTAGAACAACAATACAATAATGCTTGAAGATTGAAATAGCAAAGACTAAGAGGTAGGGCTTAAACTCTAAGGTGCTAGCACATTTGGGCCTTAGGGACCTTGAATAGAAGAATTGCTAGAGTGCAAGCACTTTTGAGCTCTAGCAAGCTTTCCTCCCTTCTTAATACTTCAACTAGGTCAAGAAATCAAGTGTCTAGGGATAAAATCCTAGAGTGATATCACTTTAGGAAACCCTGGAATGGAGATTTCACCAATTTTGAACAAGAATGACCTTGTGAGAGGAGGAAGCACTTATGCTCCTCTCTTAGGGTTTTACCAAGCAAGACGTCTAGCATGTAAAAGAGAAATTACCATGAAGCATTGATAGCACAAAGATAAAATTGCAGAAATTTCACCTACTTCACCAAGATAGCATGAGATAAAAACCTAATTGCAGAAATTCCATAAAAAAAATCAGCAAAAGCATCCACAAATTGATCCTTCAAGCAAGTCGCAAATGGTGAGGGAGAAAATTTCAGACTTGTTCTCACAAATGGTGAGGAATGAATGAATGAAAAATGAAAATGAGATGGTCCTATATTTATATGAGGCCATCTAAACCAATTTGTCCACTTTAAAATTGTCAATAACAAATTAGAAGAGGGTTGACCCCCTTCATTTGCCTTTACAATATGCAAAAATGAAAAATACATAAAGTAAAACCCTAAAAAGGGTGATGTCATGCCTTAGAAGGGTGGCATAGGGCTGAAAATTGAGAAATCAAGCCTCAAAGAAGAGAACGTTGGGCCTCCAAAGGCCATGTGTCATGCTCTCATGTACAAAAGTACCATGCCATGTTTCTCCTCCTGACAAACCACCTCCGGAACCACATCATCCATCAAACCCTAGCCTCCAAGGTGACGGGCTAAAGGGTGACGTCCTAAGCCTCCAAAGGCCACGTCCAAGTATAGAAGGTGACTTCGTATGCGGTCCATCATCCTCCACCGGGCAAGGTTCTACAAAGACAAACAAGTATGCCCTCCAAGTGTCCACAAGTCATATGAATCATGCCAAGTAAGCCACATTTAATAAAAGAAACACCCAAACAAGTGCATCAAATCCCCCCTTTTCAAATTAAACAAATGCTCAAAGACCTTATAAACTTTGCCAAATTTAGATATGGGAGGGGTGTCACGATGCCCTATTGAGTAGGCCAATCCCCAAGTCAATGAATGTTTCCCAAGAAGACCCTATCTAGATCATGTAATGAGTATAAGGAGCAAAGTCAAAGAATAATAAGCAAGCCATAAGTCCATATATTTCTATGCAGACCACCTCACCCTCCTAAACACAGATTGCCTACATGTTGATGACCTAGAAACAAGAATGGCTTAGGCTGAGGCACCTACAAATTGCTCAAACCACTTGGAGAGAGCTTGAAGGACAATTTTGGATAAAAAGAAAACCTAAAGGAGACCAAAATGGTGAAGCCCTAGAAAAGCCCTAATCTTAAGGCTCTAACACGAATTGATATGGACACAAAACAATAATGCAGATAAAAATCCAAGAGATTAAGCATGTAAGTACAAAGAATATTGGTGCAATGTACATATATGGCACACTCTTCATCGTATTGCATATGTATAAAGATATAAAAATGTTGGAAAGTGATCAAGTTTGACCACGTTTCCTAGGGGTACAATAAAATATACAATTTATATAGGTGATCAAGTGTGACCAAGGCCCCCTATGAATGCTATACAATGACAGAGGAAAAATAAAATCAAAGTGTAAAATACAATAATAATACATCATCCAAGTCCACTAGTAACTTTCAATGTAGTGTTCAAACTGAAAAACCAAGTCATTGTAGTGAGAATAGTGCAATGAAAGTACGAGAGTTTCTATGTGAAGATATCCCAGATCATTCTTCATATTTAGGCCAGCAGTTTATTTATGAATAAAATAATCACAAATAATGAGTGCAATGAGCGTTTAATGAGAAGAGAGAAGTGGGTGAATGATTCCACATGCATTTTCCTTAAGTTAGCCTACTTAATGTAGTACTGTCTGCCTAAGGACAACATGACCTGCAATTAATGGGCCTAGGTACAACTACAATTGACATTTAATGTGTAGTATAGTTGTCATTGGATGTGTAGAGTACTACTATTAATTTACAATGTAATTGCTACTGAGTTTCTAGTATTATTGCTCTTTAATGTATAATAGAATTGTTAATTAGTGTATAGTATGTCCATCATTAATGAGCAAAATAATGGTCCATTACAAAGTAATAAATGTTAACTCTACATTTGCAGAGGATTCTTATGCAAGGCTGTAACACAATTATTGGAAAACATCATTTTTAACTGAACCATGGTTAAGCAACCTTACGACTAAGTGAACCCCTATTTTACATATGCATTGATGCCTAGTTATTAGATTGGCATCTCACTTGTGGAAAATTAATTTTACATGTAGCTATAAAGTTCTAGATGCGTTGACGAGGCAAATGATGCAAATTTTCAGTGTGTATTGTATTTGAAGCTGGTGGCCCTTTCTAAATGTCTTTTTCCGCAAAGAATTATGAGAAGATATGGTATTTAATAGGCAAAACAACCTTAGATATGACTTGCTACAAAAAAATCCATGATTAGCAATGAGACGAAAGGTGATCAAAGTTGTAAAGAAAAAACCTAAGGATATTAGTGAAGCGGGAATAGCACTAAGCATGCACAATGAATGACAAATCCTTAAACCCACATTACTCAAATTACGTATTTGTAACTATCTTCATTTATCACGGATGATGAAGTAAGATGTCTTTGTATGGATGTTGTTTGAAACACATGGGGAGCCAGATGCATTTATTTCCCAAGATCAAAAGCATCTCTGGGATAAACCTCATAGTGACCTAACTGTGAAGGTAAACCAGTGAGAGGCGATGCTTAAGCACAAGTCCTCAGGGATATTGGAACCCTGATGTGCGGCTTCAGAAGCTACTGCCCTCACCATTGAACCACAACCCAATTGGTGAAACCTAAAATCTATTATATTATTCATGCTTATTCATTTAATCAGATGAAATAAACAACCAGATAAATAATAGTTGGGATGGCTTTTACAATGATTCCAACTTAGTTTGCCTAACTATGATAGGAACATAGACCCTGGTTATATTTATACAAATAAATAAACATCTTGGTAGTCAAATGGGAATGTTCAATGATACACATCTAAGGTTCCTATTGCAAGTGCCACAAGCCAGTCACGCATTTCATTGTATTCAACAACAAATTGAAGGCTTTGTCTTGGAACCAAACACCACTTCTAAATAATCAAGTGACCATATTTTTGCTATAAAATGCACCATTAAGCATTTGAAATTAAATGGTGTTCAACATACCTGCAGATGAAAATATGTATACATGGTCATGAAGATCACTTTGACCTGCCACTTAAGATAATCCTTAAGGAGTTTATCCTTCACTACACAGCCTCAAGAGATATGGGGGAACTATGTTTGACATCATAATTTATAGATGGCATTTAGTTCCAATTAGTGGTCAGGAGCTCAATTCCTGTTCAGTCACAATGTTAGACAGGCTTAATCACCTCATGCAGGTGTTTCATCCAAGGTGGAATCAGATTTTCAATTACCCTGGGAACTGTGCTTGCTTTGTTTCCTATATCATAAGATACTTGTCAATATGAAGAAGCACTGTGCTGCTTAACAGTACCCAACCATGCTTTCTCGCTCTTTCCCTGTCAAAGGAATAGTAATACTTGATTGTTATTCACTTCAGAAGGCAGTAAACGACTATTTAATACGAAAAATTGCTGAATATTAGATGTTGTAATAAAGTCTAACAACAATCTTTTACATGTTCAAAGCAAGTCCATAGCTCCAATCTTTGTCATACATTGAAGTTCAAAGTCAAGAAATTCGAGTAGGATGCAAGAAACTCAAAATACCTTTCCATATGGAAAATAAGAGACATTGGAATTACCAGAATAAGCTACAACAATAATGCACAAACAAGCTACAAGAATACTGCACAGAAACTTGTTCACGAAGTCCTAGGATATTTGGAATATAGAGAAAAATAGATTGCTGCAATGTGTTTGAAGTATTTATCCGTGCAAACTTGTGGCTTTGACAACATAATACAATTGAGATATTGACTTTGACAGGACATGTTCCAAAATTGTTTTATGGGAGAAAGAAGGAAATTCCACTGGCTTTATAGGAAACGTTCCAAATGTTTCATGTGAGAAAGAAGGGACCCACTGACATCATAGTTTAAACACTAATCATATTTAATATAGAATTTATACTGAGATATCTGCTAAACCCTAAGACAGAGCTAACTAGATTCTAAATACTGTAGATATCTTTGAGAAAGATGATATGCCTGAAATTCACATTAGACAAGGGTTTCTATATCCAGATTCAACAAAAGACAATTCATCAAGACTCTTAAGTAATGCAGTTAGATAAAAGTATTAAAAGAAAAATATGCCTCAAGGCCATTGTCTGTTATTACCCTTCCTATGTGTATGAACAGGCAAATATCTCTCATTCTTGATTGCCACTGTTAGCCAATGAACTGAAAATTGCGTTCCAGTTTTGTACTGTCTCTTCCCCATTAACCACCTACCATGACAATCCTCACAATTAGCTACAGATGCAGTATAGGTTATATAAACTTTAGTATGGAACTGTTAATTCACATGGAAGCTGCTCTACCTCAAATATAAGTCCCTCTTTTGCAGGTGAATAGAGTGCCTCAACACAAATTGCCGCGGCATCTTCTCTGCTAAGAGTTCCTTTCCCAGCACAACCCTGAAGATAAAAGTTTCAGCAGGAAGCACTCAATATTCTGTTTTTCCTGGTGCAGTGAAGTTAAAAATCTACTGAAAGAGTCTCATTGCAATCCACAAACACACAAAACAAAAAGTCAACCTATAACCTAGCCAACCTCTTTGAAGTTGAAGCCACGCTGACCACCAGGCTTATCTTGCAATGAACCTGCTCTCACTATTGTGTATGAAACTCCTGAGGTTATAACAGCTATCTCATCTGCCTCAGCTAACTTTTTAGCTTTTTCATTCATAAAAGCTTGAATACCACCACCACTTTTAAACACAGCCAACTGCACGCTTCTTAACAACACAGATTTCCATTATCAAGAAGGCTTCAAAAGAGCACCGTCGTAAACAATACAAGTTTAGCCAGTCAAGAGAAACAATGTATGAAACCCAGTATATAATAACAAAAGGAAGAAAAAAAAGAGGTTGAATAGGCAAATTGTTGAGAAGCTACGATTCTGTACATGAGAAAATAATTATATTCATCTCTGTGTGTTCTGAATAATAACAGAAATACAAGCTAGATAAAGGCTTCTTTCACGTTGAGCTGTAGCATTATAGAATCTAGATACACATATATTAGTAGAAACTTTAGGCAAAAGATTACTGTGATACAGTACTCAATGTATATAAAATATTTAATATTATAAATAAAAATGTATTTTAAATAACCATAACTACCACAAAGACTAAGAGATCATAAAGTCTTTAAAAAAAATTGTATTAAAAGAAGTCCTGAATTTTTTACTATAAAATAATGAATTATATATTCATACCTATATGAGATTGTAGGGTAATTGGGCTTCACCATAATCATGTGCATTACTTTTTTCTAGGGATATATTCAGAAAAATATGACACTTTAAAATTGTAGTTGCAGTTAGGGTGCCCAAAAAGTTATGGGCCAAGTGGAATGGATAGGCAGTTGAAAAAATAAATTAATAATGGATAGACAATTAAATTGGAATTGAATTTCTATTATTTCCCTCTATACATTTCAATTTGTAAGGGCCTCACCTTTCAAATTGGAAGTGAAATTGGATTATTGATCAACACCATTCATAAGGACCTCACCTTTGTTCCAAGAACTGAACATGGGGCACAACCTTCCATCAGATCAGCTATTAAAAGAAAAGGACGAAGCAAACAGGGTTGTGGGGAGGTGTTTTCTATGGAGCGACATACCTTTTAGCATTGCCAAAACCAATCCGTTTTATTGGGAAATATTTGATCTCATCATCATTGTTGGCCCAGGGTATAAATCCCCTACCTACAATGATTTGCAAGGGTTGAACCTGTTATCACAGGATTTGTACTTGTGCAAAGCCCTCCACAAGATTCCAATCTTGTGTAACAATTGGAAACTTCTACCACTGTCACCTTAGAAGGTGTTTCCCTCGTTTTAGTGATGGAAGAAGGTCCACCACAAGGGAGGCTTCCCTGGTGACCTCAAGGTTTCAAATAGCAAGATTAGCCGAGCCTACAGTCCCCTATCTTGGTCACTTGAAGGTTAGGTCTAGGTCTAATTGAGGTAAGAAAGATAACAAGGCAATTGGTTCACTTGTACGAGACAATAAACAATTTGGAGCATAAGATAGACAATCACCAAGTTATATAGTTCATAAATGACCTCTCAGACACTAGATAATCAATAAATTCAATAGTTGTTGCAAAATTACAACAGTAAAGCAACTTATAACAACAATTAATGTTTTGCAAAAGCAACAAGAAAAAGTACTCAGAAATGTAGCAATTTAGCACATAAAACAAGCCTTCAACATGTACAATAATATCCAATTGCTAGATGTAAATTCTAAGTATCTTAAGCCACTTTTCCAAATAAGTATGCAACAAATTAAAGTAAAATTAATGGCTGTAGCAAACTTTTGTAACAGCAGCAATAAATATCATTAGTTTGCTAAGGTTAGGGTTAGAGAAGTTAGTAAGATCACTTTGAGAGAGAATGATAAATCTAAATGCAATTTTCACCACAAGAATAGCTTTAGACTAGTGTTGTTGTCTTTTAGGGCTTATAGAGTCAAGCATGCAACACCTTGAAGATTGAACTAGATGATTGAGAAGAATGAGGTTTAAAACCCTAAGGTGCAAAGCCTCTTTGGCCTTAGGACTAAACCTTCAAGAAAATAATCCCTAAGGTGCAAAGCCTCTTGGACCCTAGGTGTCGTTTTCTCTTTTCTAGATGACCTAGGTCAAGGATCAAAGACTAGGATCAAAACCCTAAGGTGCAAAGCCTTTTGGGCCTTAGGTTCTTAACCCTAGCAAAAGTATGATTTCACAAAACTTCAACAAACAAAGCATATGGAGGAGAGAAAGACTTATGTCTCCTTCCTAGGGTTTCACCAAGACAAAGTAACATGCAACAAGAGAGTAATCATCACCTTGAAACATTGACAATAACACAAAATTGCAGCAATCACTTACTTATCGAAGTCGCTAGGCATAGAAAAACCCTAGTTACAGCAACATCACATCCAAGAAAGCAAGAAGCATCCACAAAGATCCTCCTTCTAGAGGTGCGCACTAGATCCAAGAGCTAGAAAAGAGTAGAGCAAACTTTTTAGAGCTCTCCCACACGAGTGGAGAGAAGTGATGATCCCTGTTATAGCACATGTTGTAGGTTGGGCAAAACCCGATCCAACCACAAAAGTGAGTGCTACAACTAAGGAACACTACACCCAATGTCACCTCGAAGTAGATCCCGCACTTCAAGGGTGACTAGGTCACTCTAGGGAGGCGATCCCAGTGACCCTAGGGGGAAAGAGATGGAGATGGATGGAGATGAAAATGAAACCCCTAGAAGTCAAGTCTAAGTAGAGTGAAAAGGGAAAGGAGATCCCTTGTAAACCAAACAAATGTTGCCTCAAATGTGTAGTTCTTCTTCGGATGATTGTACCTGACCGAGACACAAGAAAAACCCACTTGCAATGTATGATGTTAGTTGGATCAGCAAGTTAAGCTTGCTGTCCCTATTATGCAGCAATTATGAGAGCAGTAAAATAATATCTAAATCAGCATATACAGATCTAACTTAGTTAAACAAATCAGCATTAAGACTAGCAAATAAATAAAAGCTGGAAATGGCACTAAAGAGGCAAGAAAAGATGACTGTCATAACATGTATTTTCTGCAGAAATTTGCAGCCTTATGGCTGTAGTTTTCAGTCACTTATATCAGCAAATCATACCATCAAAAGATGCCAACAATTAGCTTAAAAAGTGCACCCTAGTTAGTAGATTAGGTGAGCAAATTTTAGGGAGATTCTTAGGGTTAGTTTGTGAGATATTAGTGATCTAGGGTTAGGGTTTTCTACAGCCTTATGGCTGTAGGAAACAAGTTACTACAGCAAGTAAAGTGTTGGGAGAAAGAGAATGCCTCAATGAGGCAAGAGAGCTCAAGGCCCAAGAAACACTTCTCCAAAAGATAGACTTGAAACTAGCAAAAATCACGTTTTCCTAGGCAACGAATTTTTATCTCCAATGCAATGAATAAAAGACTAGTGTCTTCAAAGAAGGGTTAATGGAGTCAAGTAGAAAGAACTAGAGATGCTATCTCCTTGGGGGTGTAAACCCTCTTACTCCCCAAGGCAAGTATCTCTAGTTAGGGTTTGAAGATGAGGGGTGTAAATCCTCTTACTTCCTCAAACAAACCCCTTGCAACATTAATAATCTTAAGCATAAAAATGATGGGAGACTAGAGTGGGGGTGTAAATCCTTATACTTACCACTTAGTTCCTAGCACCATAATCTTGAATTGAAACAAATGATAGCATGAAAGTGAAAGACCATACCAATTCCAAGAAAATGCTAAGACAATCCACCATAAGAGCAAAAGACAAGCCTTCTAACGCTAGCGTTATACTTCCACCAACCATTCATCAATAGATAGCCATAAACAAGAGAATAAAAGTTACAAATAGCCAAAGATGGCGAAAATTTCAGATCAAGTCCTCTCACAAGAGGGGGAGTTATGTTAAAATGAGATCTTATGATCTCTTATTTATACAAAATGTCACCAAGGTGACTTGTCCACATATTTAGGGGTAAACCACAAGACTGTTGAGATTTGTACCTTGGGAGGTGTTCCCCATGTGCTTTTGACCTCCTTAGCACATGAGGGAAGGAGATGACACTTTGTACCGTGTATTTTTGTCTATTTTCACTTTGACTTTGGTTAAAGTGAAATTTGGTCACTTTTGGCATAAAGTGAGTATTAAATCACTTTGGGGTGATTTTGGAGACATAAGTGGACTTAGGGAACTTAACCCAAAAGTGGGTTTATGATTTAGAGTTGATTGGGGAGATCTCATCCATTCCTTTGGATTGATCTCAACCATTCACTCTTAGGTTTCCTTTTGGAGTCTATGAGGGGCGCAAAGGGAGAAAGGAAGGTGCATTGTTCATGGAGAGTTTTGCTTGTTGGGAAAGGAGAACTCAAGCTATGGAGATGAGATCAGTTGCATGAGGTTTCTTGGAGGAGGTCGCTAGCTTTCCCTGTGGGAAGCTTGGAGCAGCTTGCTTCATTATTTTACTGGAGCTATTCTACATTTGAGAGGGGCGCATGAGTTT
>ML776874.1:798944-824564 GCA_009831015.1 Picea engelmannii | reverse complement strand
TGTTGGCTGTTATAAAACAGCAGAAAACTAAAACAAAGACAGTGAAAACTTAGAGCCTTTGCTTGGTCAAAGACAGACCAACAAGGCAAGTTGATAGGACCTGGAATTTTCACAAAGACTAGGGGTCAACAACCCTAATCTTGCCCCCTTAACAAAGTAATATTAAACAAATTCATTTAAATTTTACTTTTGCACAAATAAAACCTTAAAATGGGTGTGACGTCTTCCCTTTAGGGGACGTTTTGTCTTCTTGATCAAGTCCTTGGGGTAGTCACATCATGGCTAGGCCTCCAAAGGCCACATGTCTTTAATCCATATCCTCTTTCCCATGATCAAGGCCTTCCTTCACCCAAACGTCCATTCATCCTTGTCTCACCACCAAACCCTAGCCCCCAAGAAGACATCAAGCCTCTAAGGGTGACGTTTTTCCTCTCCTAGGGAAATCATTTGGCACATGAGGGGTGGGATAGGTCTTCCTCATCATCGTCTAGGTCTCCAAAGCTTCATCTCTGTGATCCAGCATGTGGACCCATGGCATCCAACTTGTGGGCTTGCAGCCCCAAGGAAGCCCAAGCTAGGCTTGTTCTTCCAAAACCGTCCACCAACTAGGTCCTGCAAAGACAAATAAGCACGCCCTCCAAGGATCTCAAGTCATAACACCATGATAAGTGAATCCAATCAATAATTGAGCCACCTAAGCATGTGCCTCAAAGATCACTATCTCAAACAATTAATTGCTCAAAGACATTATGCGACCAGTCAAGCTTGAATATGGGAGGGTTGACGAGGTGTCCTACTGGGTAGATCCTGCCCTTGGTCAAGGAAAGTTTCCAAGAGATCCCTCTCTAAGCCATGTAAAGTGGATGAGGTGGTTGGAGTCAAGACTCAATGGGCATAGGGCTCATGACATACAAGAGGTCATAGTGTCTCATTCATGGGTGCCTTTGTAGAGGGTGTGTGGTACCTTCATCCGTAATGCACTTTTTCCAAGCCCATTATTTTCCATTCTTTTATTCTTTCATAATTTTAAGGAAAGGTTGAACGCCGCTGCCCTGGCGTGGTGTCTAGATAATGGCAATGTCACCCACAAACACCTAGTGGAAATGAGAAGGCTTGCTCGTGATGAGACCCCCTTTCTCTCAACCATGCAATTGAGAGCCATTACCCTGGTTTGGTGACCAGATGATGGTAATGTCATACCACTGGATATTCATGGATGTGATAGGTCGGCTCGTGATGAGACCTCATATCCTTCAACTAACCTTTTAAGCATTTAAATCATATTGTGGGTCCCCCTTTACTCAAAGATAAGTGTTTCATTGTTTTCTTGGGTGATCCCTAGGCGAAGCATCTAGAAGGTTCATACATAGGCTTTTATCTTTTACCCAACATCAATCCCTCTAGGCCTTCCGCCCCTTCTTCCCATAGAATGAGGGACAACCCCTTCTTGGGTCAATACACCCTAAAATCCCAAGAGATAAGGAAATGGGGGGGGAATAGTCATGGAAAGTGGTAAGTATGGTCGGGAACAGTACAATGGCTCTTCAAGGGAGTTCCTAGTAGCAAACCCATCCCCAAGGAAGACCGCTTACTAGGGCACAATGTCAAACACCAAGGTGAAGCAGGGAAAAAGGCATAATGTTCAGCATATATCATGAAATCTAGAGCAATCTAAGATACAACATACTCAAATGGCTAAAATATTGAAATGATGATTACCATAATACTGACTTGTACCTCATGGAGCAAGGTCCATTGCCTTCCGGAAGCCAGCTGATGTGGTGGATGCCATCTGGAAATCTGCGACCATCTGTGGTGGTGAGGGGGTCTCCATCTGTGCAAAAGGATATTGTTGGTCATGTAGTCTCTTGACACTCCATATCTACAACCTGAGGGCCTCGAGACATAATTTCCTTAGTTATCCACAAAATGGGGATTAGAATCCCAATGAATGGAGCGTTATCCTTATTTATAAGGGAAATCCTAGTGCTCCAATAGTCCCAAAAGTGAAAAGTCATGTCTATAAGTGGGGCCGACCCCTTAGATTTGCCTTTACAAATGATAAATCATGTCAAAACATTACAAAAATTCCCTCCTAGGTCACACGTGTGGTGAAATCATGCTCCAAGAGGGTGTGTGAAGGCCTTCCAAAGCCATGTGTCATCATCTCATGGCGCAATCATGGTAGGAGGTGCATCTCCTTGTCTATGGTCAGGTCACATCATCAATGGTACCCCAAGTGGTCATCAAGCCCCATCATCGTCAAACCCTAAAGTGTGACATCATCATCAAAGGAGGGTCAACATCCAAGGTGGAGACGAGTGTATCCCATCTCTACAAGGCATCCAACTGTCCACCAGTGCAACGTCCTCCATCCAATGAGTAATAATCCCTAGGGTACACTTCCTAGCATGTGGTCTTCTAGCCCATCTGTGTGCCACCATGACCAAATCTGTCAAAAATCAAGCCCATCTATCCATCGTTCGAGGTCCTAAAGATGTGGGAGCCACTATCTGAATGTGTCAAGTCACTAGGTGACTCACTGCTCTGCATCACACGTGCCATATCCTGCAATAGAGGCACAACGCCCTAGGTGAAAGGCCGGGGAATCCTTCAAAGAACCACGTCAGGGGCATCCATATCAAAACAAAATATGAAATCAAGTAAGCCAATGTTCATAAGATATACTAGTCCTTAAATCATGCAAAGTAAGTTGTTACTTAAGATATAAGCCACGTGAAAAATTCACTTCAGTATCCCCTTCTAATATCACACCAGCTCAAGACTTTCTATAAGTTGGCAAGTTTGAATATGGGAGGACCTTCATCTGACCCTATTAGGTGTGCCAACCAAAACGGTGAAAGAAAAGACCCAGGTAGAGGGATATGTCCCGAGGGAAACAGTGAAAGAAAATAACTCTTCAAGAGTTAGTGTGATAGTGGTACGCATTGGGCTTACTTCATGGCTTATGGCATCATTGAATCCAATTATATGAGCGCCTTTGTGGAGGGTGTGCTTGCTCTTGAGTTACCACTCTCTAAGTGCTACATTTTTCCAAACTCCTTTATTTGCCTTTTTATTTGTCCTCTTATCATATTTGCAAGTCCCCTTTTATAAGGTTTCAAGCTACTTCTTGGGACTGGGGCGAACACAAAAAGGGTAGAGCTCAAGTTTGGACTGGCTTTTGAAATTCCTTTGCTATCATTCTTTTCTTTCTTTAGCATCATTCTTTTATTCTTTTAGCAGCAACTGCAATCAACCTCTGGGCCTTCAGCTCCTCTTATCATGAGAGAATGAACCATGAGCCATTACTAAAGTTTACTACACTGCGACCCCAACCATTTCACCCACTTTACATGGCTTAGAGAGGGATCTCTTGGAAACTTTCATTGACCTAGGGAAAGATCTACCTAATAAGACACCTCGTCAACCCTCCCATATTCAAGCTTGACAAGTCGCATAGTGTCTTTGAGCAATTAATTGTTTGATATAGTGATCTTTGATGCACATGCTTAGGTGGCTCATTTATTGATTGGATTCACTTATCATGATGTTATGACTTGAGATCCTTGGACGGCGTGCTCATTTGTCTTTGCAGGACCTAGTTGGTGGACAATTTTGGGAGAACAAGCCTAGCTTGGGCTTCCATGGGGTTGCAAGCCCACAGGTTGGATGCCAAGGGTCCACATGCCGGATCACAGAGATGAAGAATTGAAGACCTAGAAGATGATGTGGAAGACCTAGCCCAGCCCTCACATGCCAGACGATTTGCCCAGGAGGGGAAAGACGTCTTCCTTTTGAGCTTGACGTCATACTTGGGGGTTAGGGCTTGGTGGTGAGGTGACATACATTGGCACTTGGACGTTTTGAAGGGGGTTGAGCCTTCATCATGAAGGAAGTTGTTGGATGCTTGACATGTGGCTTTGGGAAGCCTCTTTACTCCTCTCCATCACCAACGACCTCCTCCAAATGCCAAAACATCCCCTAAAGGTGTAACGTCCTACTAAATTAGGGTTTTATTTATGCAAAAGTGAAACTTTAATGGATTTTTTAATATTACTTTGTTAAAGGGGGCAAGATTAAGGTTGTTGACCCCTAGTCTTGTGGTTTACCCCTTAATTTATGGACAAGTCACCTTAGTGACATTTTGTGTAAATAAGAGATCATAAGATCTCATTTGAACATAACTCTCCATTGTGAGAGGCTATTGGACTGAAATTTTCGCTAGCTATGAGCATTCTTTTTCTCTCTTTGCACTTGTCTTGGTTTTTCTTAGCTATTGGTGGAAAAGTGATGTGCTAGGCTTGGAATCTCTTTCTCTTGCATGTGGATGGTCTAAATCTTGGAGATAAGGGTTTGTTCAATGCTATTTATGAATTTGGTAAAAAAATCTAGTTATCTTGCTTTAAATTCTATAATTTGTCACTTGTCAAACCCTTGGGAGAAGTATAAGGCCATACACCCTCCCCAAGGTATTTTCATTTGCTTGTTTTGAAGGAGATTATTATGCACAAGTTTCCTTGGAGAATTGCAAGGGCGTACACCCTCCAAGGTATTCTTGTTTTGGTTTACAAAACCCTAGGAATTACAAGGGCATACACCCCTAGGGCATTGCAAGTCAAATCTTTTATCCAAGCTTAACTTTTGTAAGGTCTGTTGTTGTTCAAGGTGTTTTTGCCAAGAGAAATACAAGGGCATATACCCTCTTTCCATGACCCTAAGAAGTCTAGCAATACTTGGGAACTACAAGGGCATACACCCCCAAGGCTTTAGCTAAGCTTCTTCATCTCTTTGACCCCATTGCCCAATAGTTTAAGGCACTAATCAATTTCAAGTTGCATTGGAGATACAAAACAATTGCCTCGACAAACGTGAAATTTCAACCTTTGCAAGCTTTCTCTTTTGGATAGTGATCTTGATGCCTTGGGGATTTTTCCTCCCATAGGGCGTCCCTTTTCTTCCATGATTTCTCATTACTGTACTAACTTGTTTTCTACAGCCAAAAGGCTGCAGAAAATCACTAACCCTAGGTGCTAATATCTCGATTCTCACTAACTAACCCCTAACTTTCCTCCAATTTCAGCCATTAAGTCTCCTAGTTGGGGCGCACTTTTTGGGCCACCTAGCACTAACATCTGACCACTAACTTTGCTTATAATTGCCCTAGTTAGCTACAGCCATAGGTCTGCAATGTTCTGCAGAAAATTCAGACTTGTGACAGCCCTAAACCACTGACCAATTCCTAACCTAAACCTAGTTATTTGCCAACTTAACTCACCTACTAACTAGCTAGTCAATCTAACATCTCAAAGTAGCTTTAGTGTAACATTTATTGCTGATTTACGAACTTGTATGCTGCTGTATTTTAGGGACAGCAAGCTTAACTTGCTGATCTATTACTATACTTGGTTGGAAAAGTGTCTTTTCTTGTGTCTCGGGCAGGTACAAGTGCACCGGCAACTATCTCTTTACTTGGTATCCATTTACCTCTCTTCACTTACCATTTTCAACCAATCATTTTTTCCATCACTTGACCTTCCGGGGGACTTCTCCTTACACTTCCCTTCATCCTTCTCATTCCCCCTAGGGTCACCAGGATCGCCTCCCTAGAGTGACCTAGTCACCCTTGAAGTGTGGGACCTACATCCAGGTGACATTGGGTGTAGTGTCCCTAGTTGTAGCACTTACTTCTGTGGTTGGGTCAGGTTTTGCCCAGCCTACAACCTGTGCTATAACAGTGACAACACGGGACTAGGGCACAGATGCTGGCCACCAAGGTGAAACAAGAAAACAAACATAACTTCTTGAGCTAGTGATTATCCAACTTCAACCAGTGATCCTTGTCCACATTCCTACTATATTAAGCACAACACTTCGCATGAAAGAAGGACTAACATACCTCATGGTGAAGATGGCTTACCATCTCCCATACACTGAGTTGACTGGATGTGACGGGCTTGGCTGATCTGAAGTATGAGAGGCAATCTGAGGGGGGTTGTTGGGTTGCTATCTATGGACATGCTAATCATCATCATGGTTGGGATCACTGTCTTCATTGCAGGCCATGAGACATGATCTCCTTCAGTTACCCCTACGCATGGGGGGGTAACATCTAGCTCCTGTTATCCCCATTTTATGGGATAACTAAGGAGATGATGTTTCAAGGCCCTTAGGTTGCAAACTGAGAGACAGCTTGATCAGCAGTGTCCACTTGCATAGATGGAGACCCATCGCACCACCACAACTCCAGGTTGATCAAGACGGTATCCACCACATTAGTTGACCTCCAGAAGACATTGGGTTTTGCTCCATGAGGTACAAGGTATTATGGTGAGTGTCATTTCAATATTTGAGGCATTTGAGTTTGTTACATCTATTACTTCTTTTGATTGTGTGACATTTTCTTGGACATCATGCTCTTTACTCGGTTTCACCTTGGTGGTTGACATTGCGCCCTAGTAAGTGGATCACCCTTAGGGATAGGCATGCTACTCAGAGGTCCTTTTGACGAGTCATCGTGCCATTCCCGACCATACTTGCCACTTTCCACACTTCATCCCCTCATCTCCTCACCTTTTGGGTTTTTCGGGTGTACTGACCCAAGAAGGGGTTGTCCCTCACTTCATGGGAAGAAGGGGTTGAAGGCCCAAAGGCTTGTGGCTGGCAAAAGATAAAAGCCTGATCATGAACCTTCTAGATGCTTGCCCAAAGAGGTCTTGAGAGCAATGAAAAGCTTCTCCTAAAAAATCAAAGACCTGCAAAAGAAAAATAACATTTTATATATGTCCCCACTTGTTGAGGTGTGTACACTCATGTGGTGTCCCTTTCTTTCCTTGCATATGGTACTTTGTGTACCTCTAGCTTCAAGTGGCCTTGTCGTATTTCCCCCCAAGCTAATCGATTCAGCAATAGGGAGTACCCAAGGTTTTGGATTATTAATTAATCAATGACAATGAATGGGCTTGGAAAAAGGATGCATTGAAAACGAAGGTGCAACACACCCTCTACAAAGGCACCCATAAGTGAGACACTACAACCCCTTGTATGCCATGAACCCCATGCCCAAAAGTCTTCCCCTCATCCATAACACATCATCCACATGACTTAGAAGGAGGTCCCCTTGGGAAACACCCCTAAACTTGAACAATGAAGGATAATTCACCCAATAGATCGTTTTGTCAACCCTCTCATACTCAAAATTGGTAAATTGCATAGGGTCTTTGAGAATTAATTTGTTTTGATGAAGTGGTTTGGATGTACTTGCTTGAATGGCTCTTTTATTGATTTGATTTACTCATCATGATGCTTTGACTCGAGATCCTTGGAGGGCCTATCCATTTGTCTTTGCAAGACCCAACTGGTGGACAGTTTTGGAGGAACAAGCCTAGCTTAGGCTTCCATGGGGCTTGAAGTCCACAGGTTGGATACCACGACCCACATGCCGGATAAAGAAGACTTGTCTTTGGAGGCCTAGAAGACACCTTGGATGACCTCACCATGCCCTCACAAGTCAAACGACTTGCTTTGGAGGCCAAAAACATCACCTTAAGGGGTTTGACGTCATGCTTGAGGGGGTTTTGGCTGGTGATGAGGACACATGGCACATTTTGGAGGAAGGAAGCTTTGGACCATGAGGAAAGGTAAGGATTGAGGACATATGGCCTTTGGAGACCTAGCGCACCATTTCCAAGCCCAACGACTTAGCCTAAGTGCCAAAACGTGGCCTCAAAAGAGGTTGACGTCATCTATTAGGGTTTTCCTTGTGCAATTTCAAATTTTAGTTGAATTAAATAATATTATCTTTGTAAAGGGGTAAGATAAGGGTTGTTGTAATGTCCCCCACCTCTTGATAAGAGGATTACAGAGACTTAGTAGTCTAGATGTTCCCACTAGACTATAGTCTCATGAGAAATGGGGACTAAGAGGCTCCAAAGTGTTCACCTAAGCATAATGTTATAATTTAAAAGTGACTTTGGGGAAAAAGGTAAATTAAGCGGAAAAAGGCCACATAAAGAAAAGTAAAGAGTTAACCTTAGAAGGTGGTCAATTAACTAAAGTGAGAATTAGATCAGGGGTATAAAGGAAAAAGGTGGGTGCCTCACTCCTCATTCATGTCATTTTCACTTTTGCATCTTGAGCTCTTGAGCTAAGGACGTTTTGAGGGTTTTGGGAGAACAAAGCCTAGAGATCAGCTCGGTGGTGAAAGATTCCACCTCCCCTGGTCCAAGCTTGGTCACGGAGGTGCAATATTCCTCCCCCACCATTCTACAACAGTTACAGGTTACTCATCCATTAGAGAAGAGAGGCAATGCACAGTTTCTGGGGTTTTCCAGCAGGAGGACGCACTTGTTGAAGGAGAACTATTCGATTTGGAGAGAGGAGGAGGTTTTGGAGGCCAAAACCTATTGGGATCTGATTGTGGGCCTAGGGCGCTTTTCCTAGCCTATTTTGGAAAGGGTTTCTTTGGCATATGATTTGTTTGGAGCTTGGCATGATTTCTAGTGAAGGAGGGCGCACTGCATAAGGGAGATCCAGTCATTTGAGGTACCATAACACCTCCAATCAGATCAAGACTTAGCCAAGGGGTTTGTATTCCCTCGATCTACTATTCTACCGATTTTGGAGGGATTTGGAGGCTTAGAAGAGGAGGGCCAAAATCTAGGTAAGTTACAGCCACAAGGAAGTGTGCAACTCATCCTGGGAGAGAGGTTCCAGCTATTGAAGGGAAAGACATTAATCTTGTATCTTCCTACAGGTGTTTGGGTGGCCTTTGGAAGCTTGCATCTTCTCTTCTTGGACTTGCATGAGGGTTATTATCATTTTTGTTGCCAGATCTCAGTTATATTGTTCCAGATCTGCAGATATATTGTATCGGGATCTTCTATTATCTAAATAAAGGTCAGATCTGAAGTTGTTGAGGGAGCAAGATGTGCCAAAAACAGTTTTTAGATGTCATTATGGTCATCATGAATTTTTGGTTATGCCCTTTGGGCTAACTAATGCGCCAGCCACCTTTCAATCATAAATGAATCATGTCTTCAACAAGCAATTGAGGAAGTTTCTCTTAGTCTTCTTTGATGACTTGTTGATTTATAGCAAAACTTGGGAGGATCATCTCAAGCATGTAGACCAAATCTTGAGCATTATGGAGGAACAATCTTTGTACACCAAAGAGTCAAAGTGTGAATTTGGGATGACTGAAGTCCTTTAGTTGGGACATATCATTGGAGAGAAAGGAGTACAGGTGCACCAAGAAAAAATACAAGCTATACTTGACTGGCCAACACCCAAGACTCTTACTGAGTTGAAAGGATTCCTTGGTATTTGCAGTTACTATAGGAGGTTTGTCAATGGCTTTTCCCAGCTTTGCGCACCGTTGACAGATTTGACCAAAAAAGATGCATTTAGGTGGAGTCAAGAGGTACAGGTGACATTTGATAAAATGAAGAAGGTATTGAGCATTTATTCGGTTCTCTCTTTACCAGATTTCTCGCAGCCTTTCATATTGGAGTGTGATGCCTCAGGTGAGTGCATTGGAGCAATTCTTATGCAGAATAGGCACCCCATTGCCTATGAGAACCAAAAACTAAGGGGGCCTAAGCTCTTATACGCTATTTATGACAAAGAAATGTTAGCCATTATGCATATGTTGGATAAATTCAAACAGTACTTTGTTGGGCGAAATTTGTTGTCAAGACAGATCACAATAGCCTCAAGTACTTCTTAGACCAAAAGGACCTTAATGAAAGACATCAAAAATGGGTTAGCAAGATCCAAGCTTATGACTTTGACATTGAATTTGTCAAAGGAAAAAACAATGTAGTGGTTGATTCTTTGTCCAGGAGGCCTTCAGTATATGCCATGACAGATATTTCAGTTGATTGGAAGGCATATCTTTTGGTGGAGTATTCTAAAAATAGGTTTTCTTGTGAGTTGATGGATGGGCAGGTACGGGATGATAACTTCAGGATCATGGATGACATCATATACTACAAGGGCCGAATTTTCTTGGTTCTTGAGTCAGAATTCAAAACGAGAGTATTGCAGGCATGCCACGACTCACCATTAGCTGGGCATCAAGGATTTGTCAAAACATACAAGCAGGTAAGGGAAAGATTTGCATGGAGGGGCATGAAAGAGGATGTAATGCGCCATGTCAGGGAATGTTCCACTTGTCAGGAGAACACTCATCCAGCAAGGTTTATTGCAACCACTCCCTATTCTAGAGCATAAATGGGAGAGTATATCTATGGACTTCATCACAGGGTTGCCCAAGGTTCAGGGCAAGGATTGCATCTTTGTGGTTGTGGACAGATTAACCAAGTTTTCCCATTTCTTTTCCATTGCCACAGATTACAGTGCTTCACAGGTTGCAGAACTATTCTTCAGAGAGATCTTCAAGTTGCATGGTTTACCCAAAACCATAGTGAGTGATAGGGACAACAGGTACATGAGCACCTTTTGGCAGGAGCTATTCAGGTTGGTAGGTACATCCTTGACCCCCAGCACTAGCTATCATCCTCAAACCGATGGCCAGACAGAGATAGTCAACAAATGGGTGGAAGGGTACTGCCAGAATTATGTATCAGGGAAACATAAGGCATGGGTTAAGTGGTTACACTTGGGTGAGTATTGCTATAACACCACCTACCACATGTCTATTGGTATGTCACCTTTCAGGGCCTTATACAGTTATGATCCCCTCACCTTTGTGGAGATTGTATTTGGGGATAGTAGAGCACCTATGGTACAGGATTGGATCCAAAAGAGCCAAGATATACTCAGAGAGCTAAAGGATCACTTGCACAGGGCGCAAAATCAGCAAAAGATACAGGCAGACAAGCATAGGGTGGAGTGCACATTTGAGGTCGATGATCTTGTGTACTTATAACTCCAACCTTACAGATAGGCATCTATAAAGAGGAATGGCGCATAAAAGCTTCAACCTCGCTTCTTTGGGCCGTACATGGTGAAAAGAAAGGTAGGGGTTGTGGCATATGAGCTTGATCTACCCCTAGGAAGCAAAATACACAATGTTTTTCATGTATCATGTTTGAAAAGAGCCATAGGGAAACACATCACTCCTGTTGAGGAACTAACTCCCTTGGATGAGGAGGGACAGTTGATATTGATACTTGAAGAGGTGTTGGAAGTAAGGGAGAAGAGGCTAAGGAAGAGGAACATCAGGGAGTACTTGATCAAATGGAAGGATTTGCCTATAGAGGATGCTACTTGGGAGAATGAATAGGTTCTTCAGAAAGCAGGGTCAGAATTGCTTGTGGGCAAACAATTCCCAATAGGGGAGACTGTAATGTCCCCCACCTCTTGATAAGAGGATTACAGAGACTTAGTAGTCTAGATGTCCCCACTAGACTATAGTCTCATGATAAATGGGGACTAAGAGGCTCCAAAGTGTTCACCTAAGCATAATGTTATAATTTAAAAGTGACTTTGGGGAAAAAGGTAAATTAAGTGGAAAAATGCCACATGAAGAAAAGAAAAGAGTTAACCTTAGAAGGTAGTCAATTAACTCAAGAGAGAATTAGATCAGGGGTATAAAGGGAAAAGGAGGGTGTCTCACTCCTCATTCATGTCATTTTCACTTTTGCATCTTGAGCTCTTGAGCTAAGGACGTTTTGAGGGTTTTGGGAGAACAAACCCTAGAGATCAACTCTGTGGTGAAAGAGTCAACCTCTCCTGGTCCAAGCTTGGTCACGGAGGTGCAATATTCCTCCCCCACCATTCTACAGCAGTTACAAGTTACTCATCCATTGGAGAAGAGAGGCAATGCACAATTTCTAGGGTTTTCCAGAAGGAGGGCGCACTTGTTGAAGGAGAACTATTCGATCTAGAGAGAGGATGAGGTTTTGGAGGCCAAAACCTATTGGGATCTGATTGTTGGGCCTAGGGCGCCTTTCCTAGCCCATTTTGGAGAGGGCTTCTTTGGCATATGATTTGTTTGGAGCTTGGAACGATTTCTAGTGAAGGAGGGTGCACTGCATAAGGGAGATCCAATCATTTGAGGTTCCATAACACCTTTAATCATCCCAAGACTTGGCCAAGAGGTTTGTATTCCCCCGATCTATTGTTCTATCAATTTTGGAGGGATTTGGAGGCTTAGAAGAGGATTTGGAGGCTTAGAAGAGGAGGGCCAAAATCTAGGTAAGCTACAGCCACAAGGAAGTGCGAAACTCAGCCTGGGAGAGATGTTCCAGCTATTGAAGGGAAAGACATTAATCTTGTATCTTCCTACAGGTGTTTGGGTGACCTTTGGAGGCTTCCATCTTCTCTTCTTGGACTTGCATGAGGGTTATTATCATTTTTGCTACTAGATCTCAGTTATATTGTTCTAGATCTACAGATCTATTGTATCGGGATCTTCTACTATCTAAATAAAGGTCAGATCTTAAGTTGTTGCTTTTCCATTGTGTTGAATCTCTTGTATCTTGTTATTGGATGTGTTTATTACTGTATTATTGCCACTTGCATACTGTAAACTCCATATAAGCTCCATAGCGCAAGCCTAGAAGGCAGATCTGCAAAACAACAAACAATAAACCAAAAAAATCAGCCTAAAACCTAAGTTTCCAAGCAAGGAACGGCTTGGGAACATTACAGTTGTTGACCCCTTGTCTTATGTTTTACCCTAAGTTTTGTGGACAAACATACTTGAGAACTTTTTGTATAAATAGAGATCAACTCTATTTCATTTTATATCATAGCTCTCCCATGTGGAGAAGGATCCTTGGCTGAAATTTACGCCCTACTTGGGCAATTTTGCATATATCTCTTGTCACTTGCTCTTGCAATGGTTTATCTTTGGCTATTGGATGGATGATGATGCGCTATCCCTTGTGGAGGCTTATGTCTTGCTTTATGGTGGATATTTCTTGGTTAAAGGAGTTTATCTTGTTTATGCTTGCACTAGGTAAGGAATCCATTTTGTTGCTTCTTTCTTGGTTACAAGTCTAATCTGCTAAGCTTCTTGGGGAGTATAAATGCATACAACCCCACCAAGGCCATCATTTTGTCTTGAAATAAGTTGTTGCACAAAGGAATACTAGGAAGAGTAAAAGGGTTTACACCCTCCTAGGGTTTTCTTTAGCTAGTTTTGCTTAACTTGGGGAGTAAAAAGGCTTACACCCCCAAGGAGGTAGCACAACTAGCTCTTTCTCTTTTAAAGACTCCATAACCCAATAGTTAAAGGTACTAATCTCTTGCATTGGAGAAATAAATCATTGCAATGGGATACATAGAACTACGAGATATCGAAATTGTTCAAGTTGGAATTTCTTCTACATGTTATAAGCACTCTTGTGCCCTAAGGGCGTCCTCTTTTAGCCAAGCAATTTGCTACTGTAATAAGTTTAATGTTACAGTCATTAGAGCTGCAGCAAACACACTTTCTTGAATAACTCACAATTTAACTGTCAACAGTAGCTAATAATTTACCCCTACAATCTACTAGGCCTAGCGCATCTTTTGTGTGGATTACTTGTGATTTTTGGTAGCTGATTTCTTTGTTGTAACAAGTTGTTTGCTACAGCCATAAGGCTGCAATTATATCTTTGCAATACTATTTCATTTCATCCTTGTTTCATGCTAAAGTCTTGCTCTTTCATACTTGAGTTAACTAGTCATTGCTAGCTTGTCTCTTGCAATCTTGAATAGACTTTTAGCATCTTTATTTGCAGCTCTCGTTATCATTTTATTGCTGATATATATTATTGTTTATTGCTGCAATTAGGGACAGCAAGCTTAACTTTCTTGTCCAACATAATATTGGGCTTGTATCTTCATTTTCCTTGTGTCTCAGGCAGGTACAATCACCACTTGGCAAGTCTACTACGTTGTAGCATATATTCTACCATCCACGAGACTTTTTTCTAGCCCTTTTCACCTTCCATCATTGACCTATAGGGGGACTCTCCTTCATCTCTTCACTTTCCCTCTCATTTCCCCCAGGGTCACCGGGATTCCCCCCTTGAGGTGATTACTTCATCTCTAAAGTGACAGGAATACCTGCCTAAGGTGACAGTGGGTAGGTGCTCTCTTAGTTGTCACCATTTTGTGGTTGGGTCGAGCTTTGCCCAACCTACAACTTGTGCGATAACAACTCCAACATGGGGACATGTGCTCATTGTTGAGCGCGTGAGAACCTCAACATCTCTGGTTGTCCAAGACCTGCAATCCTAAACCCAATTCTAACAACACTAACCCTTTAGTAGTAAATATTGGTGGATGTGATCCACCGGATTTAGTAGTAAATCAAAAATCATGCTAAAAAAAAAGCAATTACTACAACTATACATGATAAAGCAATGATGCGATGAATAATGCAAGCTCCTAACATGAATGCATAATATGCAAAATGAGAATGCAATGACATGTACATGCAAGAGAGTGCAAAGCTATATTAACATGGATGCATAATGCAAACATATATACAAATGCAATGCAAGACGTAGATGACCTACCTACCCTAATGTTATATGTTGACTGAAAAGCTAGGTATAATCATATAACCAATGAATCCTGTTATCCCCCACTTTTAGGGATAACTAGGAGATCATGTCTCGAGGCCCACAGGTCCCAGACATGGAGTACCAAGAGCAGGATTGACTTTAGCATGGCCCTGGAGGGCCCACCTTTTCTTTCTTCCAGCACCTTTATCTTGTCAACAGCAACATCATCCATCACCATCAGCTTGGTCTTGTGTCAGAGATGGTTCTTGCTCCATGAGGTAATTAGTCCAGGCATCATGGTATGTGTCACTTTGATCATCAAAACCCTTGAATATGTGCATTTGATTCCTTTTGTTTCTAACAAATGCTTGGATCTTACACTTGCCCACTTGACCATGTCTGGAGGGATTGACAGGATGCCCTAGTAAGCCTATGACCTTAGGTTTTGGTTTGCCACTGGGGGGGATTTCTGAAAAGCCATCGTCCGCTCCCTTCACAGCACCACTTTTCCATCTTGCTTCCCGCTCACTTGTCCCATTCCACTTGTCCAGGCACTGGGTTGACCTATTTTCAAGATTGCACCTTATCTCGTGGGAAGAAGGGGCTAAAGGCCCAAAAGGTAAAAGCAAGTTTGTAAAAGATAAAAGCCTAAGAATAAAACCTCGAGATGCTTCACCCAGGGATCCCCGAGAAAGCAATAAAAGGCTTCTCAGCAAGAAACAAGAGGGACCCGGAAAAGTAATAAAACAAGACCTAACCAGAGGATTGGGGGTCTCATCACGAGCCAACCTATTAGGTCCATGGGTACCTAGCAGTATGACATTGGCACCAGTTTGTTACCACGCCAGGGCAGTGACTCTTGGTTGCATGGCCAAGGGAAAGGGGGTCTCATCACGAGCCAGCCTTCTCATTTCTGTGAAAGTACTTGTGGGTAACGCTATCACAACTGGTCACCACGCCAGGGCAGTGTCCCCTGATTAGCTCTTGAACAAAAAAGCAATAAAGAATAGAAGGAAAGAATGGGCTTGGAAAAAATGCATACAGGACAGGTACAGCTCACCTTCTACAAAGGCACCCATAGGTAACATTTTTGCATCCTTGGCCCTCATTGCACCCACCTGCCTGGACATCCCCTGACCACATCACCCACTTATATGGCTTGGATGAGGTCTCTTCCAGGAACTTTCCTTTTCCAGAGGACACTAGCCCAATAGGACGCCTTGTCTTTTTCTCCAAACTTGTATTGCAGGCTTGTGTAATGTCTTTGAGCTTTTAACTGATGTATTAGGGATTTTATGCACATGTTTAATAATATTGATGATGAGATGTGATTGACATTGCTATGATCCCTGTGACTGATGAGCCCATGGAGGGCGTAGCTGTTAATGTGCAGGATCATGCCCGACGAGCAGGTACCATTTTGAACCGGTACACATGGGGAGATAATCAGTTCGGACCTCCATGGGGTTGAAGAGCCCATCAGATGGATGTTGAGACCCCATCAAGGGGCAGAGACAGGACAAAGATGGATCAGGGGCTTTGCACCGAAGAAGAGGAGGACGTTCCACCAGAGGCACCTTGGCAGAGCTTGACCTAGGGGGATTGCCCTTTTCCAGTGGGACGTTGGCCTTGGAAGGCCTAGGACGTCACCCATGATGACCATGACGTCATCCAGCCTTATGAACGTCTTGGGAGGCAGACTAGGCAGTATTGGCAAGTGTGGCAGGTTGGAGAAGCCCAAGAAGGGCTAACGTTTTGCTCCAGGATGCTCCATTTGCCCTAGAAGGGGCTAACGTCTCCCTTAGAGGGGCTTGACATCTCATTTCATCTTGATTAGAATTTTAATTTGACATTTTAATGTAAAAACAGTATGATTTAGTGTTTTGGCCTTGTCGGCCCTTTTCATGACCTAAAATGTAAATTTAGGTCATGGTACTGTATAAATGAAGGATTTTTACCTTCATTTTTTCATGATCTCACACTCACTCATTAGTGAGGTCTGAAATTTGCGCCCTCTCTTGGGTTATTGGCTGAAATTGTGAGGCGCACTTGTTGAAGGAAGACTTTCTTGGCATATTTTGGCATTTCTCTTGGTGGAAGGTGTTACAACTAGGGTTTGCTATGCTTTTCTTGGTGATATGTAAGTGAATTTCTGCAAAACTTCTTGATTGAATGGTTGTATTGTTATTTCTTGCATATGGTGTTATAAATTTGTTGAATAAGCCTTAGGTGACAAGCACACATCATTGGTCCTTGTCTCATGTCCCCATTAAGGGATTTTTCATCCATTGTTTGAAGAGGGGAGAGCCTAGTCATAGCTACACTCTTCTTTTCTCTTCTTTTTGCTAGTCGTTTCCTTTCCTGAGCTAAGAAGGAGAAAACGTCCCAAGGCCTAGTTCCCCTACACCTTGAGAATCGTTTTTCCCCTAGGGTTTGTTGGTGAAGCCTTGTTGTAATAACACTTTGCTTCTCAAACCCTCTTGTCTTGGTTTTATGCTATATCTTCAACTAGCCGCAATTGCCATTGAGTTAAGGAAGGAGGAGAGAGCACCGAGGCCTAGTTCCCCTACACCAAGGTGAGCCTCTCTCCCCTAGGGTTTTGACTTTGACGCCTTGCTTTAGCAACACCTCGAAGCTTCTCCCTCTAGTCCTTAGCCGTACTATCTTTGATCCTTTAGCTCCTACGTCCTTCACTTTTGACTCCATTAACCCTAAGGCACTGATCTAAAGACCTCTTGTTTTGAAGTGAGCTTGATCACAACAATTCTCAAAACCTTGAATCAAACCCTAACTACTAACCCTAGCTTCGGAACTAACCTAACTAACCTATTGCTGCCATCATCTCTAGTTATAATATCATTGGTGCAGCTAACTTTTTCTTAATAAGCAATTGAATGGTGGATTAAAGGCATTGATTGAATAAAGTGTTGATTTGTTACATTGAATGCCACATCGTTTTAACATTTATTGAAGAAGTGACATATTTATCATTGCTATTTTATAAACATTGACTTCCTCAATATTTATTATCAAATTGCTTATATGTGTACCAGATAGTCATTGATTTATATGAAGTACTAACCAAGTGAGCATCTTGCATATATCAGTTTCCTTGTTGCTTTTTCTCAGGCAGGTGCATCTCTCTTTTTTTTGGTTATACTTTATTATTGGTTGTTAGCCAAACTATCTGCTCGGTGGTGACTTGTGAGGGGGGAAACTTATCATTGTCTTATAATCCTTTGCCTTCTCAAAACCCCAGGTCACCGGAGACGTCTCCCCTAGGCCTTACCACCCTAAAAAGAAAGAACCATCCCA
Source organism: Picea engelmannii (assembly GCA_009831015.1). Lineage (NCBI taxonomy): Eukaryota > Viridiplantae > Streptophyta > Pinopsida > Pinales > Pinaceae > Picea > Picea engelmannii. The sequence goes on along the minus strand of ML776874.1, from coordinate 806,784 downwards.
TTGAGGTGACATTGGGTGGGATTGGTTCCTGTTACGCCAGTTTGACTCCTTAATCTCTAGCCTTTTATCCTTGCTACAAACTGCGCGATAACAAATCCATCCCAGCATTTGATCAAATTGAAAATTTTTACCTTTGTGCTTAATTATAAACCAAAGAAAAAATATATCAAGCACAAAATAATCATGAGTCAAGATAACTACCAGAACAGAGTCAAAAATAGAATCGAGCTCAAGAGGGTGGGAGGGAGGAACAAAACTATACCAAGACACATTCGCACTGGATTGCACAATCCACCTCTAAATAGGGATGTGATAAGATAAAGGCTCACAGCGGTGACCTAAAGGCCCCAAAGGTTCACTATCCTGGTTCTCATCACTCCCTGAGGCCTGTGAAGGGATGAACAGGAATTTGGAGGATGACTGATGATTACTAAAGGAGAGGCTGAGAAAATGGGATGTCAAAGTTCTTCTTAAAGCCTCCAACCTTCCTTTAAATTCTAAGGAATTTTTTTTCCTCGGAGACAATTTGGGACAAGGAACATGTTTCCCAGTTGTATCCTCAGTGATATAGCAAAATGAAGGAAAAGAAAAACGTTGGAAACTCTCGTCGTGAAACTCGTGTCCCGGGCAAATCATGGCCTCATCTTCATCAAAGTTAGAGGATAACGGTGGTTGTAAATCTTCTTCGTAGGATAGATCCAAGTGCTCAAAAGGATATATATCACCACTTCCAAGGTACGACAGGAAATCATCATGACAGTGTTGCAATGAGTCATCCCTGGGTGGTTGGAACAAGTTTGTAACCATGTCATCTTCATGTTTCCAGACCTCTGATTCATTAGCAATCACATACGGTTGTTCTGAAGGCAACAATTCCATATTCTTTAATCGAAAACAACCTTAAATGTCATAAATGGGATCTCCATCAAAACTAGAACAACTCAAATCCCATTTACGTCTCCCAACATCTATAAAATCATCAATATTTTCAATCACATCATCACCTTTATTATAGCATGAAGGGTTTAACGCATCCAGGGGTTCCTCTAGAACCTCTTCACTTTCCAAATCATGAAATGAAGTAACATCAAAAACTTGGAAATGAGTATAACTTACCACATTCTCTTCTTCATGTGTTGGAGGAATGGAAGCTTGGATGACTTCATCTTCATTAGATAAAGGAGCAAATATCGATGTCTTGTCTTCATGAAGGGCCTCTTTGTGGTTTGGATCTTCAACATGGTGTGCTTCATCAAAGTTTTCTTCAACAAGTTCACAAGGCAGCTCATGTTCTACTTCGTGTACTTGGTGATCTTCCTCGTGAGTCGCCTCTTCAAGCTCTCGTTCTTTAATCAAATCTTCCTTGTTTTCAATGGAATCATGAGGTGATTCTTACACTCTTCAAGGGTTTGGTAACCCTCTTCATGAATTTTCTCTTCAACTTCATCTTCCTCAACAGGGTTAGAAAATAACCCTTCCCTTTGGAGGGCCGCTGTGAGATTGTAGAAAATATCTTCATATCTTTGTGTTCTCGAGGCCCACTGTTTGAGAAATTCTTTGATGAAGATTGTAAGAGAAGATATACTCTTCAGATTGAGAGTTCACTTAACCCAATTCTTTTTCCTCGTTCCCAGAGATAACAAAACAATCTTATTAGCACATCTTGATGTGTCATATTTATCTCTGAAACATACTTTAGGACTTTCACAACATGAGCAATAGCCAAAGATAGATCTCCATCAAATTTTGGACAATTATCCACCCAATATGGAGAAAAGTGATTTGGGAATCCAGGAACATACTTAATATCCATAGAGGGAAACATTTTGTGAAGTGACCATGGTGCCATAATTCCATTACTTGAGAATATGCACTCTTACAAAAATTGAAAATAGGATGATACCTCAAAACATATCAGTGGAATTGCCAGATGATCACCTTTGGATCATCAAAAGTATGTGATGAATTCTACCCCTAGTGGAGTCGCCAGGTAAACTTGAGGATAAGGGCTTTGGGGTAAGTTTACAAAAAGAATATCGTAGGGAGAATGACTCAATCCTCCCGGGAAACGACACCAAAATGTTATCACGAGATTTGTACTTGTGCAAAGCCCTCCACAAGATCCCAATCTTGTGTAACAATTGGAAGCTTCTACCACTGTCACTTTATTAGATGCTTCTCTCGTTTTAGTGATGGAAGGAGGTCCACCACAAGGGAGGCTTCACTGATGACCTCAAGGGATCTGTTACCTCTCCAGGAGGTACCCTACAGTTTTCATTTGGATGCACCATTGTAAGCCCAAGAATGCAAGTTAAAGCCATGTAAACCATAGTGGATGATTTTTTGTAGTGGACTTCCAGACTTAGTCCGATCATGATCAGTCCTCTTATGTCCCCATCTCAATGTCTCTCATCCTAGATAGGATTGGAGGCCTTGGCACGGCACGAATATATTGGGACACATGATTATGTGGAGCCACAGGTCTTATGTAGGGGTGATTACAGTTTGTGGGGCCTAGTTCGGTCCATGTCATGCACACCTATGTCTTCCCACATGGTTATTTTCTATTGCATCTGTAGGCATCTCTTGGCCATAGTGCATTATCATTTTTGTTTTCAACGTGGCAGTCTCACAAAGTTTTCATCAATGCATGTCTTCTGAGGCAGTGGCTCCCCGAGGCAAAAATACGACATGGGTTCAAAATGATCAGAAAAAATTCACGAGCAAAACCCATATTGCAAAATTTTGATTGATGAAATATTGAAGGAGATATTGCCTCCTAAAGAAAAATCGTCCCAATCCTTCTAAAAAATCGTTGGGCACATATTCCAAAGTCAAATGGTCAAGAAAATGAAATGTTGTAGTCTATTTGCCTTGGGAAGAAGTCTAGCAAGTCAAAGATGCTCTTTCTCCAAGAAAAGTAATTAATTTTTCCACTAAATGACCAAATCACCCTCTTTTGGGACAAATTGCAACTCCTCATTAATGGATTTGACAAGTCAAACTAGCCGTTGGAGTAAGGAAAGGTCAATGTGGACAAAATTTGATCATTTTAGCTCATCTCTCAAGATGGAAATATCCCCAAGGGGAACGTTGGAATTCTTCCACCCAAATCGAACCTCTCATGTGGACAAAACAATTGATCAATCATTCTAAAAATGTAATTTATCCCATTTTGACCATGGAGTGATGTAATAAAAAACATATATTCAATGGTTTAGCATCCAACTAATTGTGGATGAACAAATCAAGAAAATTATATTTTATGATGGAGGTAGAAACTAGCCATTAGAATAAAAGCTATATCAGGCTAGCCCCTCCTCTCATTTTTGTTGTTGAAACTTTGTGAGATCATAATGCCATTTTTCAAAACTCAATTCTCTTGTGTCACTGTGGATTGTATACTGTAATGTTTGTTTTTTTTGGTCTTGGATATATTTAATTGTGCTTTGACAGGGGTTCCTTAGGAGACTTGTGAGAAATAATCAATCAATCCATTAAGGGTCTACATAGTCACGTGGAAGAAAGAAGATAGGCCTTTGTCTCCTTACTTTTTTTGTGGGATCCAAGTATAATACACCCAAGTTGTTGGACCAACTCCTTTAAGAGTAGCTTCAACCAAATTGTCTATTATCACTTCAACCCTAGTTGATTGATTGTCTTGGAGACCATCCTGTAGAGAAGCTCTCTTAGAAAATCCAAGGAGGAACCCATTTCTTATAGAATTTCTAGCACTGGGGGCGATAGTGCTTCCACTCCAAACCCAATTGACTAGAAATCTATCCGGGCCAATCTTAAGCTTGTGGGGTCACAATTCACAAACTAAGAGACATCTTAAGGTAAAGGTAAAAGGTAAAAAAAATATCTTTCAATTTCTTCAACTATTTTATTTCAAATATTTTAAAATCATCTTTTATTATAAAATACAAAAAAAATCATACCCTAGCTTAGCACTTCATTTTTATCTTTCATAAGCTAATAGATCTTGGGGTTTTTTCCATTTGAGATTTCCACTACCCCAAGGTACATGTACCCTTGAGTTTTATGCTTCATTAAACACATCTTACAAGGGTTTTCTTAAGAAATAGTGTGCAAATCTGCAATATAACAGGAAAGAAACTCTTCAGATCTACACTCTTGTTGGCAATAAAAGGGTGGCATATGGTAAGTTTCTATTTCTTAAACCCTTTCGCATTCATTCCAAATCTGATTTATTAGTACTATCTTTGTTTTATGTTTATTAGTGAGCAAAACTACAGCCCAAGAAATTATTTTATTGGCTGTAGCAAATTTTCGGTTTTAACCCTAGGGGGAATTGAACCCCAATTTTGCAAAACTAATTTCCAGCTTGCTGAAAATTGATTTTGCAGCAGATCTGAAAGCTCTAGGGCATAATATACACTTATGTTTTGCTTCCCTACCTTCCATTCCCATAGATCTATCGATCTAGTGCATTTTTGCACTTGAGGGAGGCCTTAAAAGGCCCTTTTCTTTGTTGGTTTCTGCATTTTACTCTGTTTTGCAGGTCTGAAATAACAGGACAGCGAGGAAATCTCTCATTTCCAGCCACTTTGATCAAGGTGTTCACATAGCAAATCATCCAGAAAGTGGTAAGAATGTTTACCCTTCTCTCTTGTATTTTATTTTATCATTATTTATGAAGATTGAGGATAAGTTCGCTTGTTGTTTGGTCTCTTTATTTTCTACAATATCTTTTATTTCAGCAAACATTGAAACAATTAACTTCTACCTTCACCTAGCATACTTTGTTTAGGAACTGGTCTTGATATTCTTGTGGTGAAATGTTGCTTTGCGGGAAACCTCCCAAAGCCTCTTAGCATAGGAGTTTAACTTAAACTGGGGAAATGATAAGTGTTGTGGTGACATTGGGAACCTATCCTTTGTATTGCTACCATAGCAGTCCAAGACCTTGTAAGACTGCTAGTTTGGGCGGTAACATGATCAAATAGCAAGATTAGCCGAGCCTACAACCCCTTATCTTGGTCACCTGAAGGTTAGGTCTAGATCTAGGAGAGGTAAGAAAGATAACAAGGAAATTGGTTCACTTGTACAAGACAATATACAATTTGGAGGATAATATAGACAATCACCAAAGTTATCTAGTTCATAAATGACCTCTTAGACATTAGATAATCAATAAATTCGTTGGCTGTTGCAAAATTACAGTAATAAAGCAACTTATAACAGCAATTAATGTTTTGCAACAGCAGCAAGAAAAAGTACTCAGAAATGTAGCAATTTAGCACATAAAACAAGCCCTCAACATGTACAATAATATTCAATTGTTAGATGTAAATTATGAGTATGTTAAAGCCACTTTTCCAAGTGTATGTAGCAAATTAAAGTAAAATTAGTGGCTGTAGCAAACTTTTGTAACAGCAGCAATAAATATCATTAGTTTGTTAAGGTTAGGGTTAGATAAGTTAGTAAGATCGCTTTTCTTAAAGAAAGTCCCTTTTCTTTCTTGTTTCACTTAACTCTTTTTTCTCATTTTTAGTGTAGTTTTAATTAGCCAATTTTCTATGCTTTTATGTACATCGACTAACATTTTTTGCAGGGTCTTCCAATAGCTTTTTGGGCATCTTTGCCCCAATTAACTTGCTGTTTTTGCAGGTTTGACGAAAAGACAAAGAGGAATGCTGCCCAAATTTTGAAGTTTTCAAGCCTCAAAAAACCCTTGAAGTACCCTATACTTGTATAAAGTTCTCAGAAAGATTGTAAACCTTTTCGATCCATTCAGATAAGGATTCCAAGCCTCTAAAAGAGACCATTGTAACCGAGTTAATAAAATAAGTGAGCCAAGGGAGGCCTCACTTTTTGTTTTCCCCCTAAGGGGGTTGGTGTTGTGATTTTGGACATTTTTCCATTTAGCTTGTCTTCTTTGCTTAAAGTTTCAAACTACTTCACGTATAAAGGATAAGCTAAAGTAATATCTCAATTCATCACAAAGCACTACAAATCTCACATAAAGTTAAATTAATCTAGATTAGATTTCCTTTTGCAAAGTAGAACACTAATTGCTAGATTAGTTTTACTTCTTGCAATTTCAATTTGGCAAATAAACCATCCCCTCAGCTCCTCGAAAGAGGCATGGTCAGCGTGGATTAGTAATTAGTCTCACATTTCAATTTCAGTACTTTACTTCTTGTTTAAAATAAACAAATTCCCCTCGGCTCTCAGTGCGGTTCCTAACCCTTTCAGTTGCGAGCTAGTCTCGATCTGCTGGAAGTAAGTTTCATACACGTTGTGTTGGTCAGTGGTTGATAGATTAATTAGGACAATCTCTAAAGTAGTTAGCTTAATGCGCGGGAAAACACCTTAAAGTGACCTGCGAAGTAAGGTGGGCCCTCTCGAGACCTAGCTTCCCACCCGTTTTGGACATCCATCACTTTGAGTGAGTTTTACTGGTGAGACCATTGGGTTTCGGTAAACTCTCCACAAGTTTCCAAACAAAGAGCTAACCTCCAAGGAGGCCCAAACCATTTCATTAACTCAACATCAATTTATCTTAATAAAACACACGAACTACATTGCCCACGATTCACTTTAAGGCACTGGTCTCATTTTACATTCAACAAAGCCACAGGCTTCCTTTTATATATTAGTTATCTTCTTTGAAGCAATTTTAAATTTACTTGCATTAACAAACGTACCTGAGTATCATTTATGTAAGTATATGCTTGATGTTATATCGTGGATGAATAATTGGTTTATGTGTATTTCAATTTATGGTTGATTGTTGAATGAATAATTAAACTCCTATATTTCATTTCTTGTACTTAGCTTATTTCAAAGCCTTAGTATATTTGTTAGGGACTACCCCCCTTGGCTTCGCTAGGAGTTGGCCTAGACGGAGGAGTTGAGGATTAGGTGACAGCACCTTAACTCTCACTTGCCCCCAAGGACACACCAAGTGGATTGAAGATTTCTTCCACGTCTCCCAGGTGTGTATAAGGCGGCAACATTTTGGCGCCGTTGTCAGGGATAAATCTTTCTATTCCCGGGACACAACTTGTTTTTCCTTGTTTTTACTTAGTTTTTGATGCTTGTAGTTTATCAGAAATAGACTCAACCATCCGGCGACTCCACTTAATTCCAATTTAACTAGGTATTCTACAAGGAGGAATTCAAAAGGCATTTTTAACTTCATTCCTGAACTTGAAAAGGTTTATCGAAGGAGGTTAGCTAAAGCCTCTTTTCGTAGAGTACTTAGTCATTTAGGAACAGAGTCCATTTATGATATCCACTTGCTTTTTGCTAGTAGTAGTTTTACTTCAGAAATGGCCATATATGCTCCATGTGATTTTAGTGCAATAAACAATTATCCACATGCTATTCCTGAAAAAGAAATTGAGAAACTTCCTAGTTTTCAAGGCAATAATGTCATTTCAGCTAAGATGCATGTCAAATCTTTCATGAGATGTATAAATAAATGGTGTGTTGCACACGATTATGAAGATGTAAAAATGAAGTTATTTTTTCTTTCCTTAGAAGATGATGCTTCAGATTGGTATGAAGACAAGCCAGATAATTCTTTCAAAACTTTGAAGGAGCTCATTGATGCCTTTACTGAAAAGTGGGGGGAGAAGAGAAATCACGTCATCTTCTGGCGGCCCTCAACACAATGAAGAAAAATGAAAATGAAACCATGGATGAGTTCAACAAAAGGTTCAACGAACTAGTTTCAAGCATGCACAAAGATATCAAACCTCCTGAGAGTGCTATCTTGATCTACTACATTGAGGCATTCGGTGGTGAGATGAGATATCAACTAAGAGATAAGGAACCCACCGACCTCAAAATAGCTCAAGAAACCGCT